>JBCFYV010000012.1:82264722-82864722 GCA_039000515.1 Timema cristinae
AACCAAAACCGAGACCAGCTCGACCGTGAGCCTACAAGTAGACCTTCGTTTCTTACAACATCTCAGCATCATTTTAATCAAAGAGGTCGGGGTAGAAACCTTAGAGGGGTTACGGGGTATACACTAACCTGAAATCTGTTTTCTCAGACTTTTTTTATCCCTCTAACCCCCTCTTCCCCCCCCCCTCCCCACTCACTCCTGGCTTTTCTTGTTGTCTGTTTCCACTTAGGCCCTCCTCGCATCTTGGATGTGCTGGACCAGAAATAGCACTCCTCTGGATGAGATTGACCCCCACCCGGTACAATGTAGCAGGCATGTTTACTCAAGCAGGGGTGGAACACATCTAACCCTCTTTTCTAACAGAGCATCAGTTGACATCGTACGGCCAATAGGGGTAGTCTAGCAACATTTCGGAAGATTGTTTGGAGTCGCCCAATGGGGGAAGGTAATGAAAGGGTTGATTATTTTAGGATAATGAGTGGTAATACTTTTCAGGGGAGTTAAAAAACCAATAACCCTTTTAAAGGGAAGTTAATGATTAAATAATTATTTAGAATGTATTTAATTACCCTATAATTATTTTAAAGTTGAGATATTGACTCAATAATTCTTTTGCAGTTGAGGTATTTATTCACTATTCATTTTAGAGTTGAGTAGTGATTTAAGAGACCTTTTAGAGTATATATCTTGAATTAATAATCGTTTTAGGAGTTTAGAGTTGAGGTTTCAATGTTTTATGCTGAGTACAGGGAATGTATCTAATCATTAAGTAACCTCCTCTAATCCCCAGTAGCCTCATCCTTCTTTGGAACAAATATATTCCTAAGCACCTTGTTTTTGAACATCTTCAATTTCTTTTCGTCATGTGAGGTAAGAGATCCCGTTTCACACCCATATAGAACAAACGAGAAACTTATTGTTTTGTGTATTCTGAATTTTACATTCTTTGAAAGGAGGCGAGATGCTACCAACATACTGACCAATTAATAGCATGCATTTTCTGACTGTACTATAAATAAATCCCTTTTCAAATATTAATTTTAACAAAACTATTAAAGCCATTTTATGCCAAATTAGAATTTTCTAAAATATTTCATTTGTAAATAGATTTTTCTTAGAAAAACAAGTTTACGGTTGTATTCAATATTTGAACCAGCCCTTATTTGTTCATTAAAGAAAGTTATACTGTACAAGCCAATTTCGAAAAAAATATCATTCAAAGCTATGCTACCGTTAAATTTAGGGTTTGAATCAAAATCCCGATTTGGCATCAAGATGTGACAAAATAATATCTAAATATTAAGTACATGAAACTGTTTTTGCTTTAACCCGGGTATAAAGATGGGATGGACAGAAAGATATAGGAATAGGATGGACAGAAAGATATTAAGAATGGCAGAATCAAAGAGAAACTTTTTTTCTTAGCAATGCGTATTACTACCCATCCAGGTTATACGCTTATGTAGTAATTACGCTTGTGGTTTTAGGGATTAGGAGGTTATATTTAGAGGAATTGTGCCAGCGTTTGCGTGGAAGGAGAGTGGAAATCTATTTTGGGAAACCATCCTCAATATACCCAACAGAGATTCGAAACTCGATCTCCCCGTTAGTGGTAGTCTATTCTACTGCGACAGTAGCGCATTAGACCACGCGATCATTGGAGCTGGTCTTATTTTAGTTCAAACATAAACATATGTCATAATATTGAGGATAAAAACATTCATCGATCCACCCATTTATCTTCAGATAAGAAAGAAAAGTGTGGAAGCAAATACATTTAAAAAACATTGGAGAAAGGATTACATTTTTGAGCAGTAGAATATGAGTAACTAAACTTTGGTTGAATATTTAGTGTTACTTATTTTCTTAGGCTAAGTTAATTTCTTGGCTATTTGCTGAAATAGTTGTAGATTAATAAAATACACTTAACCTATTTTAGTATGATTTAGAATGTATACAGTATTATGCCATGCTGTGTCCATCAAGATAGAAGAATAAAACATTAAGTTAGGAACTGTAATACCTGTGAATAAGCACCATGGTGGTTGTAGAACAATACATTAGGAACAGTAATACTTGTGAATGATCACCATGGTGATAGAAGAACAATATATTAGGAACAGTAATACCTGTGAATGATCACCATGGTGATAGAAGAACAATATAGTAGGAACAGTAATACCTGTGAATGATCACCATGGTGATAGAAGAACAATATAGTAGGAACAGTAATACTTGTGAATGAGCACCATGGTGGTAGTAGAACAATACATTAGGAACAGTAATACTTGTGAATGATCACCATGGTGATAGAAGAACAATATAGTAGGAACAGTAATAACTGTGAATAAGCACCATGGTGGTAGTAGAACAATACATTAGGAACAGTAATACTTGTGAATGATCACCATGGTGATAGAAGAACAATACATTAGGAACAGTAATACCTGTGAATGATCACCATGGTGATAGAAGAACCATATAGTAGGAACAGTAATACCTGTGAATGATCACCATGGTGATAGAAGAACAATATAGTAGGAACAGTAATACTTGTGAATGAGCACCATGGTGGTAGTAGAACAATACATTATGAACAGTAATACTTGTGAATAAGCACCATGGTGGTAGTAGAACAATACATTAGGAACAGTAATACTTGTGAATGATCACCATGGTGATAGAAGAACAATACATTAGGAACAGTAATACCTGTGAATAAGCACCATGGTGGTAGTAGAACAATACATTAGGAACAATAATACTTGTGAATGATCACCATGGTGATAGAAGAACAATACATTAGGAACAGTAATACCTGTGAATAAGCACCATGGTGGTAGTAGAACAATACATTAGGAACAGTAATACTTGTGAATGATCACCATGGTGATAGAAGAACAATATAGTAGGAACAGTAATACCTGTGAATAAGCACCATGGTGGTAGTAGAACAATACATTAGGAACAGTAATACTTGTGAATGATCACCATGGTGATAGAAGAACAATACATTAGGAACAGTAATACCTGTGAATGATCACCATGGTGATAGAAGAACAATATAGTAGGAACAGTAATACCTGTGAATGATCACCATGGTGATAGAAGAACAATATAGTAGGAACAGTAATACTTGTGAATGAGCACCATGGTGGTAGTAGAACAATACATTAGGAACAGTAATACTTGTGAATAAGCACCATGGTGGTAGTAGAACAATACATTAGGAACAGTAATACTTGTGAATGATCACCATGGTGATAGAAGAACAATACATTAGGAACAGTAATACCTGTGAATAAGCACCATGGTGGTAGTAGAACAATACATTAGGAACAATGATACTTGTGAATGATCACCATGGTGATAGAAGAACAATACATTAGGAACAGTAATACCTGTGAATAAGCACCATGGTGGTAGTAGAACAATACATTAGGAACAGTAATACTTGTGAATGATCACCATGGTGATAGAAGAACAATACATTAGGAACAGTAATACCTGTGAATGATCACCATGGTGATAGAAGAACAATATAGTAGGAACAGTAATACTTGTGAATGAGCACCATGAAGATAAAATACAAATTTAATACAAGTAGGAACATACAGAAAGAGAATTCTAGCGATAAGCTCCAATCAGCTTGTCTGAGATTTTAAATGTGAAAAACTAAATTTTTGAATCAAATCAAGTGGCCTCACTTCAAGTGTGAGCGAGAGCAGCTCCCTTACGCCATAAGTCCAATACCGTTAACTAACAAGTATTTTTTGTTTAGTTGCTAACAATCTGAGATGCCAACTGTTTTGACTGTTTTATTTATAAACCCTTTCTACTGTGGTACACTTAAGGACATAATACATTATTAATACAGATTGTTAAGAAGTCTGCAATAAAATAAACAATGATAACCAACATTAATTTAACATTTTATACTTCTCATTATTAATACATTTTGAGAATTATAGTAAAACAATTTACAAAACTCTCATAGTAATAATTTTAAAACACAAGATACCTGTACCTATAGGCACGTGGAATAAATTCAAGCTTGTTCTGCTTGTTTTTACGGTGATGGGAAGGCTGGGGTTCGAATCTTAAACAAGTAACTGAAGATGTATTTTCCTAAATGGTTTTTTCCACTCTAGCTCAACGAAAACTACTCTCAATATTTCCTTTCTATTCCCGCTCTTATTAGTTTAAATTAATGCGTACAGTTAGCATGAATATTAAGATGCGAAGAAAAAATAAATATACAAGAAACAATAGAATACTAGAGATATGTTGAACAGTGACGAAAATATGACAGAGACCTCAGTTAAAGGATACTTATAGAATTCACTCGCCATAGGAATGGTGGTAGCTGACAGCTATCAGAAGATGTAGAAATTGGTTAAAAGAAACACACGATTAAAAACAAATAGTTTGTTTTGAAAGCTTAACATCTAAAAGTGACAACAGATTAGTACAGGGTCTTTCGAAATATATGTCTTGGCAAATGGATACATCAGAGTAGATCTGGTCACTTTCTATATCCATCGCTTACCACCAGTCCTATGATGAATAGATTGTAGCTCTCAACGCCGTTTAGCGCTCAAAAATCGCTTTCTATATGGCCTTAGCCCGATAATTGCATGCCAGTGAGGGAAATCTCAAGACCGAACCAGTGTAGAGTTGTCACGTGATCGTGGGAAACCGAACAGGTGTCGTCGAGGCACACACCGGCGTCTGCACGCGAGACTTTCCTCGAAAATGTGCTAGCGGTACCACCAGCTGGTGGGTAGAATTAACAGGCACGAGTTTCTCTCCCCTCCCGAAGAAACCTCCCCTGCTATAAGAATCTAGAGCGTGTTTCTTGCAATGGATGGTTTCACTCCTTCGCATATGTTAAACTCGTGGAGTGGGAAGGATTATACCCCTTGCGAAATGCCTATCAAGACATTAATAGCCAGATATACACGCCTTTTATAGTTTTATGTGTGTTTTTTAACACCGCGTCTTACTACCTGTTCAGGCTATACGCATATATACTAATTATGGTAATGAGTTAAGGATGAGGAAGCTATTTAAAGAAAGTGTGCCCGGATTATCGTGGAGGGAGAGGGGAAAACCACCCTCCGGAAATCAGACCGGGATTCGAATCCTGATTTCCCTGTCATCGGCAGTCTAGTCTAACACGATAGTGATGCTTTATAACATGTGAGTGATCACATAAGCAGGTAATCCTATAGTTGAAACAAATTTCTTGGTTCTTATTTAGTTAAAATATTGTATCAACTCTATAACACTACTTGTATTTCAGGGTTGATTTCCGACCCATGCGCATTTTATTTTTTCTCTCTCATATAAATAAAATATTAAAACTGTGATAATGTTTGACCTCAATATTCTGATGGATACTTATGTTTAATATGCCCCCTAATTCAAAATAGCGTTTTTTGAAATTATATAGACCCCATTGTCTGTCTCTAGGTCTACAGCCGATAAGGTTAGAGGAATTTCTTTCGAACTTGATATTTACATGGCATGGTACCTCGAGGCGTAATCATGAATTTAATTTAATCTCTAAAATTAATAATAGTATTTTTCTTGTATTAGCTTTGAAAAATTAAATTTGTTTGAAAATGGTTTAATGATTTTATTCAAAGTGGGTTTCTAGAGAGCGTTCTAAATTATAAATTAACGAACACCGTGTAGTTGTTTTTTGAAGAAAATGTACTAAGTGTAGTTTACTGATAGAGAATTTTGAACAATTCGATTCAAATTAAATGAGAGAATATGTACATTACAAATATTTGTTTGACCATCTCTTTAATACGAAAGTGTATATTCTCGTCAAACCCAATATCGACCTATTTTATGGATCTGAATTGGCAAAGGAGGACTTTATTAAAATTAAAATCATTTTTACTACAAGTCGAAAAGGTTCTCCCCATCCCCCACGAAAGCATCTCTGGAACCATTGCGGCTATGTGACCCATTTTCGGGTGAAGAATAGCCCTTGAGATCTTACCCGAACCCCCTCCCTCCCTAGACACATCTTTGGAACCACTGGCAATGTTTATCTAAGTATTGCGCAATTTGCGCATGGGTTTGTTAGTTTTTACTATTTCCACAAAGTTTTGTAAGACGGTTATTATTTTAAAAGTTTTTCCTATTTTGGGGATACCGCACAGACATAGACTCAGTATTATACCTATTCATTTCACCATACATGCACTGTACATGAGTTTAAACAAACATGGCTACCTTAAAACCCCTTTGCCGTGTAATAAGAACATGCATACACGTGTGTTTGTTTATAGAGTGAGTTCTTGTCCCTGACAGAATTTTACTGCGAGCCCCGCGGTGTTTAGTTAAACTTTCCGGTGAGAGCCACGGAGCGCTTCGACTCACTTCAAGAGGTACGACTTGTTGACGCTAAGATCGTCGCCACTGCACTGCTAGACAACACGACCTTAAGTAGAGTTAGGGCCCACATAAATAATATTAAAAATTGTCCTGCTAACTCAAATAAGAACAAGGATAGCAAAAAAAATGTTAGTTATTTTAAATTTATAGAGGTGCCAATCTATGTCTGTGTTATAAACCAGACTGTACATCATATGTGTGCCAAGACTATGACTTGAGACTGCCACACAAATATTAGGGCTAGATTAAACTTTTTCCTGTCTACGAATTATGGAGTAACAAATTCCGCTGAATACAAATTCTTATTTTACAAAATAAAATGTGTTCCCTCATTATTTTCCCATAATTCCATTAAATTCCACTTATTTCCATAATAGTCATTCCTGGCACTTTTACACGCCTTTATTCCATAAAAACAATATAGTCCCTCTCATCAACCTATATTCTTGAGTTATATAACTTAATAATCTGCTTAGTTGATAGCCCCTACAGTCCCAACAAGTTTTGACTAGATATGAATAGTTCATAATATTGTTTATTCTTTTTTTTTCTAACACAGTAAAAATAATAATAATAAATAGTAATTTCACCCAAAATTACTTATAAATGTTTAATAGTATTTATAATTTCACTCTTAGAAATTAGTCTTATGGCTTCCTCCTCCTCATTTTCTTCTATCTCTCTCACACATATAATTTATCAAATAAATATGAGCTAAGAAACTTTTATGGGGTCAGCCTTAAGGCGAACGAAGGCTGGTTTAAATTTTCCAATTCAGGTGTCGTTACTATCTGAACAGTATTAATATTATAGCTTTAAAAATAGATTTAATATCTATCAAAAGACTTGAGAGAGAATGTAGAACCACCGTGGTTTCTAAAGGGGTTTGGGCTATTCTCAGGTGTACTATCCATTCGGATAAAACGCCAATTTCATATTTCACGACCAATTTATGAGCTGCAATAATTGTATCAACAGATGTAACATTTTCCTGCAAACTATCTACAGCGAGAATATTAAATCTTGTGCGTCATCATATTTTAAAAACCAAAGAGGAGAGTTGAGCTTATTTTAATTAACTCGCTGCTCATTGCGTCAAAGAATTTTCTTATTGGACGTCGCGACGCCACCATCAACATTCAGACGTCTCAAGGGGACTCACTTATCACCACCACCTCCCACTGCTCAGGGAAAGTTTATCTCCGAGCAACGTCAGCTTACAATTTTAAAGGATGAACCGTTTTTTATTTGTTTTTTAGCATCGTGTCTTACTACACGTTCGGGTTATACACCTACGTACTAATTACTCTAGTGGGTTAGGGATAGTTAAGGTTGAATTTAGAGGAAGTGAACCTGCATTTTCATGGAGGGAAAGTGGTCAACCATTTAGGAAAACAACCCTCAGTAGGCCTACACCCAACCAGGATCAAAATCCGGTCTCCCTGTCATCAGTAGTCTAGTCTATTGCAAAAGTAGCGCCTTAGATCATGTGGCCACCTAAGTGGGTGAGAGACAGTTAAATGCTCAAATTGTAATTAATTAATTATAATTCTTTCTGATGTCAAGTGTTTGGAAAAATGTTTTGACTCATATATATATATATATATATATATATATTATATATATTATATATTATACATATACAGAGTGTTATGAAACTCATAGCCCAAACTGCACAGTGCACCTATAGATTGCTTGAACCAAATGCAATACAAAATATCTATACACTTACATCCGGAAAGCTATGTCAATACCATTAAATCGTGTCCAAAGTTTCAACGTACAGCGCTGGGGTAGCAAAGCTGTTAAGCATATGTTTACAAGAAGTTGCAAAGGAGTTAGTCGTGTCTACACATCTTAACATATTGAAGCACGGCAGAAGAACATACCACAATTAACAGTAAACAACACACCAGTCCATATAGAATTGCAAATACTTTCTGAAGATCATCATTAACTGTTCTACATCACAGAAAGTGCTTGCCACTATTGCATGTGCAGTGCCACGCGCCCAACTGCTATACAACTTGTACACGCGTGCTTGACAGCTTTACTATCCTAGTGCTATACCCCGAAACTTTGAAAACAATTTAATGGTAACAGCATATGTTTCCTGATGTAATTGTATAGGTATTTTGTATTACTTTTGGTTCAAACGAGCTATATATATATATATATGTTTCCGAACATTCTTTATAAACACAATGCAGTAAAACACCAAAGTTATCATTTTGTGTGTTCAGTGAAACTTAAACCTGTAAATTGCCTTGTTCTATCTAAACCAAACACTTTTTTTATATTAATTGATGCAAGTCCATGCAAATTTTCTTGTCAAAATATAAACAGTAATATATCAAACTAATAAGTGTGATTGAATGTGTGTTGATATGTACGTCCTTCTATTTGTTTCGAAACGCTTTATCAATGTTTCCAATAAAAAAAAAATTGAATAAAATTTCATTCAGTGCTCACATAACTCTCCGCGATAAGTGATAGAAAGAATGTCATGATTTTATATTTATTTATTCTTAGCACCCATTCGGGCTATGTGCTTTTATACTAATTACACTCTCGGGCTAGGAACGAGGGATGTTCAATTTATATTAAGTGTACCCGCATTTTTGTGGGGAGTTGAGAGAGAGAGAGTGAGAAACCATTTAGGAAAAAAAAACCTTAGTACACCCAGCCGGGATCGAGTCACGATCTCCCCGCACCGGCAGTCTAGTCTATTGCAGATTCTCTTTCGTTTATTATCACGTACGATCATAAAATATGGGGAAAATATATTCCTACGTTGTCGTTAGTTATATATATTTAGCACCGCGTCTTACTACCCGTTCGGGTTATACGCTTTAAGTACTAGTTACGCTATTGGATTAGGAATTTGGAAGGTTGAATTAGAGGAAGTGAACCGCATTTGCGTGGAGGGAGAGTGGAAAACCATTTAGGAAAAAACCACCTCCAGTTCACCCGACCGAGATTCGAACCTCGATCTCCCCGTCCTCAGCAGTCGAGCTCAAAACGACAAGCACGTTAGCCAACTACGCCACAGAGGCGGGTTTGTCGTTAGTTACCCGTGTGTGTATTTTACTAAACCTAAAAATATTTTGCCTCTCTTCCGTGGGTCAGAAAACATTCCGGTGCCCTGATTTCAATATTGGTTAAAGTCAGAAGAATCCTAGACTATCTACACCTACATTAAAGTCTGCTGTTAACTTGTTTTGTATTTGTTATGTTCAAACATTTTAGGTAATTGGAATAATTTGTCAAAATATTAATTTTGAAATAATTTAAGAAAAGCATCCATAGTAAAGTCCTATGAAATAAAGATAAGACTAAGTACATTTGTTTAGTTAAAATATTGATAGTTTTTTTAAAAATAGAATACAAAAATATTGTCTAGATATAATTTATCAATGTTCTCTCTAACTCCCTTGACTGCTTTTATTCAAATTAAAAATGTGTTTGTTTCCCCTGTGATTAGACTCCATAGTCTTTCATTTGAAGACTAATTAAATTATAATTCCCTCCGTTTAGACCTTATATTCTGTAAAGATAGGGAATTTTGAATGTAACTAATAAGATAATATTTCCCTGTCGTTAAGTTAGATACTAGTTGGAACATTTGACTGGTATCCAAATAAATATTATTGTGGAAATAAGGGGTCCTGAGGAAAATCAAACTAACGCACCTGAAATTTACAACTAAAGTACGTATATATCTTAGTGAATCGGAACTTAAACTGAAGGAATACTCCAGGAGCTGTCCAACGTAGCTGACAGCTTATGCCGTAGCCACATCGATGGTCACGGAGAAAATGGCATCAACCTCATCTAATATATTCAATTAAGTGAGAAATGACAACTCAGACCCGGGAATCAAACTCGGGACCTTTGGCTTTGCGAGATAATGCTCTATCACTGAGCCATCCATCCTGGTTCGTCTCATAACTAGAGCCATTTACACTAGTTTTATCTTAACACCGCATCTTACTACCTTCTCGGGTTATACCCTATGTACTAATTACAACAATGTGTTGGGTATTAGAAAGGTTGAATTTTAGAGGAATTGTACTCACATTTTAGTGTTGAAGAGTGGAAAACCATTTGAGAAAAATCACCTCAGTACACACAACCGGGATCAAACACCAATCTCCCCATCTTCGGCAGTATATTATATTGTGAGAGACCCACTTCGGTTTTAGACGCCAGTATCGCAGTAAACTATATTGCTGAAGACGGGAAGATTGTGGATCGAATCTTGGTCAGGTGTACTGAGGATGGTTTTACAAAATTTTCTCCCACTCTTTCTTTTCCACGCAAATGCTGGTATATTTTCTCTAAATATAGCCTTCCTCATCCTAAAACCATTTAGCGTAATTAATAATAAGCGTACAACCCGAACGGATAGTAAGACGTGGTGCTAAAAATAAATTGCGAGAGTAGTGCTTAGACCATGCAGCCACCGAAGTGGTGTTTCACTAGTTGTTGATGTATTGAGTCTAAAGGCCGACACACCCAGAATGCTAAGCTAAGTTATGCTGTGCTGTGCTAAGACTTTGAATTCAGTGTTGGTTCTTTATGGTCTGCTCGAGTGAGGTTTAGTTTATCTTGTTTGAGCTCAGGTGATGGTACTTAGGAAGAGAAAATGCTGCTGTTTAACAGTTGTTTTGGAAGATGAAGAAAATATTGGAGGTGGCGGTTTGACTTGTTAAATTAACGCTTCTATTTTAATATAAAAATATTTATCAAATATAAAACCGAAGATAGAATATTACTTAAATACATGTGAAACAAACTGAAAACAAAACTTCAACACTTCTTTAGTTATTTTCACCAAACCAGCACTGCGTCTGTTCAACACGGAGCCCAAGTTTCGTAATGCGCATGCTCAAAGTAAGATGGTTCAAGATGATAGATTAAAAAATTGCCTGGCCAGCATCGTAAAAACATAGTGCGGCATAGCAAGGGATAGGCTTAGCTTAACTTTCTGTGTAAGCCAACACATTTAAATACATGGTCCGCTATTTTTAGATAACAGAGCAAATCTTAGCTTAGCTTAGCCTAGCGTTATGTATAAATCGGCCTTTAAGTGTGGTAGATGGCATTGGCGTGCAAATTCAAAAGCCCAGGATTCAATTCCCGTGTCATCTTTCACTTAATTAAATTTGATTCAGCTATCAGAACTGATGCTGTGGATATCCTTCAAGTACCAGTTTGCGATACACATGAATTAATTGCATAATATAATTTGCTGGGGACATGTAGGTCGAGGTTAAAATCCCAGCTTGGTGTTCTGAGAGTGGTTTCCCCTAAATGGTATTCCTTCATTCTCCATGTAAAACGGGCGTATTCTGCTCACTTCACCTCCCTTATTATTGTAAATATGCATATAGCTCGGATGGATAGTAAGACGCGTAGCATGGTAAATAAAATTAACTATCAATGTCAATTAATTTCAATCGTGCTATTTCTGGTTTCTGGTTTATTGAAACGTGAATGTCATTGTGTATGTTGCTACATTTTCTATAATGTATGTATGTATACGCCAATTCATGTTATTTTTGATAGGTGACGTCAATCTAAGCACCGTACGTAAAATATCTTAACACTTGAATAAATGTGAGGTAAACAGCAATATTATCATGTAGAAATGCCAGATCTTACATCGATTACAGTTTCCAGCCTGTGGCTTGGGCCAGTTTCTTTTTATTCGAGCCATATATTTTCCACTTCTGCTTGGATAGGCCTGTCTTAGCTTCATGTGCCTTATAATCTAGCTTAAGACTAGGACAGGCACATCATCCAGTCCCCGGCTATTAATTTATCAATGTGAAAGGGTAAACCTGTAAGAAATATCAGATTGATTTACAATAAGTAACTAAACGGTTATAGAATCAAATATCAAAAGCTATTATTTATGCTTTTTAGTGAGGATTACTCCATCTATATATTATATTCTGAAAATTGAAAAAGACACCTAGACACGTGAATCGAACTGACAGTTCATGGATATAATAATGGTTAAAGCATTGGCTTCGGATTCCCGTGTCCAGGTGTCAATTTTCAGAATAAATGGTTATAGCTAGAAAAATGCATATATTTATTAATGTAGTGACTATTTTAATTCCAAGATGTAAACTTTGATTATTTTTCACAAAAGGTAAAAAAAAAATACATAGTGTCTTACTAACCGTCCATTATACCCGCACTTTTATTTGCACTAATAGGAAAGAGATTAGGAAGATAAAACTTAGAAGAAAATACTCGTATTTACGTGGAGATAGAATGGGGGAGAGCGGGGGGAGCTTAAATACTCCCAACCGGGATGTGAGCCCCAGCCTACACGCCAACAGAAAACCAGACTAGAGCTGCTTGACGTTCCTATCCTACGTGTCTCAGAAAAGGTTAAATTTTAATTTAGAATGATAATATTTGGTATCTTTCATGAGACTATTCCTGTTCCCTCAGCTCAGCAGCCAGACAGTCTCTAGACTACTAGACTAGGAGGAAGTTTGGGCCGATGTGTTGTTAATGACCTTATTGCACTAGCAACGGGTGTCCCCTGAGAAGGGCTATATGAGGGGACTCATTCGCCCCTCCCTCAGTCTTTGGTTCACCTCAGTTACAGTCGCTCTAATTATAGCTACTCTCTGGGTTCTACCTACTAATCGCGACTGAACAAAGTATTCGGGTGACCTGGTGGTCTAGGGGTAAGGTGTCAGACTTCTGTGCTGGGGTCTGGGGTTCAATCCTCGGTCCCGGCAAAAATTTATCTGTTTACCAAAACCCTTCCTTCACCTCTGACAAGACATATTGTGAATTGGGGAATGCCAGGCCTCCACCATGGTTCGGATTCCACGTTAAGCTGTAGGTCCTCCATTTCATCTCACAATCACCCTACCATTACACATTAGCGTAAGTGCGTATAACCCTAACGGGTAGTAAGACGTGGTGCTAATAATAATAATAAACAGGAACTCAGCCATAGTCGTACTACTCTGGTGGGGACTAGTGCCATAGTCGTGACTCGTACTGTTATACTAGTGGCCTAGAGGACCACTAGCATAGTTATCAACATATCTGAGATACTAGAATGGAGTGTGGTACCGCTTATAACCCGCTTCAGTGGCCGAACGGTCTAAGGCAGTGGTCGGCAACCTTTTTTGGACTCCGATCGACTTTAACAGTTATCAAAGGTTCCGCTATCACCTTTCATTTCTCCGCTCAATATTTAATCCTTTTGTATGTACATATTGTATTTATTCCTTAAATTCAATATTTCCTTCAATACTTACACCTCTGCCTTTATAGAAAATACATAAAATAAATAAAATGTAGACTCCGTTTACCCTGAACGGCAGCAGACTTACCTTGACGGATTACATTATGGTCTTATCTTATAAGCTGTACCATAGTGGAATAATGTAAGATACGCTTGCCTTTTTGTGGCGATGTTTTTTTTTTTTTTTACACGAGTGACTGAAAATCATTGCGAGATCTACCTTTTGCCGACCTCTGGTCTAAGGTGTCACTCTCATATTTGACAGGCCTGGTTTCCCACTATACTTCTATGCAAATGCAGGTATATTAAATCTAAAATGTTTTCTTCCTCATCTCTACCCCATTATAGTGATTATTGTGTATGCGGTTAGTTAAAAAATTATAGTATTTATCAACAGCTATTTAAACAATCCAACTCATGGAGGTGTTACCTATTTAATTAAATCTTTTAGATCAGCTCCAGTGATCTACAACCCAAAATAAACTGGATTATAGACAGCTTTAATACCATGACAATGGCTATGGTAGTCTCAGCCTGCTGATGTAGCCATGAAGAAACAACAAAGACCCAGCACTATCAATTACACTGGATAGCGCTGAAGGAAATGCAGGCCTTAAAGATAAACGATTTATCTTAGCTCTATCTCTGTTGACTGTCGCCAAATATTCTAGCTTTCAATTATGTCAGAAGGTTGTGTGCTGGGGTAAGAATGAGATACTGGTAGCATTAACTAACCAGCGCAGCGTTGTGAAACGTTTCTTATTTTTAAGGGAAGCTATACCACACGAAAACAAGAGAATGGCAACGCTGTCGCCCGATAGTAACCGTGCATTTACCTCAGAGATAATTCAGTGTAGTCCATTTCCTACAGAGGTATATTAAATTATGGCCACAAATTAGTTTTTGAAAGGGATGGGAAAACGTCAAATTATGTCTCTTCAGTACTCCGATATTATAGGTGTGATGGTAAGTGTAAGAAAAATAGTAAGTGTTGAGAAGTGAAGCTGCCAAAGCAAATATTCCCTGGTTGGTTGGCGACTATCCATGTGTTACACCTATTTCACCCCCATCCCCATCCATACCACCCTCCTGTGTCAGTTTATTAATTACAATTTTAATATTCCCTTTGAACGCGTCTGTTATCTGTCAGGGGCCTACATTGTGTGGTAGCTTCGTTTCGTCGGCGGCTTTCAAGTTTTCACTCCAAAAATATTAAGTAATCTCTTTCGCCTTTTCATTAGCAAGTCCTTTTGAAGATTGTAAACTTGAGAGGCATTTTATTTTAGCTGCCTCGGCCATCTTTGGACGCAGTCATTGGCCAAAGTTACAGGTTCGTGAGGAATGTAAAGAAAGATAAACTATTGACTCTCAACAATGTATCCTTAAGTAAGAGTTGAGCATATACCCTTCTTGATATTGTGAGAGTTGCATTTATTACCGGTTTTGTTGTCACTTTAAGACTTAAAATTTCTTTTACTTTGAAAATGTTTTACTTTTAAGTTTGCAAAGATAAATACCTGAATTGTTATTTATTTTATTTAACTTTGATACAGAGATCTCTTTTAAAATCAAGGCTATACAAATTTGTAAATAGCTTAACATATAACATCCATATTTGACCAAAAAAAACACGCCACACCTGTAATCACGTAGACAAAGATGTCAATATAGAATAGTCTGGATTACTGGTGCATGTGAGGTCCGGGTTTGAATTCTGAATCGATATATAGGGATGATGTTTTACTAAACGCTTCACCACTCCTCACGAAAAGTTAGATAATGTTATTATAAATGCTATATAATGGCCTGGACAGATAGTAGGATGTGGTACACACAAAATTACCCGCATTAAAACCACCCACGCCAGGTTGCTAACATTGTATCCATTGAATAAACCCGAAAACAAAGAATAAATTATTTTAACCCCTCTTTGGATTGAAATCAGCGTCGTTTGAACCTCAAGGTAGGAGTGTAAGGGACGAGTAAAGATCAGGGTTTTTTTCCAATTTTTATATAAAAAAAAATTCGGCCAAAATAAAAAAAATATTGCTCATGTAGAAACATAGGGTCGTAATAAAGAACTTGACTAAGTGAATGCTTTGTGGACACTAGCGTGGGTTTGCTTGCGTCATCAAAGGTTAAAAGGTGGAGCGGTAGTGTGCTCGGGACCCCACTATCGGTCCACTAAGCATTCACTTTACTTTCTTACATACCTCCCATAGAGTTTAATTTTCTTCGAGTGGTGATATAAACAATTTTGTAATTTCTACCTTTGAGCATATTAGCATTTTGTGAGAAACTTTTTAAATTAAGAGAAAAAGTTGTCATTAAATTGTAGGACACACTAGATAGATATTAGGTTAATGTTGAAATCATCATGTGAAGAAAATTAAACTCTACGTTTCTACTGGAGAACATTTCAATTTATTTTGGATAAGAATATGTTTTGCTAAACAAACCGTCAAAAAACTTAGTTTTACTCGCGATCCCTATATTCACAGCCTAAGCTGAGCAATCAAACTAACCGGACGGAGTCGAACACAAGACATACATCAAATATATTAACCCTATCCATTTCAAGAGCTCACGATGACTGCATCGAAACTATCTTTAGTCTGATAAGTGACTCCTCCTGTCCAGTACCTTGGTTCAGTTGATCAGTGCGTCTGCCTACCAAACTTTGGTTCTGGGTGCGACTACCACCATGAATGGAAAATAAATTATCATTGAAATTGGGGTTTCCAATTCCATAATGATGAATCGATTGCTGGTAAATAAGGTTTTGTGTTTGTTATAGAATCAATTCAGTTTATAGATAGAACCAGTCGGTTCAGAAAGTGTAAGTTAAGTTAAATACCCCAAATAAAAATGTTCGAGTTTTAGGGAATTTATAAACAAAATACTATTCCCAGCTTATCACTGAAAACAGGCCCAACTTAACACTCCACCTGCTAGCCCTCTCCAGATGATTTCCAGGACGAGAAGTAAGAGCTGGAAAATATTGTTTGTTTTACCATCTGATTCTCTGTCTTTGTCTGCCGCGAGCCAGCTTCACAGAACAAAGATAAATGTGCTCTGACAAACATATCAAATAAATTGTTTGCTACCGTTCCGTTCTTTTAATTTTTTTTAATGAAACAAGCTGAAATTATGTTTGATAAAAGTTTAGAGTCGAATGTTGAAAATCAACATAACCTTCCCTACACAAAATCTAGGGTCAGAAGTGAATATCGTGGTAGGGTTGGGGTAGTAGTTAGACCTTCATTTTCCATTTGACGCATCTTACTACCCGTTCCGGCTATCCTTGCATTTACATCCTTGGATGGTTAAAGTAGGTTCAGAGGAAAGGTATACATATTATATTAGCTAGAAATGGGAAATTATTTAGGAAATAAAATCACCTTAGTTCCCTCTTAGAGATTCGAGCCCTTGCTTCTCCGGTCACCAGTAAAGCAGACAAGTCGAAACTGATGCCTCTTCCCATAAACCTACTGAGGTGGTGGTCGTAGGTGTACAAGCCTGAATCTGAACAAGTAAATTTTAATTCCTTATTGGTCATCCATACTCTCCCCAGGCGAATGATGGCGTTTTACCTTAATATTCACTCATTTCCTCTTGTATGATCTACTGAGCAGTAGACGTCGAGGTCCCAACCAAACAATGTATTTAACTGGAACTACTGGAACAGTACGAGGCAGGTAAGTTCTCACACTGTGCCAACAATGATCCACAGAGAGGATGTTAGTACCAAGCCCTGCTTACAGAGTTCATGTCAGCCGCTGCCAGTACATTGTTTTAGGTACCCGTGAGACAAAAGGTCCCAGAGCTTAGCTGGATATAACTGTACATCCTCAGGGAAAATGTTTAGGGTGTACCGGGTCAGAGTCGTGCAGTATAGCCGTGTGTCTAACACTTTCCCCCTCTCGATCTCACCCCATTCAGTCCACCTTCCAAACAGATTAGCTCCAGGATTTGTTGTTTTTAACACCACGTCTTAACCCACGTCAAGGTATAACACATGTGCACTAATTGCACTAATGTGCTAGGGTTGAGATAGGTTGAAATTAGAAGAAGTTTACTCTCACTTGTGTGGAGGGAGAGTAGAAAAACTTTTATGAAAAATCACCTTCAGATCACCTGACGAAGATTTGAACCCCAATCTCTCTGACATTTACAGCCCAGTGACCCTCGTCTATTGTGATAGTGACGTCTCAGACCATTCGGCCACTGGAGCAGCTAATCGCAACTACTAAATGTATACCTGCCATTAAAGAAATAATGAAAGCTATGAAAAAAATTACATTTCTAACAAAAAGTTAAGTTTTATTTGATAATAAATTGCATCCTCTGCGTTACACTGCTCCCCTATGTAATACTCACTGATAGTTCAGATGATTCACCCTCCTAATACTGCTCCCCTGGATAGGACTCACTGATAGTCATTTCTGGCACAATGTATGTAGCGTTGGGGAGTCTGAAGGTGAAGACTACAGTCTTGCTAGCACGCAAGATACTGCAGAGATGGGTAGACAGCCCTACCCCTGCCCACGCACCCCCTTGTGACAAATACCCTGGGCAGCCCCCGTAGTGATGACACAGCAAGCTTACACGAGCACCCCCCTCTCCCTATTCCCCACTCATGTTCCCATGTTCCCGAATATATAATCCTCCCGTGTCCCGCATCATACCCTTGCACTGTTATCTTCTTACGCGACTTAAATCTGTCGCGTCAACACAATCTACCCCTCCCCAGTATTTTCCCATCAGGGCTGGTATCAAGGGGTTTAACATTACATTGCTTTCTTTATCCGTTTATAAAATCTCCCAGCAACTCCCTTTTTTAAAACAAAAAAGGAAGATTTAAAACTGTATGATGGAGGGTAAATATAATCTAGTTGAGTTAAGCTGATCAAAGTTTGTGTGATCTGCTGTTTACAATACAAACAAGGCTCCCAGACCAAGAAGGGTTTTGGATTTGAATCGTCTATTCTAATATCCACAGTAAGTTGGCAGTTTACTTAGTTTGGTCTTTAATTGGGCTGGGAAACCAAGTTTTGTAAATTTGGGTTGGTAAAGAAAGATTTGTAAAGCTAAGTTTGTAAAGTAAAAATTGTGAAGCTGAATGAACTTATAGCTCCAGACCTTGAAAAGCTCGGATAGAAAAGCTATATTAACTAGATATTGAAGGCTTATAAATCTTTGTCGGTAAATAAATGTTAACTCTATATTCAAAGCTTATAAGGCTTGGATAATAAAACTATATTAACTAGATGTTGAGGGTCTGTAAGATTCAATTAGTAAAACTATAATAACTATACAGCTAGAACTTATAAAGTTTGGCTAGTAAATCAATGTTAGTTAAACTTGTAAAACTCGGCTATTAACGATATGTTAACTAAACATTCAGGACCTGAAAGCCTGACTGGTAAAGCGATCTTAACTATATATTCGAGGATTAGAAAGCTTTACTAATAAAACAACGTTGACTAGATATCCAAATCTTGTAAATATTGTCTACAAAAGCGATGTTAACTAAACATTAAATGCTAACAAATCTCTACATAAAGTATTGTGTATTCTGGAGAGGAATCCACTAGTTGAACACTAGTTTAAAGTGTAGTTTTTTTTTAATAAATAAAGGCAACGACTGGCCAACACCTGAGGTTTGTAACTACATTTCAACTAAATAAAACGTTTTGAGAACACGGAAATATGCATGTGGTGACTCACATAACTAAAAAGCAAGATTAGCAGTTTCTATTCTGTCTTTTAGCACTCCACTTGAAGTTCCCAAATAACTAGTATTCCACTAGTAATCCCCTGTACACCCCTAGGGCTACAAACTAGATACTAAATATTCTCTATCCTTGTACCACTTGAAATCCCCAAATGATTAGTATTATAACAGTGGCCCCCTATATAAACCTAGTGCTACAAACTAGATATTTAATATTATATACCCCTGTTATCTTTACTGGTAGCACTCCTCTTGAAGTCCCCAGTCAACCAGTATTCCAATAGTAGGTCTAATCCTTTAGAAATACCCAGTGGTACGTACTTGTGCCCTAGAGCTATCTGCCATTGTTATATTAACTGGTAGTTGAACACTTAAAATCGACTGAAAACTAGATACATTAAAAAATGCAACATTAACAACTACATAATTTGACGTACGATACTTAAATATATATAAAGTGATATTGGAAAAAAGGCACAGGGAAGGGGTAAAGGAACTATATTCCATTCACAATAGGTTTTTACCTTGATGACAGTTAGAAAATCATATGTTTAGGTTTTTGGTTGCCAACACTTGTAAAAGATCACAGTTTTGTTATAAATGTATTTACCTGTTATATATTACATTTAAAATAACGTAAACTTAATTTTTCTCATAATATTTTTTTTTAATAATTTCTTTTTATACAACTCGAAACAATATTTTAAACATAATTTAAAGTACTTATTTTTCGTTTTGGAACGTTACTTATTTTGTATAATATAGTGCACATATCAATATATTTTAATACAGGCATCGTAATTACTTGGAAAAGAGAAAATTGTTGTCATTTTTTTACATAGAATAAATGATTTTATGATTATTTTATCGTATTTTGAAATATTTAACTGAATAAAATATTTTCATCAACTGCGTGTCTGCATCATTGTAAAAAAACTTGTTTACCGTTATGTTCAATCATATGGTTTAGATTCGTCCGTGCCCATTTTGAAGCTATGTTCGTTAAAAGTTTTTGTGAAAGTGGTGTTAATATTTTTTTAAGGGAATAAAACTATAAATAAACTTTGTGTCCGACCTCAAATAAATATATAAATAATATTGGCCTAAATTACTGTCGTTAACTATCACATTAATATATTACCATCTGTTTTCATTACAGTCATCCAAAGTGATAGATGTCAGCTGTTGGCGTAGTGATATATTAGGGATTACTTCTAGTAACATTTCGAGCTGTCATCCAGGTAAACTTAGCTCGTGAATGACTTATAAGAGGACAGACACATTTGACCAGTTACACTGAAAAGAGAACCGACCTTTATATTTGTCTCACTTGAAAATAAGAAATACTGCAGTTGCCTTTTCTTTTTTAATTGCTAATTGAGACTTTTTTGTTCCTAATATTCCCTTTTCTGTGTTTTCTTTCATATATTGAATAAATATACCAAAACATGAGTATAATATGCATTAGAAATAGTATCACTGGCAAACTAAAATAATAAACACATGACATTTTATCTTAACATTGTAACTACTGACGCCGTGAGATAGATCTAATACTACATTTCATACAGTTGTGTACTGCACAATGTATTATCGTCTAATAACGGGGCATTGAATAAATCGGTTTAAGCTACAATGCTTCGTTGTAAGCTATTTGTTGGTGTTTATTATTATTTGATTTTAGTCTTACTGAATGTTCTGTTTAAAAACCTTCACCAACAAATCCAAGAATATATGACGGTTATGATGAATTTTAAAATAACTATACTATCGTTCTTAATGAAATCGAATTTAAAACACCACCCTCATAGTATCTCACATGACAAATATACTTTTAGTTAAAGATAATAACATATAGTTGCTTAAGACCACAGTTAACAAAAAGTACTGAAATATAAATAAATAATAAGCAAATCAAATGTCATCATTTTATAGCCAATATTTACTTATTTACTCTACGGCATTAGTAAATTTAAAAAGCACGCCTCCTATCCCTATCTTTAGATAAGTCCATTCACTTCTCCTCATTACACCCTATCTCTTTCAGGTCCATTCTAGTGTTATCTTCGCATCTGCTTCTAGGTTTTCACAATTGTATCTTACCATCGAGTTTGCCAGTCAATACCTTAAGCACGTTTCTAGATTCTTCCATTTACGATGCATGCGATACCCACCGTAATCTACGAGATTTTACTATCCCAACAATGTCTTGTGATCATTATAGGGTATGTAGCTCATCATTATGTCACCTCCTCCACTCTTCAGTAGCCTCCCTCTTTGGACCAAATATATTCCTAAGCACTTTGTTTTCGAACAATTTGAATTTATTTTCGTCATGTAAGTTAAGAGACCACGTTTCTCAACCATGGAAAACATCTGGTAAAATTATGGTTATGATTATTCTGAGTTTTACATAACTTTAAAGCAGTAGAGGTGTCAAAAACTTACTGAACGAGTGGTAGGAAGCATTTATAGGCTGTATTTTTCCTAATTTACACTATAATATTTTTACTGGTAGTTATAACTGTAACTAAATATTCAAATTCAAACTCATTAACTCCATCATGATATTAAGAATCAAATAGCCTAAGCTATTATTTGTGCTTTTAGCTAGATATCATATTCTGAAAATTGAAAAATGACACCCAGAGACGGGAATCGAACCCGGGACCTTTGGCTTAGTACACCAAAGGTCCAGGTCCGATTCTCGTGTCCAAGTGTCATTTTTCAATTTTTCAGAATATCTATCATGATATGTCTTTCACAGTGTAATCTTAAGTATTTGTCCCCAATCTGTACTCTCTCTGTGTAATCATATACTTAGTCGTTTCAGCTTTCACGTATAAACTTATTTCCTTACTAGCCTGTAATAACATTTCTGCATTTCTTGCAACAGCTTCCTTACTATTGCACAACAAAACTAAATCATTTGCGTCTCTTAATAGCTGTATTGTACCGTTTAATATGAATCAATCTCTACTCTCTGGCAGTTTATTAATATCATACTCTAAGGCTAGATTCAAAAGTAATTGAGAAAGTGCATCTCCTTTTTTAACCCATTATTTATTTCACAAGTATATGTCTGATAAGTGGCATTCAAACCCGTGCGCTGCCACGTGTATCGGTCAAACATACATCAATTAACTTGACAAGTTTTGGGGTACCCCAAACATAACTAAAATTTATATAATTTGTTTATTTTAATTGAATCATAGGCCTTTATTAAATTATGTATAGTTGATGTTCCATCATGTTTTATCCTAACTTTTTCTGATAATTGCTAAAAAGTAAAAATCTGATCCGTTGATTTATTTCCTTGAAATCCACACTGATGACCCCCAATTATTTTTTCAGCATATGGCGTCAATCTCATTAAAATGAGATTAGATAAAATGTTATAGCATGTTGTTAGTAGTGAAATACCTCTATAGTTATTACACTTTATAGTCAGTGGCTATAAAAATAAGTTATTACCTGGTTTCAGATTTTGATGACATGGTTTTATTTTTAAGTACATCCCAGACAATGTTCATGTGTACATAAATTCTGTTCGTGATCGTTGTGGAAACAGTTTTTAAAAGGGTAATTTTTTAGTTAATTTTTGTCATTCCATTTTTTGTGATATTTAGGTATTTTAAAATCTTTTTAGACATATTTGAATAAGTTTTAGGCATGTATGTTGAATAAATATATTTTTAATTACTATCGATTTTATAAATGCACAAATACTCAAAAACACATATTAGTTTCTCTCGACCCGGAGAAAGAAGTAATGCTATGGAAAAAAAATTGTACTCGAGATTTTGATAAATGTCGAAATTTCATGATCTGCCGAAAAAGTTGTTTTTGCAGTGCCGTCTGTTTGTCTGTCTGTATCTCGTTCTATTGATCTGGCTAAAACATGATATCTAAGGTTTTCATAAGGTCCGCCCGAGGGGCTTTTTCTCCCTTTTTGGAATTAGATATCCAGCCATAGAATTTAGGGCGGTATACTGAAGGGAAATAAAACAGAAAAAATCGATTTTCTCGAAATCCATATAACGATTTTGATTGATTTTTTTTCTCTAGACATCGTTTAACATCACATACAAATCGGTGATTTCCATTTTTCCATGAAAATGCAGAAATTTCCAATTTTGATCATATGTACGTAGCTATTTGAGATTTGATATAGTTTATCACTGTAATAATGTAGTAATATTAATAAATATAAAAGTATTTTTCTTGAAAATATGTTTATAAAATCAATAGTTTCTGAGCTAAAAATTTATATATATATATATATATACGAGTATATATACATTATTCAAATCTTTGAAATTAAAATAGAATATATGCTCTTTTTTGGACAGAGATGCTACTCTTTTCTCAATGTTTCTGTAACAGTGTTTATTCTTAATTTATGCACTTTGATTTAGTGTTTCTACAACAGTGTATATAATTAATTTTAATGAATTTTACAACTTTTAGTAAATGCTATTATCCTAAGATTCAAGAGAAATAACGTCTGTGCGCTGCATCGAACCATTTATTTCACTAACAGTTGTCGGATTGAGAAGATAAAGTAGACTTTAAACTTTGTATTTTCCTTGCTTGTATAGTTGTAAAATACACATTCCAGCTGATACACTACAGATAAGCTGGAAATAGTTGCGTTGGGAAGAGATAACTATTACTTCTGAAACAAATATTTGTAAATGCATATTGTATTTAGCAGAATACAAGAATTTAGTTGTTAAAGAGCTTTATTTGCATATGTTATATTTTTCTGTTTTGATTGTGCATACTTAATTTAATCGTGTGCATTTATTAGAAGTTTATGTTTAAATATCTATAGCCATTTTGGTAAATTTGAAGAGATTTTTTTTATAATTTTCAAATTATTTTATAGCTCATATTTTGTTCATTTAATTCTGGGCCCTGGTTATCACGTTACAAAATCATAAATGTATTTAGAACATGACTCTAAGTCCGGACCCCTCCCCCCATCCACATCATCCAACACGTGTGCAAGAACCGCGGGGTCTTGGAACACAGCGACCAGTGGCGTGACAAGAGAGATCGCGAGGGACGTATTTTTTTATATATAATTGATTGGTGTCAACGAAGTGACAAATTTATACACGAGGTATTTGTTTTCGCTTCGGCTCAGGGTGATCGGGGGGAGGGGTGGGGATGCTAGGGATGAATTATGATTGCTGACAGCTGACGGTGTTATCACGTGCATGCAGAGCATTCAAACATGGTGGCCGTGTTGGAGTGGACAGGAACTGAACAGTTTGTCGTGTGGACTGGGAAAACATCGACCACAGTTTTCATAAAGCTATGAATTTATTAAACATCCCCGCCGCCCGGGTCGCGACAGGGACAGGAGACCACAAGTACAAACAAACAAATGTTTGCTCATGCAAGAATGATGTGAGCTAGAAGGGGTGACTTCAATTTGAGGTTGCTCTTAATTTGGTACATATTAATTATTTAATGTTTAAAAAGAACAAGGGGTCATCCATAAACCACGTAACGTTTATTCTTACCTTCTCTAACCCCTCCCCCCCCCATGTAACACCATGTAGACATTTAACCTGACCCACTCTCCACCCTCACCCTAACCTGTATTATATAACTTTTCTATCCAGAGTAAATGACATTATTTAATAGAGATATTTTTACGACACTAAAAGAAGGAGTCTGATTTAATACAGCTCAGAATCAAAAGTTATTTATAAGTATGATTATTAACGGTGAAAACGTGAACTATAATATTATTTTACCAATATCAGTAAGTATTAAATCAGTGTTACGGAGCAGTGTGATGTACCAACCTCCTCCCATGTAACATCATTTAGATGATAGAACTCACCTCTCCCCCTTTCAACAGTATTACATAGTTTATGGACGGCTCCTAACAAGTAACACGAGTTGAAATATTAGGATTGAATATTTTAAATTATTTATTCACTGTATTACTATGTATAAAACATATTGTCTTCATTCCAAGCCAAGGCGTGAATAATTTACTCTTTGACTGACCTAGCCGATGTGTGAGAGCCCATTAATGTAGTGGAAGAAGATGAAGGCGTGTAAATAGTTCACAGGGATATAATTGTACGCTAGGAAGCTTAAACATGGGTTTCCACCCCACTTAAGTTATTAAGGTAAGTTCAACCTTTTTTTTTTACTCTTACCTTTAACACGCAAGCTTTTAACAGCTCAATCCAAGAGGTGGGGACAAGAAATGCCGTTTGTATGAAAGTTAACCGCATTATCGTAATGAAGGGGTGGTAAAATCATGATGATAAATAAT
The DNA here is from genome assembly GCA_039000515.1 of Timema cristinae. Lineage (NCBI taxonomy): Eukaryota > Metazoa > Arthropoda > Insecta > Phasmatodea > Timematidae > Timema > Timema cristinae. The sequence continues at coordinate 82,290,463 of JBCFYV010000012.1, forward strand.
GTGTAGATATAACCCCTTCAGTATACCCAATCGGGATTAGAATCTCGACCTCTATATTGCCGGTGATTTAGTATATTGTGATCCTGACGATTTAGACCGTGTGAACACTGTTTTAGATTCAGTTGTATCTCAAGTTAAATATAAATTGTATCGAGCCTTAGTAAAATATGTTACCATTGATTTGGGCAAGTGACGCATCAGGGTTAAAAGTCTCGGGGACCTCCTGACTGTAGTGAACTGATAACAACTGCATGTATCAATTATAACTCTCCGGAGACATACAGCATGACCTCAGTCCTAGTACTTTCAAACACGACCAGATGTCATGTTATATTGGTTGTCCTTAATTACCTGTGCAGAGCTGGCAGAATTAGCTCAGTGTTACCATACTGGACTTGCGGACTAGGTCATGTTTCATCCGAATTGTATACGAGTGAACTAGAACTGGTTTATAAAATTGGTATTTACAATGAGGCTTGAAACTAACCTTCCTAATCCTGTGTCCTTGGACAAAAATTAATTTGATAGAGCTCATCTGAGCTGTAAGACGCGTAGTATTAAGAATATACTAATCAACAACCTTTAAAAAAATTAAAAACTTATCATTATCAAATAAAATCAAGCAAATATAAGTTATACGTCACATAAAAAGGGAGTTAAAAATCTATGTTATGTTCGCAAGAATAAATTTATGAGGTTTTAAAATGAGCACAAGCCTTCTGAATGGAAATATTTTTTAATAAAAGTTTATCCTAAATTTGATAATTATTATTTTTTATCATTAAGACTATGATAAAATAAAGTTGATTTAAAACATATAGCTGTATATTCTAACTGCTTAGTATTGGTTTTATTATTATTATTATTACTATCGTCATCATCATTATCACAATAAAGCTAAAAGTAATCTATAATATGACCTTTAAATTGTACAAATGCTAAGGCATGTTAATTAGCTCACGATATTTGCGCATGTATAACAAACAAATTACTATCTTTATAACTCAAATAAAAATCTCCCTCCAAATAAAAATTTTTTGAGAAGGATTTGGCTAATAACTAAAAAAAATACGTTTACCCAAACCTTTATAAAAGTTAGAAGCCTCTAGCATTTGAAAAGAATTCTCAAAAAATATAAAACGCACAAATCAGGGCTTATCTGTTTACCCATCTTGGTCAATATTCATCAATCACAAAATACAAGTCATAAAATACACACACGAAATGGCCAAACCTACGAGTATCAGCCCTTGTAGAATAATTATCAAGACTACTCTATTTTTGTCATCACTTTGTTATTAGGAGAATGCTAGCCAAGGGCGAAAACGAATAAAAAAAAGCATGGATTGCAGAAATATCGATATAAAAGAGAATTCGACAGTAATATTGTTGAAGAGATTCTTTCTGACGTCAATTTGACAGGAACAAACAATTAAGTTTGTGAGTCTACTTGCTTCTGAATACATTCTACACTGAAGCCATTTCGAAATGTAATTATTGATATCTTACAAAATCCGGTTTAATTTTTTTAAAGATAATAACGATTATTACAAAGCCCACACAGATGAAGTACATGAACAAAGGCGTTAGTCTCATATAGTCTGGTTTTCCAGTGATGGGGAAGGCAATAATCTCGGATGATAATGATGAGTTTATTCTAAACTAAATGGGGTTTTACTCTCCCGTACATAAATGTGGGTACATTTCCTCTCAATTCTACCTTTCTCATACTAACCCCATTATTGTAAAACCGTGGATAGGTCGCACGAGTACTAATAATCAAAGCACAATAAAACAAAATACAAAAACAAATTTTATATTACGCGTTCCATGCATTTGTAACGGTAATCTCTTGGGACAACAATTTGTCGTGAGCTAAGAATTTCTTGCATCCAATCTACTTCGATGTGACTTGAAAAATAAGTTCCACAAAACCCGTTTCGGTGACCGAATGGTCTAAGGAGTCACTCTTGCAATAGATTAGACTGCCGATGACGGGGAGATTAGGTTTTGGTCCCGGTTGGGTGTACTGAGGGTGGTTTTTATAAATGGTTTTCACTCTCCTTCCACTAAAATCATATTACTCTTCCTCTAAATTCAAACTTCATCATCCTTACCCCATTATATTTATCAAAAAATAGGCGTATAACCCGAATGATTAGTAAGAGGCAGTGCTTAAAAAATCCCTAAATGTGTTTTCCCAGGCACCAATAACCTCACTTGTGGTAGCTAAAACCAAAGTTAAATCCTCTGAAACCTTTCTCTCTGGTCGAGCCCTCCTGCCATATCCTCCAGTCCTCACTAATCGGCCTCCTGTCCTACCCTCGTCTCCTTATCACTCCGTAAAGTAGACGGCTCAGACCTGCCTGCGTTACTTCAACCACGAATTCATTTGTTTTACATTACCACGATACAACGCCATGAATGCAAATTATCCCTCATTCCCCGAGCCTTTTAAAACTGGGTCCTCCATCCCCTCGGGGAATAATTCAGGGGTCCTAACTGGTCCTCAGGAAAGGGGGAGGGGTTATGGAACGGGACAGAAATAATTGTTAATAATAATGGAGGTAGTGGCGGATTGTTGGGTCTTAATCAACAAGACGTGGATACTCGAGATACATGGAAAATAGGATATAATAAGCCTTCGACAAAAAGAGTTGAGCCAGTTGTTAAGGAGACTTTCTCCCAGAACGGCTCGGGTTAGCTAAGTGGGACTGACTGTTGGAGCAATTTACTCTCCCTTCAAGTGTCTAGGGCTAGAAGAGTCAAACTGATTGTTAGAAAAACTGATTCTCTCTTCAAACGGCTGCATCTAGACTGACTCTCTTCAAATGGCTGCACCTAAACTGACTCTTCAAATGGCCGCGCTTGGACTGACTCTCTTCAAACGGCTGCGACTAGACTGACTCTCTATTAAATTAATGGCTGTGACTAGAGTGACTCTCTATTCAAACGGCTGTGACTAGACTGACTCTCTATTAATAATTAAGGGCATGTGACTAGAGTGACTCTCTATTAAATTAAGGCTGTGACTAGAGTGACTCTCTATTCAAATGGCTGTGACTAGACTGACTCTCTATTAAATTAATGGCTGTGACTAGAGTGACTCTCTATTCAAACGGCTGTGACTAGACTGACTCTCTATTAAATTAATGGCTGTGACTAGAGTGACTCTCTATTCAAATGGCTGTGACTAGACTGACTCTATTCAAATGGCTGTGACTAGACTGACTCTATTCAAATGGCTGCGACTATACTGACTCTATTTAAAAGGCTGTGACTAGACTGACTCTATTTTAAAGGCTGACTAATGACTCTATTTAAAGCTGGACTTCCTATTTAAAAGGCTGTGACTATACTGACTCTATTTAAAAGGCTGTGACTAGACTAAGGCCACTTTCAGACGATACGACTTTTCACTGTAGGCCATATACAGTACAGCAACCTTGATTAGAAATAATCATAGGTGTCTATGGATGATTTCACACTCAACTAACCATGCCATGTACGGCTTTAATCCGTAGACAACCACCGTTGTCACCATGACACCCATTTCAATCCAGCGCTTCCTCGCCATCAACAGCGTGAAATGAACATGAAGCTAATTATGCGTGTTTAGACTTGCCGAATTTCCTCCGTCCGGCGGAGAGCCGCCCTTCATGGACAGCGTGGTAGAGATTGTAGCAGAAGTGTCAGCCTTTGTTCGAACATTTTAAAATATATTTTATTTTATGGATAATGGAGGGCTGTGAGTTGTATGTAGAGCGATTCGTAGCCCTAGAATCAAATATACTGGCTCTTTGGGAATCCTATATGAGTACAAGCCACGAAAGGAAACTACGGGAGCATGGAGTGAAGTGTTCAAGGAACTGGACACAGACTTTCAGAAATTGATATTTGGAGACTTAAAGAATGAACCCACTTACCGACTCATGAGTGCTTTATACTTTTTATATTAAAATAGTATAGATTCAACCCTTTCTCGTGACTGTTGATGGCGGCAATAAAAGAGCAACTAACAGGAGAACAAGGCGTAAAGCCACGTCGTGGCTTTTCACAATCAACCCGTTTGTTCGACACACACACTGAAGTGTGCCGACTGTGCGCCAGCTGTGTCATATCGCTAGCATTCACACACACAGGACTGTGCGACGACCGTGCTGTGCGCTGATTGTGTCATGTTGCTAGCATTCACACTCACAGAACTGTGCGACGACCGTGCTGTGCGCTGATTGTGTCATGTCACTAACATTCACACTCACAGGACTGTGCGACGACCGTGCTGTGCGCTGATTGTGTCATATCACTAACATTCACACTCACAGGACTGTGCGACGACCGTGCTGTGCGCTGATTGTGTCATGTCACTAACATTCACACTCACAGGACTGTGCGACGACCGTGCTGTGCGCTGATTGTGTCATGTCACTAACATTCACACTCACAGGACTGTGCGACGACCGTGCTGTGCGCTGATTGTGTCATGTCACTAACATTCACACTCACAGGAATGTGCGACGACCGTGCTGTGCGCTGATTGTGTCATGTCACTAACATTCACACTCACAGGACTGTGCGACGACCGTGCTGTGCGCTGATTGTGTCATATCACTAACATTCACACTCACAGGACTGTGCGACGACCGTGCTGTGCGCTGATTGTGTCATGTCACTAATATTCACACTCACAGGACTGTGCGACGACCGTGCTGTGCGCTGATTGTGTCATGTTGCTAGCATTCACACTCACAGGACTGTGCGACGACCGTGCTGTGCGCTGATTGTGTCATGTCACTAATATTCACACTCACAGGACTGTGCGACGACCGTGCTGTGCGCTGATTGTGTCATGTCACTAATATTCACACTCACAGGACTGTGCGACGACCGTGCTGTGCGCTGATTGTGTCATGTTGCTAGCATTCACACTCACAGGACTGTGCGACGACCGTGCTGTGCGCTGATTGTGTCATGTCACTAACATTCACACTCACAGGACTGTGCGACGACCGTGCTGTGCGCTGATTGTGTCATGTCACTAACATTCACACTCACAGGACTGTGCGACGACCGTGCTGTGCGCTGATTGTGTCATGTCACTAACATTCACACTCACAGGACTGTGCGACGACCGTGCTGTGCGCTGATTGTGTCATGTCACTAACATTCACACTCACAGGACTGTGCGACGACCGTGCTGTGCGCTGATTGTGTCATGTCACTAACATTCACACTCACAGGACTGTGCGACGACCGTGCTGTGCGCTGATTGTGTCATGTCACTAATATTCACACTCACAGGACTGTGCGACGACCGTGCTGTGCGCTGATTGTGTCATGTCACTAATATTCACACTCACAGGACTGTGCGACGACCGTGCTGTGCGCTGATTGTGTCATGTTGCTAGCATTCACACTCACAGGACTGTGCGACGACCGTGCTGTGCGCTGATTGTGTCATGTCACTAACATTCACACTCACAGGACTGTGCGACGACCGTGCTGTGCGCTGATTGTGTCATGTCACTAACATTCACACTCACAGGACTGTGCGACGACCGTGCTGTGCGCTGATTGTGTCATGTCACTAACATTCACACTCACAGGACTGTGCGACGACCGTGCTGTGCGCTGATTGTGTCATGTCACTAACATTCACACTCACAGGACTGTGCGACGACCGTGCTGTGCGCTGATTGTGTCATGTCACTAACATTCACACTCACAGGACTGTGCGACGACCGTGCTGTGCGCTGATTGTGTCATGTCACTAATATTCACACTCACAGGACTGTGCGACGACCGTGCTGTGCGCTGATTGTGTCATGTTGCTAGCATTCACACTCACAGGACTGTGCGACGACCGTGCTGTGGCTGATTGTGTCATGTTGCTAGCATTCACACTCACAGGACTGTGCGACGACCGTGCTGTGTGCTGATTGTGTCATATCACTAACATTCACACTCACAGGACTGTGCGACGACCGTGCTGTGCGCTGATTGTGTCATGTTGCTAGCATTCACACTCACAGGACTGTGCGACGACCGTGCTGTGCGCTGATTGTGTCATGTTGCTAGCATTCACACTCACAGGACTGTGCGACGACCGTGCTGTGCGCTGATTGTGTCATGTTGCTAACATTCACACTCACAGGACTGTGCGACGACCGTGCTGTGCGCTGATTGTGTCATGTCACTAACATTCACACTCACAGGACTGTGCGACGACCGTGCTGTGCGCTGATTGTGTCATGTCACTAGCATTCACACTCACAGGACTGTGCGACGACCGTGCTGTGCGCTGATTGTGTCATGTCACTAACATTCACACTCACAGGACTGTGCGACGACCGTGCTGTGCGCTGATTGTGTCATATCACTAACATTCACACTCACAGGACTGTGCGACGATCGTGCTGTGCGCTGATTGTGTCATGTCACCAACATTCACACTCACAGGACTGTGCGACGACCGTGCTGTGCGCTGATTGTGTCATATCACTAACATTCACACTCACAGGACTGTGCGACGACCGTGCTGTGCGCTGATTGTGTCATATCACTAACATTCACACTCACAGGACTGTGCGACGACCGTGCTGTGCGCTGATTGTGTCATATCACTAACATTCACACTCACAGGACTGTGCGACTACCGTGCTGTACGCTGATTGTGTCATATCACTAACATTCACACTCACAGGACTGTGCGACGACCGTGCTGTGCGCTGATTGTGTCATGTTGCTAGCATTCACACTCACAGGACTGTGCGACGACCGTGCTGTGCGCTGATTGTGTCATGTTGCTAGCATTCACACTCACAGGTCTGTGCGACGACCGTGCTGTGTGCTGATTGTGTCATGTTGCTAACATTCACACTCACAGGACTGTGTGCTGATTGTGTCATGTTGCTAGCATTTACACTCACAGTACTGTGTGCTGATTGTGTCTTGTCACTATCATGATATGACTGTTTTGATCACCGTAGTTGCTTTTAACATGAGTTTTTCCGCTATTTCCTTCAAAATAACTTATTTAATGAGATTATTTTAATATTATTTGTGATGCAAATTGTATATTTTTACCAAAATTACTAAGTTTCCTTCTGCCATAATCACTTCACACAATAGTTGTATTGAAATGTTCTCTAGGCATTGTCAGATTGTAGACAATAACATCGTGAAAGTTCGCATTTGCCGGAAGAAGCCAAACTAGGAGAAACGACACATGGTTGACCATAAGGTTCCCCATCTCATTTCACAGGGACAGGACTGTGCGCCTACCGTACTGAGCCGTCTGGAACATGACCTTGGGAGAACATTTTCGAAGCAATCCAAGACGACACAGCCGGCGTACAGTCGGCGCACCGCCCTCTCAGTGTGACTCCATCTTAAAGCGTGAGTGGTGCTACAAACAATGGCCTAAAACCATGTTAATATCAAGATAATAAATAAATGAATTCTACACCAATCTAAATAGTAACTTTAGACCCTACTTGTTGGTGTATTTTAACTATGTATAAAAATGTATTTTAAAGGGGGATTATTTATAAATAAAATTACTAAAACAGCTACTACTAAATTTATCATGTTCTTATTTCAATAATATATAATCTGTGTCAGTAACATACATTTTAATCTTTTACGTGTGGAAAAATTGTGACGCAAAAGATTAGGGGGCTAGAAAATACTGTAACTATTAAACTTTCTCATTATATTATTTGTTTTAAAACGTAACTAGGTGATAGCCGATACTGTCAATAAACCATTTGAATCAGATGTGAAATAAATATAAAATATTCATTGATACCAAGTTTGAAGAAAATTTATTTAGCTTTGAGCATCTCTAAAATGTCCAGAAATGCTAATAGAGAATACAAAATCCAAACTATAGCAATATGTAATTGGTAAATATCACTTTACTGTATACATACTTCGTAAATACAAGAAAATGAAACTTGAGTCAAACTAACAAATCCCTCTTCTAAGTGTTATCCTGTGTTACCCTTGTCAAGATTCAAACCCTCCTCTTCCAGGCAGAGATTACCCACCAACACTTGACTCCTCTCGAATAAGTTCAGGCCAACTTGAAGTAAAGTAGCCGTGAAGGATCCTTCAAGTCATAGGATCCTGAAGGTGGAGGCCGCTTGACTTACATGCCCTCTTCATTCAACTCAGAAACGATCAATAACACCTCAACATTGTTTCAACTGGGAGTTTTAAGAAGACATTATTGACTGAGGGTAGAAGACCGCCTGCACCACATGAGCTTCTAAACACTCTACCCTGCAAGAGTGGAACAACAGCTCTACTGACTGAGAGTAGAAGATTGTCTGCACCAACTGACACTAAACACTCTAAACTACAAGAATGGACCAACAGCTTTCTTGACTGAGAGTAGAAGATTGTCTACAACAACCGACACTAAACACTCTAAACTACAAGAATGGACCAACAGCTCTATTGACTGAGAGTAGAAGATTGTCTACAACAACCGACACTAAACACTCTAAACTACAAGAATGGACCAACAGCTCTATTGACTGAGAGTAGAAGATTGTCTGCACCAACTGACACTAAACATTCTAAACTACAAGAATGGACCAACAGCTCTATTGACTAAGAGTAGAAGACTGTCTACACCAACTGACACTAAACACTCTACCCTACAAGAATGGACCAACAGCTCTATTTACTGAGAGTAGAAGATTGTCTACACCAACTGACACTAAACACTCTACCCTACAAGAATTGACCAACAGCTCTATTGACTGAGAGTAGAAGATTGTCTGCACCAACTGACACTAAACACTCTAAACTACAAGAATGGACCAACATCTCTATTGACTGAGAGTAGAAGATTGTCTGCACCACCTGATATTCTAATCAATCTAAACTGCAAGTTTGTACCAACTGATTTATATTGACTAAGACTATATAACTCTCTCCATTATACAAGCTCTTAACGATTCTTCCTTGCAAGAATTGAAGACCGTCAGCTGTTGCCTTAGCTCCTATGTTGAAGGGAAGACTAGCTCTTGAAGCAGCTTGAAGAGTAAGACGCCAGTGAAACTAGTAAATTATCTCGCCATCAAGTACCTTCTTGTGTGTTCTCTCCACCAGAGAAGAGAGAGCGAATAATAGACCCTGTTCTCCCTAACAAAGAAGAGAGAGCTTTCAGTAACAAGCTTTGTCCTACATCTTAAGGCGCCCATCACCGATAGCCTCTCTTGCCAACAACACTCCATTTATCTTTACCAAAATGTCATTGTTTCTCCTCCATCTTTTCTTAAAGACGCCTCGTAAACATTCGCCTCTTTAATTTACATATTGATGCGTCATTTAGCTTTCACGCTCATGCTCTCTCTTTACTTTCCTTTTATTCTATCCCTATCTAGAATAAATAATAAAGTGTTTAGGGTTGTAGCATATTTCTCTTTTAGTTCTTATCTCTCATTAATTCACTATTCTCCTATATTACATCTTATTCTGCTGCTTTGTTACAAACTCCTTATTTATCTTTCATCAAACACCTTTTTCTATTGACCTTGTATTATTTCCTAATTATTTGGCCAAATAATTGACTATTTTATTTGCTAATTACAGAAGACAATTTTCTTCAAAACAATAGCCTTTTTAAAATATAAACTTTCGCACATTCAACTTTCCCCTCCCTCCTCCCCACCAAAAAAAAAGTATTTTGTGGGGTTGTTGGAATTAAATACTAAGCGAAGTGTAACACAAAATAACAGAGAGAGTTTATTTTCGATAGGTGATACAAAAATTTTGCTAGGTATTTCTTTTACCTTAAATTTTAAACAATGTACTTTAACGTAAACTGAGTATACTATGTCAGAAGTCGGTAAAAAAATCCTATCCCCTGGTATCTTATTCTTCGCTGTAGGCTTTGTATTAGTTGAAAAAAAGGGATGTTGACAACAGAAATAATATATAGGATCATTACATTTATAAAATATTTGTTTTTAATTATCTGATTCGGTTCTGATTTTTTATGATTTAGTTCAAGCTCACTTAATTTCTAACCATATCTCTTTTATATCCTTAACTTGACATTGTAGTTCTTTGTTTTGGTTACTTTATTTTTCTTCAACATTTCTTCAAGTTTTTTTATTACAATTGACACTTTGTGTGTAATAAATCTTGATAAAGGTGATGATTAAAATAATAGCCTTGTTAAATATATTCTCGAGCGCTCCCACCTATTTGGCAATTCGAAATCGTCTTAGGTAAACTCCTTGCTCCCATTCGACTAGATCGTCACTCCCTCTTCTCCCCCTTGTTAAACTGACACCCTTTCAACTACCCCCCCTCTAGCCGCAGTATCACTTCATCCCTCAACTCGGCTTTCACTTCTCTACCCTGTGTACGATTCCTCACCTCCTCGCCAAACTCATGAATATGTAAAATGCTTTTCTCTCGTCCCATCACTAAATCTAAATTACGTATGACTCAATTTAGGTTAAAACGATACCCCTTTGCTTCCCCCTACCCCTCCAAACCAGTCCTTCATTCACATTCTGCACTTTATACGGGGCATTCCCATCAATCATTTAATTTTCTGGGAGACTTAAATAAGTATGTGTGGACATAAGTATGTGGAGACATGAGTTTTAAAAGACATAAGTGTTTGTGGACATAAATATGCATAGATAATACAAGCATTTGTGTACATAAGCACTTGTAAACATAACAGGGTTTAGATATAAGCAGGTGTGTGTAGGCAGGTATTTAATACTATTCGCTCAAGTCTCTAGGACTGCCTTATAATGGGCCATCCTTAATGGTGGATGAGATTATCTGAATAGTAAAGAGGTAATAGAGGGGAATTAGGGACGAAAGAATCTTTCTCCTGGCAGATCAGACTGGATGAAATAACGATATTTCCTTTTGAATGGAAGAGAATAGAGGAGAACGGTGGAGGGGAGGGGTCGACTCTGGTTTCTCGCCAGATCGTTAACAAATTACATATGACGAGTGTCTGAACTTTGTGGGGAACTGAGCGGGGACCTTTGACTCACATCAAACAGTGCAGGTGAGGATTGACGATTGCGATGAGACAGGCACGGGCATCGCGCTGACAAGTTGGATATTATCTGAGGTTGTCCTTTCAGATGGTCCATATCAGGTGGTTCGTATCAGGTGGGAAATAGCAGGTGGTCCATATCAGATGGCTCATATCAGGTGGTTCATATCAGCTGGGAAATAGCAGGTGGTCCATATCAGATGGTTCATATCAGGTGGTTCAGATCAGTTGGTTCAGATCAGTTGGTTCATATCAGGTGGTTCATATCAGCTAGTAAATAACAGGTGGTCCATATTAGACGATGTATATCAGCTGGTAAATATCAGTTGGTCAATATAAGGTGGTTCATACCAGGTGGCTAATATAAGATGGTCTATATCACGTTGTCCATATCAGGTGATCCTTTCATTATAGCGGCTTTACATACAAGGACAATGTATGTGACCCGAACCCTTGAACTGATACATAGGTTGTGCTTCAGCAGATGAGCTTCATGTTCACATAAATTTGATTTAAAAATGCTGAGTCCGCCATGTTTTACTAACCTTCCGGAGTATACCAAATTTATTTACGATAGTTAAATAGGGATTAGATAAGGAGAATTTAGCGATCATGTACTTGAATCTTCAAGAAGGGGAGTGGAAAACCACCCTTTTTTGCCTAACCAGGATTGAAACATGTTTACCTCCTCGTCACCGCAAACCATACTTTATGAGTTTGATATTTAGTCCGCGTGTCCACAGATTTTTCTAGAAAATAATGGATATGTGTTCTTTTAACCTTACACGGCATTTCATCATAATATTTAACTGTTAATAGAGTGACGTTGAAATAAATATTCCCATTCATAAATATGTTACAATATTAACAAAATTAGATATTTTCTTAGGTTACGTGATTCTCGCCATTTTATTTATATTGAAGTAATTGTTTTTTGTTATATTAATCCACTTTTATGTAACATAATTCTAAAAACATTTTTGGAGGTCAATTTTCAATATTTTATAAGAATATAACTAAATTATGTATGGCAAGAAGATATATTGAAAACAGCATGTTTGCTCTGAAGCGGCTTGTTAAGTGTTAAACTGAAAAACATGTTTTGTAAAAATAAGATAGCCTATGCTTTATCGTCTGGGTTCTAATAGAGACTAAAATATAAGTTAGGGTCTAACTATGCTCTCTTCGTATCGTAGATGAATGTATAAACCTAACATATATTTAATAGATGATCTTAAAACGAAGTTTGATTTTGAGAAAGAGTTGACTTTGTTGAAGTGTTTTCGGAGAGTTATTAATATTTCTAGTCCTTAAAATCCATATTATATTTTTTGAACAATTTAAAATGATGTTTTCTATAAATGTGCTTTTCGTAGATAATTTTTCTCTCTCTTAAAGTTTAGCTATTATTGGCCCTAAAATGTATCTCGAAAGCTGGAATAAAGCTAATCAAGTTTATCACGAAGCTATCAACCAAATACGCCCCTTAAATCAGAAGTTAACCTTAAACCCGTGCAACCAAGGAAGAAGACTTTCCACTCAATAGTCTTGCTTCAGTCATAATATTATCTTACCTTTTCCTTCACACATTTTCTTTTTATATAATGCGGAATTTGAAACAAAACCAATTTATTAAGATAAGTAAACTGAACGTTTAAAGAAATTATTTGACTGTGTATGCATTATGGGGTTAAAATTGGGGAACAAACCAATTGTTGGCCACTTTACTTGACTTAGTCAAAGACGCACCAAATTGTGGCCAAAATTTAAAAAATAGATGGAAACCTAGCTATTTTATTTGATAGTGTAAAATAGTAAAATAGCTTCAATCAGTTTCCCACACTGGCATGTAAATTTACAATCTGTGTAATAATCTTGAGTGTAGAGATGAAGTGTATTTGTTTGGTGATAGCATCACCTGGAAGCGCTCATCAATTACTTGTTAATTTGTGCATTTTTTTTGTCTCCTTATTCCTTTCCAGACCCTCATCATGATGCAATGTAACAAAAGTCTACCCATCAGTTTTTTATAATGTAATTTTCGCTCTCTCGCCGTTTAATGGGCGAGGGTGTAATTGGATGTAACCGTGACAATTTAATCATCTCTGTGTCATTAGAAGTCGAATATGTACTAGTCTGGATACGAGTTCACTGGTCGATTTGGCTCAGCATCAAGAGTTCAAGATGTTCTATGTTTTGGAACTAAAATTGATAATCAAAATTAAAGGAGAACTATAACTAAACAGAATACAAAACCTTAAAATACGTATTAAAAAAAAATTTAAACTGAAATTGTATTCGATAAATAATTTTAGGTTAATTAAGTTTCTTATCAATTTTTAAGTGCTCTAAATTTTATTTACTATTACATTTGATTCCTTCTTTAGGTTAACTTGATTTTGAAATATTATTTTCTTTTCTCGTTAATTTGGTGAGGGTAGGATATATTTATTTTCCGAGAAGATTAGAAAACTGTCTATGAGCACTTAACACAAGCAAAGTATTGAAGAAATATTGTCAAATTTTGTAGTATTTTCTCATGTTACTATTTAGGCTAAACGCTTAAAAAAAATATATTCGTAAACGTTTAAAAATAAGGACTACTTAAATAAATAGGGCAACACAGACGTAAAAACTTTCTCATATATTGTATTATAGCTTAGAACAAAATATTCAAAAATAGGTTTTCAATAAACTACGCTTAATTTTCTCCTAAAAAACAAGTATATAATCTTCTTTGCCATGTATAATATTTCCCATATATATATATATATAAAGTTTGAACAAAACCCATAAAACATTTTGGGCCCGTGGCCAGGGACAGACAGACAGAATTGTAAAATTCAATTATTTGGGTTAATGTAACTTTATATTATGGGGAGGCTTTATTTTATGTTGACCATATCCCTCAAATAAAGGGTAGTTTACTGAAGAGTGATATTTTTTAATTACAAATTTTCCGAAAATGGCTCTAACGATTTTGTGTAAAATTGATGTCTGGGAGTGTTTTACCTGACAAATAACGCTGTATACTTGTATTTTGTATTAAAATTTGTGAAGGGGTACTGATGAATGATTTTTTTTAAAATATATATATTTTGAAAATCACTCTAAGGTTATTGTTTTATATATATGTATACCCATAATATAAAGCTACATTAACCCAAATAATTGAATTTTACAATTCTGCCTGTCTGTCCCTGGCCACGGGCCCAAAATGGTTTTATGGATTTTGTTCAAACTTAATATTTAAATTTTATATGGCTATACCACAAAAAAGTTTTTTTTTCAATAGTCATTCAATTAAGGTTATTTTACTGATGAGTAATTTTTTTGAATTCCAATTATATTTTTAAATAGCTCAGACAATGTCGTTCAAAATGCATATCTAGAATTTGTTTTACATGAAAAATAGCAATGTATAATTGGTTTTGAAAAAAAAATCTTTAAAGGTAGTTACTGATGGATTTTTAAATTCTAAATATTATAAATAGCAATGTATAATTGGTTTTTGGAAAAATAAATCTTTAAAGGGTAGTTACTGATGGATTTTTAAAATTCTAAATATTTATAAAATAGCTCTAACGATTTTGTTAAAAATATTTATTTGTAGATTGTGTGAAATTACAAATAACAATGTTTTTGTGGTAAAATCTCATCTATGGGTAGTTTAATGAAACCGAATTTTCAAAATAATGAAATATTTTACATATGGCTCTAACGATTTAGTTCCAAATGGGTATCTTGGGAATGTTTGAGTTGATAAATAACCTTGTATACTGGGTGTTGGGTAAAAATTCGAGAAACAGGTCGTTTTATGAGTAATCTTTGAAAATTCGAATTATTTTGAAAATAGCTATAGTGTTTTTGTTTAAAATATATATTTGATTTGACATGAACATGATAAATAAGGCTGTATACTTGTTTTTGGGGGGAAATTTGGTTGTGGGTAGTTTAATGACTTTTTTTTAATTTGAATATTTTAAGAAATGGCTTTAGCTATTTGGTTAGAAAAAATAGGTATCTGTTAGTTGTTTGTATGATAAATAATTATATGGATTTAGTCTTCTACAAAAACGTGTTATAATAATTAGCTAATAACTGATTTATGTAAAACTTGATTTTTAAAAAAGCTCTAGTAATTTGATTAAAAATTTGGTATCGGGGCAGTGTTTACATTTTCAATAATAACGTATCTTTATTTATATAAAATAAATTATTTTATGGGTATTCCTACTTACGACAATTTAAAGAAAATTTGAATATTTTGGAAACTGACTTTGAAAATTTAATTCAAAATGGAGGAGTTTGGGAATAGTTTTTCATTACAAATAAGCACACTTTTTTTAAAGGAAATAAATAATTTTAAGTTAGTTAACAAACAAATTAGTTTTGAAATTTTGAATTTTGTTAAATATATTTGAACAATTGGTTTTAAATGTTTATATAAAGAGTTATTATTGTGATTAACAAGATACTGTGATTATTTCTTTGAAGAAAACATTACTTAAGAGTAGTTTAACCAAAAAACCTATTTTTGAAAATTATCTTTGAAGCCATAGGCCTAATACATAATATTAGGAAGTTTTTGCGATTGTGTATTATTATTTATTTAGGTTTGAACACACATAAAACGTAAAGATTAGAGATTTTTACGATTATAATAATTACTCTTATATGAGAAAGTAAATTATATACTTATTCATCAACAAAATTCTCATCTACTCATTTTGAACTAGACCCTAAAGGCAATTTCCAAAAAAAGTATAATTTCCTAAAATTGGTGAAAGTAAACTACCCTTTATTAATTTTAGAAAAAAATAACCATACACAATTATTTGCCATTTAAAATAATCACCAGAGGCCAACTTTGAACAAAATCGTTTGAATTTTTTTAATTAAAATTTATTAAAGATCATGTTTTCGTTCACTGTTATCAAATGATTTTTTAAACAAATGTATATGAAATTACTTATATTGTAAAAAAATCTTACCAGATAGCCATTTTTAAGATATTTCTAAATATGTACAAAATATCAGTTATCAATAAACTATCCACAAGTATGCATATTTATTGGTGGTGTCAAACACTCCCAAGATATAAATATTGAACAAAATTCTTAAAGCAACTTTTGGGGGATAAATTGAATTTTCTAAAATTTCTCATCAGTAAATAACCCTTAAACAAAATTTTCCACGAAAAACAGGTAAATATTTTTATTTTAAAAATCAAACACTCTCTAGCAATCCAGTTAAAACAAAATATTTAATCATTTTCGAAAAAAATTGAAATTTTAAATTTCATTTATCAGTAATCTACCCTTAATTTGAGGGACAGGGTGGGGAAAATCATGAAATATAGCCATATAACATCTAAATACCAAGTTTGAAAAAAATGAATCCAAACTTTTGGATCTAGTGCCAAGAACAGACAGACAGAATTGAAAAATCCACTTTTATGGGTTCGGATTCAATAAAACGGAAAGATTCATCATAATCTCAAGGCCAAAAATTGTCTTTATATGAGAAAGTAAAAGTTTATAATCACCCTGGTTGCACAAGCATTCTGAGCTAAGCCCAAAAAAATAATAATTTAAAGTAGTTATTCCTAAAAGTTAACCTGTTAATGTGGTTATTGAGTGGTCAGTTTACATTGAAGGGAAATAAGAGGGGTGAAGGGGAAGATATGTAAACTGTAGATAGATACTTTTATTGTTTACCTGTCAAATATCAAATATTTCAGAAACTGTGTTTATTGTGAGTCCGAAACCTTAGCTCACTCGGTAGCTTGTCCGTCTACTGAGTTATAAGGGTCCTAGGATCAATTCCTAACATGGTCTAAAAATTTATCTTTGGTGAAATGCGGTTTCCCCTTTCACAGTGATGAATTAATGGCCGTATGCTGGGTTAATTTGGTAGATTGGGGAAATAAATATATTCCAGGGTGAAATTTATTTAAATATAATAGGAACAGTGACATAAAGTTTCGCATAAGGAGAGTCTTAGAGTATAATTTATAAAAATAAATCATTTTAACTCTGAAGACCTATTTACAATCCATGGTGTGCCTAGAAATTAAGGATTAAAAAGATTATTAACATTTCAAACTAAAGACGTGCGAATTTAAACTGATGATATTGCCATAACATTTAATTGAATAGCTTGTTAGTGAAGTCTAACACAAAAAAAACTATTTAGACACTACGAAACAATATTTACTTATGTTCTCGTCATGGTAACTGATTGAATTGGCTGCATCTTACCAGCACAATATAATATAGTATATTTACATTTTTTAAATGGAAAATACTTATAAAAGAGTTTTTAAGATATTAAATTGAAAGTAAATGAATTGATTTTTAGAAATTAATGCTATTATTTTACCCGCATCGGTAGTCTAAGGCGTCACTCTTGTAATAGACTGGAATGTCTATGACAGGATTATTAGGGTTCGAATCTCGGTTGGGTGTGCTGTGGGTGGTTTTTCCTAGATGAAAACCTCCCCCTTGTATAAAATGCGTTACATTTTATTTTAACTATATCTGCCTCATACTATCCCCATTAGTGTAAATTTACCGATATCCTGAATGGGTAGTAAGATGCAGTGTACAAATACAAGATTATTACCTACCTCTTTTTCTTAATCTTGAGAATTTGGAGAAAAAAAATCTCCCGTTCAATTATATCCTGTATTGTACCTTTATCTATATTCTGAACTAGCATAATCCTTTGTATTTTTCTATATTAATAAGTTATATTTTATTGTAAATTAACTTTTAATAATGTTTTCTATTTAAAATTTTTATAACGCTAGTTGCTAGTAAATATATTTTTTAAGAACCAAAAATGGGACTAATTAAGAACCGAAGAGGAACAAAAACATAATTTTTTTTCAACAAGAACTGGAACCTTTAAATGTTTGTTTGTAAAATTATATCCTTTAAATATATATGACTCCCTAATGTTAGTAATAACTCTCGGCCCCCTCTCATTGTTTGATAGTCTTGTTTAATAACGCAGTACACGGGTCTCGATTTCATGTCACCCTAACACTCACTTTACACTCAATAGATGCTCAGCTAGTTGATACAAATATTAATATTGATGGATTAGTGACTTGGGGGTCTATATCCGCAATGTTAGGACAAGCAGGTGACTTGTGTTCAATGATACAGGTGAGTGAGTGAGTGAGTGAATATTACAGCGTGAGTAACTATAAATGTACACAGCAAGTATATGAGTGAATATAAATAAAAACACACAGTTAGTGATAAATGCACAGAGTAAATAAATTTGTGAAAAGATCTGCAGAGAGTGAGTGAACAAAATGTACAAAGTTAATAAGTAAGTGAATATATTAGCAAAGAGTTAATGAGCAGTTATGCACAAGGGAATGAGAAAGTAAATAAATATGCACAGAGTGAATGAGTGAGTTAATATATATGGGCAGATTGAGTGAACAAAGATGCATAGGGGTAGTTAACAGAGATGCACAAAGTGAATGAATAGAAATGCTAATTAAATGAGTTAATAAATATAGATTCAGAGAGTGAGTGAAAATAGATGTATATATTGAATGAGTGAGTTAATAGAGAAGCACAGAGTGAATTAACAAAGATACACAGAGTGAATGAGTGAGTTATTAGAGATGCACAGAATGAGTAAACACAAATGCATAGAGTGAATAATAGAGAAAACAAAGTGATGAATAGAGATGCATATATTGAGTGACTAGAGATGCAGAGTGAAAGAATCAATACAGATGCACAGAGTGAGTGAACAAGGATGCACACAATGAATAAGTGAGTGAATAAAGATGAGCATAGGGAGAGGATGCGAGGTGCTTCCAGCCCTAAGAGGATTAGAGATCGACAAAAGCCTCCCTGTGGCTTGATCCGTGAAATGAATGGTCGACAGAGTCCCGCTGGGGAATACTCGATATTTATAATGTAAGTCCACCGCAAGCCACCAAGAGCTGCACAAACTGGATCATCAAAACAACAAACAGAGGCAGAAAGAACCATTTGCATAATCTACGTGACGCTAAATGTTTCCATTCGACTGCGAGTTTGTCGTTGGCTGAACTTCAGGCTCGTATCAACCGGCATTGTGGGTACTGGCAACGCCAACATGGTATTGCGTTTATTGGATAATATAATTTTGATTTACTATCAAATATAGTATTATATTACTATATTATAATAGCTGTTTTATAAAATATAAGCTTTAATTTGAACTAGAACGATTTTTCAACTTTTTTTAAAATATATTTTCCTCCTAAGAACTTATTTTTAGCACCCGAGAGTGACGCCTTTGACCATGCGGCCACCAAAGCAGGCCCCTCCTACGAAATTATGAATGTTTAAATTAACCATTATTATTTTTCTTATGCAAATTTTATGTTTATATCCATTAGTTTCCAGTCGGTGGCCTGGACCAGTTGTTTCTTTTATACGAGCCATATATTTTCCACTCCTGCCTGACTATGCCTGTCGTAGCTTCAAATGCCTTAAATATATCTTAAGACTAGGACAGGCACAACATCCAATCCCCGACCGTTTATGTATCAATGAGAAGGGTAAACACACATTTCAGCAACCATACATTTTTCGTCTATGTCGAGAATTGAACCCGGGATATTTAGCTCAGTAGACAACATGCTACCAACTGAGCTAGGGTGTCGTCTGTCGGATTTGCAAATTGTATACTTATTGGAATTAATTAATACTGATAGTTTAAAATTGTCAGGAAAAACAAAGGTTTAAAATTTAGTGAATTTAATTATTTTTAATTTTGTTCACATATTATGTGCGTGTAGTGTCCGGACAGCCGAGCCTGCCCTGGTTATATGCCACACTAATTAAGAAGGTATGTTAGGGATATAGGTAAAATGTACCCGCATTGGAGTGGAGATATATTAAGGAACCATATAGAAAAATCCTCATATGTACATCTGGCCGAGATTTGAGCCCCAACCTTATCGTCACCATCAAACCACGAGTAAAATTAACATCAAATGGTTGCTGGTGTTACTGAGGTAGGGACTCTACCAACCTTGACCTTCTATTGCCCATCCCTGAGATGAAAAAATGTCCCTGAGTTGTTTACGGACTTTATTTAAAATAAATTGCAGCTATTTAAGTTGAATTAATGCAATCGGTATATCATTAATTTCAAAGTTTACAGTTTATTTTAACTTAGTCTGAGGATTCTAACACCAAAACATTAACAAATTATGTTATGAATGACTAAATAAAGCGATTTCTGTTATCTTCTCATGTTGACGTATTGACTACAATGCTTGGTGGTTGAATGTGTCACTAAGGTCAGATCTGCCATAGACCTGGTATGCTAATACTTCAATATTGTAATCAAAGATATAACAAATGCATCCCTTCTCTTTAGATTCAATATTTTTATCTTTAATTGCCTTTATTTATTTGGATTTTATTTTCACTATATCATCAATAAGAGAATCAATATAATTTTAAACCTGCTTTGGTGGCCTCATGATCTGAGGTGCTACGCTTGCAAAAGACCAACCTCCGATGATAGTAGATCGGGGTTCAAATCCCAGTTGAGTGTATTGAGACTGGTTTTCCCTAAATTTTTTGCCATTGTCCCTCCATGCAAATTCGGGTAGCATTCCTCTAAATTCAACCTTTATCATCTCTTATTCGCTAGCGTAATTATGCTTATATGTATAACCTGAACAGCTAGTAAAACGTGGTGCTAGAAAAAAAATAGGCCTATAAATAAATATAATTTTAAGATTGGCTTGAGTATTTGCTGACAGCCTTTGGCCCTCCTCCTTCCCCCCCATCCTCCAACCCACTATTTGATGGCTTTATGTATCTATGTAATAGACTCTAGGTACCGCTTCCACCAAACCAGACTTCACTTAGTAAGTCGCAAGCCATCACTGTAGAAAATTTTCTGGAAAACGTTAATCTCTATCCGTCCCACAGGGACTACGCAAAGAGGCAAAAGAACAGTGAAGCCACGCTGAGTTAACTCTGGAGGTAAAATGTTGCCAGTTGAAGGACAACTATCTAGTTTAAAAAGCCATTTCCAGCCAATTTTAATCCCTGAAAATATGAGTTCTATTTAAACGAAACTTGATTATTTTTGTCATAATTTTGTAGATTAGAATTTGTTTTGAAATAAACTTAAAATAAATTTCAGTGTTTTATCTCTTTAAAATAATATTGTATCTTTGAAACTGAGACCCCTCGCCCCTTTCGGTTAACTCATAATTATTACTCGTATAAAACAAGCTTTCTTCACGCGTCAAGACAATGATTTCTGGGACTCGAACCTTGTTGGACATTGTCTAGGGCTACACGCTTTCACCCTCATCCAAGGCTCCATCGAAAGCCTCTCCACAGCTATGCAGATTAAATGTCCTCCATTTGACTTCTCCCGCCTGCACATTTCACAGTTTGTCGCTGTTGTAGTTTGTTAAATTAATGGCAATAAGATTATTTGGTTTCTTGTGGGAATCGTTTGCATATTTAAGAAATTAAATTCAAAATTACTCCAAAATAAAATTAAATCTAAAATAAACATCGCATTGGGCTAAGATGTAAAAAAAAACACCCGCAAGTTCCACTCCATTGTCAAACTACTGGAAAATTTTCAAATGTTTTACTGCAGCTGATATCAAATTTGGACAGAATTATTTCAGAAAATTAATTTAATCTTTAAGTTTTACTATAAAGCTGGTGAAGTGTAGATAGGGCTTTGAGTCCGGTTGGGTCACTGAGGAATTTTTTCTAATGATTTTCTACGCTCCCTTCACTCAAATGTGGGTACATTTACCCTAAAATTCCACCTTTCTTAACCCTCGTACATAAGTGTCATTAATATTTCGTGTAGCTCGAACGGGTACTAAGACGTGGTGGAAATAAAAGTATTGTGTGGTTTTCATTTATTTACTCTATTTTATTTGGGATGATTTATAAATGATGTATATGATTATTTAAAAAATTGGAAAAGTTTTAGATTTTAATTTCAAACTTATGCTAACCACTTTTTGTAAAGCCAAAACGTTGAGTTATCTTTTATATACTATCGTTCTACCTGTTCGCTGATCCTAGATTTTTAAATATCCTACTAACCACGCTGTAGGGTTAAAAATAATAATCTCTGGTTCGAATGTTTATTGAACCAAGGGGGCTACCTGCAAGTCCAACCAAACTTCTAGTCCGATTGTTTAGTTATTTATCCAAAGTGAAACTTTGTCTTACCTTCACTACTGCCAGAAATTTCGGTTGGCACGTTGGATGGACACCAAACCTCGCCATCAGTGTATGTAAGTCCTTGCCCCCTCCAAATTGTCTACAATCGCCCCGATAGTTACGGTCCAAAAACCGACAACCCTAAACCGCTGCGATTGGCTCTTGTAGAACCGAGAGTAAATATTTGGATTATATACACTAAGCTATCAACTATATACTGAAGATAGAGATTTATATTGAACATTCATAGTAGATGCTACTAGCTAGTTGATAGACATTGATTAAAAGCTAAGCTGACATTCCAGTCAACTACGCGCACAATGATCCAGTCCTTATCTAGTTCTAGTTTGAGCTTATGCAAAAAAAAAGTAGTTTTTTTAACTAAAGAACTTCACACGGAAATGAAATTACTCTCAAAACGGATCTGTCGTCACCATCCTGCGTTTCAGGGCACACGAGAAGAGAAGAAACCTACATCTCCTTCCACCAGCATGTCTGTCCGCATCTGATGGGCAGTTGTTTGTTTTCTCAAACTATCTCCTTCCTATGTTCCCCTCCTTACGGGGTCAACTCGTCACCGAACTGTTCCCGCGAGGACCGACTTGAAGCGACTGGGCATCCCGACGGCGACGCTAGCGTCATCAACTCACGTGGTGGTGGGTATGGCAACTATATTTGGACGCAGAGCGCCGGTCTCGCTGGCTGACTGGCTTTTGAATTGGAGAAGGGAGAAAAAAAATTAGGTCGGTATTATAATAATTTGTTGTTTAATCCGCGTTGAAATTCTCCCGTCTATTTAGTGTTTCAGACAAAGAGCGGATAAACAATAAAGTTAAACATGAGACATAAACATGGAACAAGAAGTAGAGGCAAGAAAAGATACAAAACAGAATACAATAATAAGAGACAAAATAAGAGGCATATACATATCTATATATAAGAATATTAAACAAAAACCAGTAGACACGGATAAGAGACAAAATCGAGAGATGAAACAAGATATATTAACAAGACATATAACCACAGATAAGAGACAAGACAAGAACAAGTGACAAAAACAAGAGATGCACAAACTAATATGGCATTATTTAAATATGTTCTAAAGTGAAAACCTACCACTGTAAACAAAGGGCAGGATTACTGGAGCTTATTATATACAAGAGCTATAGAGCATAATTGTAGTGAGCTCCAAATCACTTCTCTATTATCTAGTTGTGCAACATTATCTACGATTGAAACAAGTATTCTAGAGAAATAGAAAGATATAGAGGATGATTGGAATATGGAAAGAATGATAAAGACGCGGATTAAGTTAAAGTCAGCAACTCTAAATTTTGCGAAAGAGGTATCAGGAGCTTCTGCAATGACCGTGGTCTGGCAGGAGTAGGTCTAAAAGGGAAATGGAGGTTGGATGTGATGGGGGATTAAGAGAGTGGTTGATATAATGTGGCGTTGCGTGGAGTGTTGCCAGGGTAAGCAGAG
Organism: Timema cristinae; assembly: GCA_039000515.1. Lineage (NCBI taxonomy): Eukaryota > Metazoa > Arthropoda > Insecta > Phasmatodea > Timematidae > Timema > Timema cristinae. Next base: position 82,314,229 of record JBCFYV010000012.1, read on the forward strand.
ACTGTTTAAACTGTATCAGTGGTATGTTCTACCAATATGGTATCCCATTTGACCCATCATATATAACTTATTGATGAAAACATTTACAGGTACCGTTTGAACTAATTCTGCTTACCTTGGAAAGTCTTCACGACGCGCCCCTGAAATGAGTCTATAGTGTGGTAGACTTATTTGAGCAGACTAAGAGAAATACTAGTGAATGCCCTTTAGTCCTCCCTGAAGATTGAGTAGTCCCATTCCCACCTAGGCGAATCGAATCGAATGGAAGCGTGGCATCCAGAAAAGTATTATTTCCAAGTTTTTAAATGAATCCACTCACACATTGACGAAACGAATCGAATAAAGGCCAAGATAACATAATTCTCCACAGAGAATACATTCTTCGATTCAATAGCATCGTCAGATGAAGTTTATGTCGTTGGTTATTTTCGGGCAAGCTCGATGACATTTGGCAGATCAGTGTATGTGGTATTATCGACAGCGAGGCTGTGAAAATAGTATTTAACTCGCGTGCAGGTGTTCAATTTTGTTTTGCTTTGTTTGTAAAGTGAAGCTGTAATGGAATTAATTAGTTTTAATCCAGGGCTTTAAATTTGTCTACGATAAAAATGACAAAAACTATATCAATGGTAACATGAAAGAGAATGCAGTGGAGGAAAATAATTGAAAAAATATTAAATAGCATATAAGTTTAGTTGCATTTATTTGAATCTTACAGTCTTTATATCAGCATTTATTTAAATTTTGTTACAGTGTATTTACTATGGCATGTAACTATAATTGTGAAAGAAATATATTTTTATTTATTTATTTGAGGTATTTAACATGCACCTTCTGAACCGACTTACTATATCAGCACATGCATTTTAAACTAACTTACATCTAGAACAGACACAACATCCAGCACCCTGCCGTTAAATTTATCATTGTGGAAGGGGGAACCCACATATCGCCAATGATAAATGTTTTGGTCATGTGAGGAATCAAACCCGGTACCCTTAGTTCAATATACAGACACGATACCGACTGAACCAAGTTGTCTAAATAAAGATTAAACAACCCCCATTCTCAAGGAACAAGGGAATTAAAATTCTCCCAGATAAGAATAGATTTCAAATTATATATAAAAAATTGTCTTTGTTTTCACAAAACTCCAATCTGTGTCATTTGACTTTTTCTTATTACACTATATTATAAGTTTTATCTATACCATCCCATATTTCATCTACACTTGTCTTAATATGTTTATGGGTTGTTTAAATGTAATTACATAAAATCCTGAATAAAATAATTTTTTTAATTTTTTTTTATAAAAAACCAACTAAATATTTTTATGCAAAGCCTTGACTCTATTTCTAACCATAATTTTATCTTGTTTATCAATATTATACACCATGTTTTATTTTAACTAATTGTCTATAACACATGTATTTTAATATGTTTTATTGTTTTATGTACATGTACTTTTTCGACTCACATTTTTAATGTGTTTTTAACGGTTTAATTTATTACTCTTAACCTAATTAAAAACTTTTTCTCATGACATAATTTGCTTTCACTCACAGTTGTTGATTGTAGTTGATTTTCTGTTGTAAAAAACTTTGCCACTCAGTCCATTGACTCTTCATAAATAATACACTTAATTGGTATTGTCAATATAATTTGTTTTAGTAATTTAATTTCTATCTTTTTCATATCTTTTAATTTGACATCTTTCCTTATCTAATAGAATAAATAAAGAAATATATAACATTTTCGTTTTTATTAATATTTAAAACCACTACATATTGACTTTCCTCATCACTTAAATGTTAAGTCCAAATACCATGCTTAGTTTCAACTTGTCTAGGTGGGTCCGGTAATGGTTCAAGTCGATTCTATTAAATTCGCCTAGGTGGTAGCGGACGGACCTTAGAAATATAAAGAGCGCCTTATATCCTTTCTTCCTCCCTGAAGGTTGAATTAGGGAGATGAGAGCCTCTTGTACCGAGCCGCCCTAAAAAGACGAATCCCGGCGCAAAGCTTACCCAGAATGTGGGATTGATAGTTCCTGCAGTTCGACGTTTGAATTCTGAATGAGCGCTACAGGCAGTGATCGATGGAGCAGAATTACAAGTGGCAGCCGCCGAATTAATAGAAAAAATAAATTACTGGAAGAGGTAGAAGGAGAAATAAAAATCCTAACAAGGTTTTACTTTTCAACAAAGGTGAGACGAGTAAGAATGGAATGAAAGAAGGTAAAGAGACAAACAGACGAATAAATTGAAGAGTAATTGATACAGCAAATAATTACCTTCTCCGATAGCTGCCTCAAGCTAGCAAATATACTCACTCAGTTCTCACATATGTTAATTCCTAGAGGGTGAGATGTGGTATTAGGTATTCTCACTCAGTTATCACAGTTGCTAACTCCTAGAGGGTGAGATGGGCTACCAGATATTCTCACTCAGTTATCACAGTTGCTAATTCCTAGAGGGTGAGATGGGCTACCAGATATTCTCACTCAGTTCTTACATATGTTAACTCCTAGAGGGTGAGATGGGCTACAAGATATTCTCACTCAGTTCTTACTTATGTTAACTCCTAGAGAGTGAGATGTGGTATTAGGTAATCTCACTCAGTCCTTACAGATGTTAACTCCTAGAGGGTGAGATGGGCTAACCAGATAATCTCACTCAGTTCTCACATATGTTAACTCCTAGAGGGTGAGATGGGCTACCAGATATTCTCACTCAGTCCTTACAGATGTTAACTCCTAGAGGGTGAGATGGGCTACCAGATATTTTCACTCAGTCCTTACAGATGTTAACTCCTAGAGGGTGAGATGGGCTGCCAGATATTCTCACTCAGTTCTTACTTATGTTAACTCCTAGAGGGTGAGATGGGCTGCCAGATATTCTCACTCAGTTCTCACATATGTTAACTCCTAGAGGGTGAGATGGGCTAACCAGATATTCTCACTCAGTTCTCACATATGTTAACTCCTAGAGTGTGAGATGGGCTACCAGATATTCTCACTCAGTTCTCACAGTTGCTAACTCCTAGAGGGTGAGATGGGCTACCAGATATTCACACTCAGTCCTTACAGATGTTAACTCCTAGAGGGTGAGATGGGCTAACCAGATATTCTCACTCAGTTCTAACAGATTATAAATCCTAGAGGGTGAGATGGGCTACCAGATATTGTCACTCAGTCCTTACAGATGTTAACTCATAGAGGGTGAGATGGGCTACAAGATATTCTCACTCAGTTCTTACTTATGTTAACTCCTAGAGGTTGAGATGTGGTATTAGGTATTCTCACTCAGTCCTTACAGATGTTAACTCCTAGAGGGTGGGATGGGCTGCCAGATATTCTCACTCAATTCTCAAAGATGTCATTTTTTAGACAGTGAGATGGCCTACCAGATATTCTCACTCCGTTCTTACTTATGTTAACTCCTAGAGGGTGAGATGGGCTACCAGATATTTTCACTCAGTCCTCACAGATATTAACTCCTAGAGGGTGAGATGGGCTGCCAGATATTCTCACTCAGTTCTAACAGATGATAATCCTAGAGGGTGAGATGGGCTACCAGATATTATCACTCAGTTCTCACATATGTTAACTCCTAGAGGGTGATATGGGCTACCAGATATTCTCACTCAGTTCTCACAGATGCTAACTCCTAGAGGGTGAGATGGGCTACCAGATATTCTCACTCAGTCCTTACAGATGTTAACTCCTAGAGTGTGAGATGGGCTAACCAGATATTCTCACTCAGTTCTAACAGATGATAAATCCTAGAGGGTGAGATGGGCTACCAGATATATTCACTCAGTCCTTACAGATGTTAACTCCTAGAGGGTGAGATGGGCTACAAGATATTCTCACTCAGTTCTTACTTATGTTAACTCCTAGATGGTGAGATGTGCTACAAGATATTCTCACTCAGTTCTCACATATGTTAACTCCTAGGAGGTTAGATGGGCTAATATATCTTCTCACTCAGTTCTAACAGATGATAATCCTAGAGGGTGAGATGGGCCAACCAGATATTCTCACTCAGTTCTAACAGATGATAAATCCTAGAGGGTGGGATGGGCTGCCAGATATTGTCACTCAGTCCTTACAGATGTTAACTCCTAGAGGGTGAGATGTGCTAAAAGATATTCTCACTCAGTCCTCACAGATGTTAACTCCTAGAGGGTGGGATGGGCTGCCAGATATTCTCACTCAGTTCTCAAAGATGTCATTTTTTAGACAGTGAGATGGCCTACCAGATATTTTCACTCAGTTCTAACAGATGCTAACTCCAAATGTATGGCTCTGAAAGTAAACAGGTCAATTTGACGAACACGCTCCAAGCACAAGATCAAATCAGGCTAGGGCAGTATAACACAGTCCAGTGGTGGAGGAAGGAATGTTACCAGAGTAGACAGGCCGTGTTGCATGCATATTCGGAGTGTTCTGCACTCCGATAATTATTGTCTAGTATAAAAATCGGGAACATTTAGATCCGCAGTCTAGCGTTACATCCACTCATATCGGGGCTTACCTAATATTAATCTAGTTTAGTGATTATATACAAATAGACAACTTTGAAATGTATGTATGAATCAGTGGGAGCGGGGATCGAGGCATCGTTATCACATTGTTTGGTCTACCTGTGACGGTGAAAACTGCGTTTTAATTTTGGCCTTGTGAGCTTGGGGTGATTTTCCTTACATTTGTTCCCACCCATCATGTAAATGCAGGTTGTAAACGTCCTTTAAATACTACCTAACTAGTACCTACCCCTACAGTTCCAAACTACGGATAGCCCTGATGGGTAGTAAGATGTGGAGCTCAGATATTTAAAAATATTTTAAATTATAATCAATGTTTATTGTAACAGACTCAACAGCTATCGTTCCCATAATTTCAAATGTCCAGATATTTCCCCCCCACCCTTACATGGATGCTTCGTTCCCTGCTGTCCGCGTGGTTAGTGAGAGACATTCTTAGCTCTCCTTTCCAAGTTACCTTTCTCTCCCTCCTCTCTAGAGAGAACTCCCTCTTCCCCCGTTATTCCTCTTGATACTACAAATCTGCTGGCCGCCCTGTTCCATTCCAATCACCATACATTTGTCGGAGGCCTCTTGGGCCCTCCTGAAAGGGGGAAAGGAGGGCCTACTTGAGCTAGCCCAGCACGTACCTAGGTCCCGGCCTGACTCAGTTTGCAGGAGACGTCTCCAAGACAAGAACTTTCCTTTCACCCGTGCCCGCCTTTCCATAACTTCCACAGGCACCTGTCTTGCATGCACACACTCTTAATTGCAGGTCATCCGCTTTGAACGGGACACCTGCGATGTACAATTATATTTACAATAAAGACACACCGTGGCTCTACAGTAAACAATTACAATGCAGATACACACTCAGGGATATAATACCCACTGTTTGTTTACTGTGGACTGATCACTAATTAAGTTCTACTATTATATCAGCTATTTTTTTGTTTTTCTTCTATGTTATTACTAAGTTACTAAATTATTATTAGCACCGCGTCTTACTACCCATTCGGGTTGTACGCACTTACGCTAATGTGTAATGGTAGGGTGATTGTGAGATGAAATGGAGGACCTACAGTTTAACATGGAATCCGAACCACGGTGGAGGCCTGGCATTCCCCCACATTCACAAGTTGTGATTAAAACACGTCTTGTCAGAGGTTAGGGAAGGGTTTGGCAATCAGATAAATCTGTGCCAGGACCGAAGATTGAGCCCCGGACCCCAGTACAGAAGTCCGTCACCTTACCCCTATACCACCAGGTCACCCAAGTTACTAAAGCTACATCGTTGTAATTTGTTTTACGCAAAGGTAATGTAGGCCTGTTCATTTTCTTGTAAGCCCTGTGCCCTGTGTTCTTTCAGTGATCGCCTGTTCGAGATCTCGACTGTTGACTAGCACTTTAATAAATGAAAAATAAATGAAAGATTATTAAAATTAAAATTACTATTTACATAGAGTAAGTAATTCATCAATTTGTGTATAATTTCAGTAAAAAGTATGAAACAGTTGGACAAAAAATAAAGTGTTAAGTAAACACCTCATCCTTTGTCAGGATTTAACCTTTCCATTTCTCAAGTTGAACGTTTAAAACAATGTCACACTTGTGCAGAGTCTACAGACATAGTGGAATTTTCAAACCATAATTAAAATTATATCGCCTCGCTCCAGTAACAAAATATTGTCTTTGTCATCGCAAAATGTTCGAGGAAACAATGACCCGTGAAAAAAACAACAGAAAGAGCAATTCTGGTTTGAGGCGGAAGTGGGGAGAAGGGGTCAGTTTGGATGGCTACCCCCTCTTCTACTGACTCTTCCCACCCCATTTCGCCTGGAGACTCTGTTCGAACAAATAGAGACCTCTTCGTATTTGTTTTGTTTTAATACGTTATAATACAATACTGTTGGTATGTGATTAGTCCAAGATAAGAGAGAAATAGATAATTATTAAAAGTAGCTGCAGTGACAGTAACAACAAATAATAATCACTGAAGCAACAGAAGTGTAGTTGATTGGGCTCCTTGGGTTAGACTCAGGTACAATAGCCATGCAACTATATATATATATAGTGTAGTTTGGTATACAGAATAAATACTCTGTAAGGCATATTGCTCTACCCCTGCACCTACTAGTGATATCAACAATTAAATACTACATGATTCTTCTGCAGAACATCTTGATCTATTCTTCCACCTACTAGTGATGTTGCAGGGAGTTCAATGTCTGGAGCAACATTCGGTGGTCTCTTATTTTCCAAAACAGAGTGTACATGGAACCAACCACTCGTTTCAAACCTACACAGCGTATTAAACTCGTTAAGGGGGCGTTGATCGTGGTGGACGGGAGGGGAGGGGAGTGGCATGTCACGATTGAAATTGTTTTTTTGTCGTTTTATGCAGATGGGAGAATTGCGAGATTGGCGATTGTTAAAATACGATTTTCAACCTTATTTAATACACACACACACACAAACTTAGCTCTTCATTTATCTCTTACACACAAACCCTTAAAACTTTTGTATATCTTACAAACAAACATTTAGTTGTCTATTCATCTCCTACACACAAACAATTAGCTGTCTATTTATATCTTACACACTTACATACAAAGGCTCTTAGATACTTACACACTTAACTAATTATTTCACACACTCAAAGAGATTAGTTTATTTCTCTCTCACAGACTTACACCCAAAAATATAACTTCCTTTCTATCACACACATACTCTCTCTCCCATACAAACTTTATATTTTACACACACACACAGTATCTCACACAAAAGAAAATTCTCTCCTCTCTCACGCACACAGACAAATGTGGTGTTGAGTCACAGTTAATAATAACTAAGGTTAGGATAGTTATGCATTTTCTTATTGGCATATGTAAATGCATATTTTATATATTGTTGGTAGTAAATGCATATTTTATTTGTCTTTAGCACTAATGCTTAATTATCAGCATTTACCTATTTAAGTGCATATTTACACAATTTTTTGTTATCAAGTACCGATTCACTTCCTGAGGCAGTCTGGAAATTTCTAGAAATGTTTTTTTTAAAGTACTGCACATTTTAGAATATTACTGAAGTCTTAAATAATACGCAGCCATAAACCAATCGGGAGGAAACAGCTTCACAATAGTTAGGTCGGATATCAGTGACTGGAATGTTTTACCTGAGCAAGGGCCGGCTGCAGATAAATTTCAAAGCATCTACTTCTGACCTTTCTGATTCGTTCAGATGTTTGTATTTTATACAAGGTGTTTATGCATCGCACAACAAAGGCTCATATAATGAATATGTATAATTGTTCTCTATGATAACGAATTTCCTTTCAACATTGCCTATGTCCCTATAATAAGTAATGTATGACCAATAATTTAACTTCGACACACTTTTAAATTAATATTCAGACTTACTGAGTATGAGGCGCTTCCAAATTATTAATTTAGTGTTCATTTTAAAACATAAAAGAGTAATGCGCAATATGAATTTTAATATCACTCTCGTTCAGCATACAGATCAAATGGCTCAGATTTACAATTATCCAATAACATCGTCTAAATTATTACATAAATCATAAATAAATATATAGCTGTACTAGACGAACGCGGTTGCCTAGATATTATGGAGTCATTTTTGAACTGAACTGCCACCATTTCTCACTTAATTTCAAATTTTGTGTTCTGAGTTATAAATCACATATAGTCGAGATAAAACATGGCAGATAATATTACCCTGCTTTGTTTCCTGCAACTCCAAGATAACAAGAAAACTGCCAAGGCGCATGCGCAAACCCACTAAACCTTATAAAAATTAGAACACGTGGACCAGATTAGGCCATCTGTTCATATAGCTGGAAGAGAGCGTAGGTTAAATTCAAACAGAAACCATAGCTTGTGCAACAATGCACTGAACATTCACGTGAAACGTATTTCAACAATTTAACAACTAATTCTTACATAATATGATGCAAACGTTACAAAGGCAGTATAGGACTAAAGTTTACTTAGTACTTTCCCTTAAACTTGTAAATTTCAACTCTTCAAGGGTTTATTGTTTAGGTAGAAACCAGAATATTTGGAAATACTAAGAGGATTGCCAGGGTTTGGCTGGTCCTGTTGCCTTCCTAGGAAAACCTGTAGAATGTTGAAAGTTTAACAATCCATCAACAATCCTCATCAGTTGTATACTCGTTCCAATATTGTTAACATCTTCAAGATTCCGAAAGAAAAAAAGTGCAATTTTAAATCAGTTTGTGAGTAACTATGTTGATTTTACAACAGATCCATCTGCTATTTTGTAAATACGGCAAAGTTTCTGTTGTGTCAAACCAAAAAGTTCCAAGTCACGCAGCATCTCCAAACAGGAAAAAATTTAAGTAATGAAAATCGAAAAAGTGATAATAACCTATAATAAGGGTTAGTTTCTAATTTTACTTATTTACTGAGGTCTGGACATACACGTTCAGAATGCATTAAAGAAATGTGTAAGGTTTTTATTTGCTCTGACATTCCGATGGCTAAATTAAGGAATGAAGTTTTTTGCAATTTTTTGGAAAAGTACAACAAACAGAATATTTCAATCGAATCTATATTAAGAAAAAATATGTTTCCGTTTATACACAGCAGAATTAAACCAATTAAGAGCCAAATTAAAGAATCACAGTATTTGGATGCCATTGGATGAACAACTTTTGAAGGTATTTAATGTATAGCTATCCTAAGCCTAGTATATATCTCGCAAGTTACATTGTTTTTGGCTGTTAGGCTATTATAGTCCACTATCTATCAAAAGGAAACTAAATACATACATTTTATATTCAAACACACCGTATCCACCTAGGTTCGGGACAATGAATTTGAATTTGAAAAGCAGCCTTAGTACTCCAGGATAAAGAGAGAGATAAGTTCTTCTAGCAGATGGTAAAGTGCACCATAAAATTTACGGCTACTAAATTGTATAGATAAATACGGAAAACCACACATAAAAATAATAATACCAACACTTTTTAACATGATACCGGGTACGCTTTTATGAATAGATAAAATATGTAACGTTAAAAGAGGGATCAAAAATGGCTAATTGTCTCACAAACTTAATGAAATAATATTACTATAGTGACTAATATGACAAATACATTTGATATTCTAAAAATAATGTATAATGCGCTAATAGAATCACATCTAGGCTATGGTATTTCTTCCTGGGGAACCACAAGTGATCTATATTTAAATTAAATCAATTAAGAGATATTCAAATTAAAGTTCATAAAATATTGAGTGAAAACAATTTATATATAAAGGTATTTTGTATGGTCATTTTCTGGTGTTGTGACTATGAGCCTGTCTTATTTATATGTTTCTGAGTAGTAATATTCAATTTTCCCTTCCTTCACCTCTGAAAAGGCATCTTGTGAATGTGGGGAATGCCAGGCCTCCACCGTGGTTCGGATTCCACGTTAAACTGTAGGTCCTTCATTTCATCTCACAATCACCCTACCATTACACATTAGCGTAAGTGCGTATAACCGAATGGTAGTAAGACGCGGTGCTAAATAATAATAATAATAATAATAATAATAATAATATTCAATATTATTGTTGTTTTCACAAAATATTTTAAGAACTTTAATTTGAATATCTCTTAATTTATTTAAATATAGATCACTTGTCTTTCCCCAGGAAGTAATACCATAGCCTAGATGTGATTCTATTAGCGCATGATACACTATTTTTAGAATATCAAATGTAACATATTATTTTAGTATACATATATTAGCCATTCCCGCTCTTAGCTTCCTACTCATTATGTCTATCTGAATATTCCATTTTATATGAGGATCACTCATTAGCCCAAGATAGTTATTTGTCTCAACTTGCGTGAATGTTAAACAAGTACACGGTTTCATATGATGTAAACAATCTAAGCAATAACCTTTTATATCTAATTTATACTTTATAACATGCGGTAGTCTGATATGCATAGTTTGCGTTTTTTAATGTTGATTATTAATTTATTATTGTGAGTACATTTCTGTGCGCCGCATACAGCATTGTGTCGTCAGCATACATAGATATACCACAGTTCTGTAAACAGTTTAACATTGTTCTTGCAGGTGACCTGATGGTCTAGGGTAAGGTGTCAGACTTCTATGCTGGAGGTCCGGGGTTCAATCCTCGGTCCCGGCACAGATTTATCTGATTACCAAACCCTTCCTTCACCTCTGACAAGACATCTTGTGAATGTGGGGAAAGCCAGGCCTCCACCGTGGTTCGGATTCCACGTTAAACTGTAGGTCCTTCATTTCATCTCACAATCACCCTACCATTACACATTAGCGTAAGTGCGTATAACCCGAACGGTTAGTAAGACGTGTGCTAATAATAATAATAATAATAATAATAATAATAATAATAATAATAATAACATTGTTCTTGTATAAATTAAGTATAGTATTGGCTCAAGAATAGAACCTTGTGGTACTCCAATATTTATATCCAATTCTTCATTTTCTATATTATTTATTTTAACTATTATTTTTCAATTTGTTACGTAATCTTTAAACCATTAATAAATATGACCTTTGATACCAATATTATAAGTGATTCTAGTAAAATATATTTATCTAACGTATCAAACGCTTTTGACATGTATATAAATGCTATAGCTATGTGTTTATTTTCGTTTAATTTCTCTAGAATTTGATCAGTAAAAGTGTATAAAAGTATTTCCCTACCTTTGTCTTTGGTCAATTATTTTATATTTATCTAAATAGTTTATCAAGTAGTTGGTAACCTATGTTTCAATTATTTTGTCTAAAATTGGTAGAATTGCTATAGGCCTGTAATTTCTATAATATAAGTGCTTCCCTTTTTATAAATTGGTCTAATAATTGGGATTTTAATTTTCTGCGGCATTACACCCTGTTGTATACAGAAATTAATTAGTTTTGTTATCAACGGAGTAATTTGTATGTTGATAGTTTTCAAGTCTTTAATTCTGATCTTATCAATTCTCTGGCTTTTAATGTATTTTATTTTGAAACATTTAGCCCTAGGTATAAACATACTTTGAATTTGGTAATCCTTTCAATTATTCGTTTTGTCTAGTTGCATAATGCAAGTATGTTGTGGTTGCGTAACTTGGTTTTGAATATTTCACAAAAATTATTTGTTGTATTTTCAATTTTATCAATTTTGCCTGGATGTGTATTTATTACTTCAATTGTCATTTTTCTTTTACCACCCAGAATTTAATTTATTCTATACCATGTATTCTTAATATTACTACTTACTTTGTTTAATTCAGTGTGTTATTGTATAATTCAGTAGTAGTGGTAGTAGTAGTAGTAAGTTGTCCTCCCGCCTCCATTAATTAACTAGCCTAGAATTTCACAACCATGTTACTAGGGTGGCACCCTTCACTACTATGTTTCCCGCCACCTTTGACACATTCCCTATATTACTTGGTATCAGTGACGTACCTTGGAGGGACTAGGGCAATTGTCTCCCCCACTCCAAAAACCCTCAAATTAATTTTCAAAAACTTGACAGATTAGGACTATACCAAATGACTTGTAGGGGCATGTTATTTTCAAATATCTCCGAGAAAATACAATTCCAAATAGATTCTAGAACATCAATTTAAAAAAAAAAAAGTAAGACTGTTTTAAATAGCTTCTAGAGATTTTTTTTTAATATTCGGACAAGAACAACTCCAAAAAAACTTTTAGAATAATCTGAATTTTTAAAAATTTCAGTGTAAGCCTCTCCGAATGTCTTATAATTGAATCTATTTTTCTTGCAATATTTTTCTGAAAAGGCTCTTTGTACCCTCATCTGTGTTAGAGGGCAAAACTCTTTATTTTTCTAACTTCTCCCTCCTCATACACAAATAGTGCTCCACCACCACTGATTATTTTATTTGAGTGTCCCGGTTTGTGGGGTATATACTTGATAAGCTTACTATTACACTCGTTAAAATTACAACAAAAGTTATAGATTTGACAAAAATACTGGAAAACCGGCTTGATACATTGTATCTAAACTAAGGTAACTTATAATATTGAAATCGCTTTACTTAAATATCTTCAATGGATTTAATTAAAATCTATAGGTATTTAGTAGTCATAAACTGTCTTCGGGTCCAGTGGTTGTGCCCTCTCCTACGAAATTTAATTCTGTACCAATCTTGATTGTCTTCTCCTCCCAAAGAAAATTTCTGGTTGCGCCACTGCTTGGCATCCTTCGACACATTCTTTATATTTACTAAAAACCTTTGACACATTTCCTATATTTCCCAGCACCCTTTAATACACTCATACATCCACCAAGTTTTATTTTAGTTGGAAAGTTGTAAATAGCTATAGGAGAAACACACATACGGCATGAGTGGATGAATAAATACTTTCTCCTGTGTGGAAAATGAAAATAGATAACAAAATATTAACCTTTGTAGTTAAGACCTTCTTGTCCAGTAAAACAATATGGCTACTGTACCACCAACAACTACCGGGAATAAAAAAGTTAAAAAAAAATCTGATTCAGAGAAGGTAGATTAAATGTTTGAAGAAGGCCCAAAAGTTTGTGCTACGAGAAATCTTCCCTCTCCCTCCCCCTCCCCTGCCGGGCAAGTAGCTGGAAACACGAGCCGCGGTTCTAACTTCCACTGCAAGCACCAACAACATGACTTCTTTTATAAATATTTTATATTAAAAATCTGAATATTGTGTTGCGGGAGGAAACCGAGAGGGTTGCAGGGAGTCCGGGGGTAGGAAACTTAATGTTACGGTAAAGTAATTTGAAGTCTGCTCCTTCCACCATTTCATTTTTTTCTTTCTTTCTGGGGAAGGCGAGTGATCTCTGGTAATATTTGGTAACACGATCCCATCAACTGTAGCAACACAAGCAATATTTACGGTTGCAAAGGTAGCAACTTAGAAAAGTAGCAACATTATAAACAACAGGTGAAATAGCAACAGCAGCAACATTAGCAACAGCATCCAAAGTAATAACATTAGCCAACAGCTTCAAAGCTCAAAGTAGCAAGCACCAAAGTAACAACATTAGCAACACATGTGCAAATCACAATGTAACAACATTAGCAACAGCATCCAAAGTAACAACATTAGCAACAGCATCAATGTGTAAAGCAAACATTAGCAAACAGCATCCAAAGTAATAACATTAGCAACAGATCAATGTAGCTAACATAGAACAGTAGTAACATTAGCAAGATTAGCAACAGTAGCTGTAGAAGTAACGTTATAGCAGAGATGGTTAAATAAAATACTGGTTATTATAAATTACGGGTTGACTATGAAATATGATCAGTGTATTCGCTAGCTTTGATGGAGCTTAGCATGTTCTTTCAACACCTGAACTGGGAATGTTTATAGCATCCGATCTTGCTTATTCTCCAACAACTGAAGTTGGAATGTCTATAACATCTAGTATGGCATATCCTTCCAACCTTTGAGGCTAGGCTTTTGAATCTAACATCTGAAGGATTGTCATTCCACTCTATCATCTGAGGCTAGGAATGTTTATCCAACATCTAGATTTGCATGGTTCTCTAACATCTGAGTCTTTGCTTGTAGCTGTGATATCTCAGATTTGGAATGTCCCTCTAATAACTTAGGTTAGACCTGTTTCTCTAACAACTGAGACTTAGGGCCAGTTTCATATCAAATTTAGTACGCCTCAAGTGCAGCGCTACACAATACTGACGGACACCTACCTAACAGAATGGAATGGCCATTTCCATGAGAGAACGGCCCATCCATTCTGTTTAGGAGGTGTCGTCATGTACTTAGTGTAGCGCCGCACTTGAGGCGTACTAAATTTGACTATGAAACTGGCCCTTAGCCTGTAGCTCCAACATCTAAGATTTGGCCTGTACCTATAGCATCTGAGGCTAGGCCTTTATCTCCAACAGCTAATGCCTTGCATATGTCTTCAAAATCCGAGGCTAGGCAGGCCTCTCCAAGATTTTAGGCAAGTGGTGTGTGTATCGTTGTGCCAGAAAGTGTACTTTAAATACTATAAATATACTTAATTTATATTTCAGTTCATTTTTGTTTTAAGTAACATAATAGAGTAGTAGTTTAAAACAAACATATTAATACAATCAAAGAAGGTAAAACATTTAATAATCCATCAATAAATTTGATATGAGGTAATAATGAGATCAAGTTATCAATGGCCAGGTTTGAACTAATGTCATATTATGTTTAGACTGTATGTGTGTGTTATAACAGTTCGTTGTTCGCACGTGTTGAGAAGAGATGAGGGATGAAGTATATAGATTTAATGGACCCATATTATTTGCGTTGAAGAGCGAGGGAATCAATAATTTCATCTTTGAGAGCTTGCATGGAGTGATACATTTCCCAATACTAAACGTTCACATCTCTTGTTAAGTTTAATGTGGCACTGAAACCCTATTTCCCTTCAAATGTGATATTATGTTTTTATAACCTTGAAGAAATCATAGAGAAAGTTTTGTAATCTTAAAAATTGTCACCTCAAAATTATTATGGATCTAGACGTTTTATGATTCCCGAACATAAGAAAGTGGGTGTTACCATTTGTTGGGTCCTTCTGTCTGTCTGTACATGGGCTCTAACTGAAACGTTTAAAGTATTTTGTTAAAAATTGCTATTTAACCGTTATGTGATCATACCATTACATATAGAAAAGTCGTATTTACCCAAGCACAGCACTGTGTGATCCATTGAGGTTCAAAACTTAGTTTCATACCTTTTCGCTAAAATCACTAGTACAATAGTGAAGGTGGCGTGCGGTCAGATAAGGTACTACATATTTTTACTCCCCTCGCTTTCTAAATTAATAGAAAACTAAGGGGAAGGTTTATTTTAGGTTTGCTCTAGGCTCATACAAGCTATATATTGTCAAAATTATATCTCTGGAAAAGTGGTTTTAAAAAAGTGTTTACTTATCATTCATTAGGGTACGTTTCATTCAAAACCAAAATTATATGCCATCGTTTTCTTCGGTTTGACAAAGTTCTTAGTAATCATTCATCTTACCTAGTAAAGGGGTCCTAAGTTGTGGACAAAGACCAGCTATCTTATTTGGTTACACTAAATATATACTCAAAATTAAATTAATTATGATTGGGATCCAGCCTTTAAAATTGTGGATGATACGTTAAATTTTAATAATTATTTTTTTAATCATAAAAATTGATAGACATTTAGTTCCCTCGCCTTACATGCTTATTAATTTAGCACAATATATTGAAATTAACAATCATCTATTGATATTAATAAAACTACATATTTTATAAATAGATAGTACGACACGGATGTTTTCACAAGATATAAAACAAGTGCCTTAAACCCGTGTCATAAATATGCACTGACTTATTTCTATTCTAGGAATCCCTTTAGGTCACCGAAACAAAATCAGGCCTAGAATAATCTAAGTATACTATAATTTGGTTAATATATCATAAAAAAAAAAGTGCCCTGAGTGTGTTTAACTGAGTCAAAGGCCTTGCGGTGATGAAAGAACAACAATACCATCTCCCGTGTTGCGCACAATATTACCTCCTATTAGCGCTCCCTGCTAGTAATTGGCACCCATTAGTCCCCACATCGCACGCCACTGGTAACAGGAATAGTGCTGTCATCAGTCGTAGGACTCTGCCAACAAGCTTCAGGATCAAGGAATGTTACTATAAGGGCTCCATTCCCACGAGTGATTTTAGCAGTGCGACAGAAGCGCTTTTAACACCCGTAATAGCACTATCCCCCATGTTTTCTTATAAAATTTCAGAAATAAATAATGGACTCCGAGAACAAAATATATGTTATTTGAAACATTTGGCATCTACTTTCAAACAGATCAGACACGTTCTTTAATAAAATAAGTAAAGACTAAAACACATTTTCAAGTTTTTCCGTACGTCAGCAAAATTATTTAACTAAATAAATAAGATGAAAACACATTTTTCAAGAATTTTCTTATGTCTTTTGGTAAATCATTATATCATAATCTTAAATCCCAGAGTGCCTTTAGCATATATTTCTCACCGATGAACAACTCCACATCCAAACTCTCAAAGGATTGTTACTATGACATCTATGATCATATATAATCAATAATAATGCAACAGTTAATCTAGCACAACGTGACTGGTTTTAGAAAGAGTCGCGCGTATTTCTGCCGCTTGTGTAAACACGACCATTGAAAGAAATGTATCGCTAAGCAGGGCTGCTTTAATATATAGCGGAAATAGGCTCTAACTCTCGAAACGTAAAAACAGACCTAGGCACCTCATTGTCTCCGGGAAAGTTATATAGACTAACATTTAGTGAAACTTGATTATTACGATTTTCATGGGGGTGGGGGGGGAATTACCTTGTTAGATATTCCAATGGAGTTTATATCTTAACTGCGCTGGGGGCCATGTGGTCTAAAGTGTTAAAGCTTGTGATAGGCCAAAAGGGGTTGAGGCTATTATCTCGGCCGGGTGCATTGAGTTGGTTAGCTATGTACACATAATTTGTCACGGTGGCTTTCCAAAACTCTCTCCACGCTAATACAGGTAAATTGTCCTATAAAATTATTCTAACTATCCCTACCCCTTGGATTAGGTTGTTAATAAGTATGGAGTTAAGCCTACTAATATAAATACAAGCCCATCGCCTGGCATGTGAAACAAACCCTCAGTATGTTTAAACACCTCGTGCAACACGCTCCTGTTGAAGGCAACTTTACGTACATAATAAAAACATCTCTTGCGAAATGATAATTACAATGGTAGTTACAAGAATGCAATGAAAACGACGCGTGTGACAAACTTGTGTTGAAGGCAGCTATACGTAGGCCTACCAACTAAAAACTATATCAGAACAGTCAGCGCATGTGCTCGTGCAGCAAAATAGACTATCCAATATCGAATATGTCACAAATAAAACCTAAATTTACTAAGGTTTTCCTTCAATACTTTAATGAATAGTATAAAAGATAGCCCCAAATCCAAGAAGAATAGTAATATAGACTTTGGGGTGTCAAAAAAAATCAAATTTAGTGTTGAGACAAAATTGGATCTCCCCCTTCAGCAGGCTTAAAGAAGGTTGTGTTTAAATTTCGATTCGTTAAATGGTAACGAAAGTAAAATACAGTTTATTCCGGTTAATTGGGCCACCAGTTAATTGGGGCAGCCATTTATTTGGGACAAAACTCTAAGAACAGAAACAAAACAAGTATTTACTTTGAATTTATTCCGCTTATTTGGGACAACTCTCCGCTTAATTGGGGCAGTGAAGGTAATGTAGGCTCATAAGATCTTAGCATAAATCTTCTGCGAGTGGGGTGGCAGTGAAGGTCATGTTTATAGCAAACTGGTAACATGGAAATTGTGCAAGCAGTAGCTGAGCCTGAGTCAGTAGAGTAGAAATAGTGCTGTAGCGTGGCTATGTTGTTTGTGCTATTTCATGGTAATCATATTCTGTTTAACATTATGCTCGCAGTATGCAATTGCTTACGAGAACACTAAATTATGCGTCGTGTATAGTTGTTCATTGTATGGAATAACATACATTAAAAACTGTAACAAATGGTGCACCGAGCTAGGTTTTTTCAGTACATTTAACGATCCTGTCAAGATTCCACGTAAAGATTTAACACACTCTGAAAAAAATCGGTATTCTTGACAAAATAAAAAATCAACCTCCTAACATCAATCATCGTCCGCTAGCGGAGATAATTAAGGTAACAAAATCTACAATTTTACGACTGTTATAGCAACAAGAAAAAACTTAGAGAGGAGTGTACATTGCGCGTGGGTTTAAATAAACCATCTCATAAGTGAAAGAGACAAGGCAAAGATCCAGGTGTTGAGGATTTTTTCCCCCCTGTGTTTACAGGCCCGGTATCTTACAAACTTTAAATCCGGGCCGTTTTTCCACATAATTTGGACTTTACTTTTACAGTTACAGAATGAATTTCCTTTTAAACATGACAAAACAGATTTTGACTCTTAATTTAATTGAAATTCAGCTACGTTTAGACGTTGAGGATTATGAATACCATAGCTCCGATCTCCTAAGAGACATCCCCCCCCCCCCCCCGGAGGGGACTTTCCAGCTACACCGCTCATAAGCTTTTTCAGTTTTTCGCAGTGCAACCACTGTTGCCATCGGGGCGCTCCCCACATACAGATGACCTGTCGGGGTCTTAGCTATGCCCAGACTCCACCGTCCGGACACATTGCCCAGGGCCGCCCCGAGGAGGCACCCCGACCGGATTTTTTTCGGAGACTTGTCAGTACCGGGAGGTGGCAAAGACAGTCTAATGCACACCTATATGAAGCGTGCGCGGGCCCAAAGCGCGTCCCTGCCGCCGTACGTCGGGCAGGTGCCTTACGCCTGAGCATCGTGACCCCTAGACGTTGAAGATGCTTTAAAACAATGATTTCCATTGTAACTAAACGAGGTGTGCGTGTTAGTGTCCCTATGTTAAAAACCAAGTCAAAAGAGTTGGTCAAAAAGTTAGGTCATGTAAATTTCGAAGCAATGGATGGCTGGCTGTCTCGATGGAAGTGCATACATGACATTAGTTAAAAAAAAAAGCACATGGCGGGAAGAACAGTGCTGATGCTACGAGCACAAACCAGTGGAGATCTGAAAAACTACCAGAGTTTCTTTAAAAATATTTGTGTGGATGACATTTACAACGCCGATGAAACAGGCCTGTATTATCGTGCTAAGCCGGATGGTTCCTTGAGCTATAAACACATAGCAGTGTCCGGTTCAAAAAAAAGCGTTGGATAGTGTAGCTGTGTTGTGCTGCTCAAACATGTCAGGAGGTGATAAGCTCAAACATTCTGTTATTGGTAAAAGTACTAAGCCTTGTTGTTTCAAGGGGCTTACAATAGGCAGTTTACCAGTTTCATATTATTCAAATAAGAAGGCGTGGATGACCACATATATTTTAACGCAATGGCTAATGAACTGGGACGTGGAACTGAAACTTAAGACAGATAAATTATGTTGATGTTGGACAACTGTACGGCACACCCTCGTGTAGATGGTTTAATAAATATTGAACTGGAATTTTTACCCCCTAGCACCACATCCCTGATACAGCTTATGGACGCAGGAATCCTTAAAAATTTGATCGCCGATAGCTGGCGAGAAATAAGCAAAAAAAAAATTCAGAACTGTTTTGCTAAGTGTGGTTTTACGACTAATCGTGATTCAGATGCAGTTATATGTACAAACAATGAAATGTCTCTATAAGTGCAACACGTCCAAAAATTGTGAAGATTTTTTAAGCATTGATGATAACTTTTAATGCCATGATGAAAATGAAGATTGTGAGGATACAAGTATTGAAGAAATTGCTGCAAAACACTCAGAGACAACAGAAGAACAAGAAAATAATGACAATGAAACATCTAAGCGAGTGACTAACCAGGATGTCAGGAAATATATCGCTGAATTGAGATGCTACTCCATGCAGGAGACAACGAAGAAAGCCCTTTATCTGCACTAGATACCTGCACCGGCTTTGTTCAGGTGCAGTCCATAAAGAAAACACGTCAGTGTGCACTTGATAATTTTTTTCAAAGAAATAACTCTTAAGTAATGTGAAACCCTACCTTGAGACATACAAGTATGTACTGTATGTTAATTTTACATATGTACATTTAGTTTGCTTTTCGCTTTAGTTGCAGTATTTTTAAATAAATGTCTGTACCATTAAAATTTCGTTTAGTTGTGGCAGCTGCTTGATTGGGCCAGAGTGACCTAGCCCGATGTGTCCCAATTAACCGGAATCAACTGTTGATGTAATTATTACAGATCAAACCAATAAAGGCGTTCTATTTAACCTAAAGTAGATTTAAAATAATTAATTTCTTACTCTTAAGTGATTGTAATTCAGTAATTTGACAATGGTTCAGGGGATTTATTAATGGTAACATATTGAGGTTTGAGAGGTTCATTAGTTTTAATGTTAGCATATGGGCTATGTAATTTCTACATTAAAAACTATTGGGCACCGATTATATTGTAATCAATTTAATAATACCCTGTATTTTTATTTTTCTAACTACTTTTATTTAGTTTAGTCAGTTTGTATTTTATTTTTTTTAATTTATTTTTTAAGTATATCCGTTTAGAGTGTCATGGTTGAAAGACAGAGCACGCTTAGCCAGCAATTAATAGGGAAATTTGTAATTTTTGTTTAAAATGGTTTCCTGGCTTATAAGTAAACAAAAAACTATTTAAAGTTTTATATTTTTATTTTTACTCTATTTAATATTCTTACTTTGTAGTTTTTCGTTTATTTCTTCCCTTGCCGAGTTTTTATTTATTTTTTCTTCTAATTATTTCAGAGGTTTCTCAGGAAGCCAATTTGAGCATGTGAGAATGCGCTTCGTTTACCCATTTACGGGATGCCGGTTCGCGCTACCAGGAAGAGGGAAATGGAAAATAGGCATCTCCGTCTTTTTGTCGGATTGAAAAATTATCTAGTTATAGCACTAGTAATAAAATAATTGGAGGTAGTTTCGTAGTCCACCGGGTACCGTCTAAAACTTTAATTATGATTTTTCTTTTATATAATAATGGAAAATATGTTTATTGATTTTAAATTTCACACAATGTTTTAGTTGTAGTTTTTTAGGCCTAAAATCTGTAGTGTAAACGTTTTGTGGGGAAACTTGGCGTCTTAAGGGAGGTGCTTAGGAATGTTTCCGGAGGGTTTTGGAGAGAGGTAGCCGGGGGAGGGTTAGTAGGTTTTACTTACGGATTTTTTTCTTTGAGACATGGAGGTCAGAGTACGTCCTGATTTTGAGTCTGTCTCCATCCAAGACAGTTTCCACATATATTAAACTATTATTGCTTGTTAATTAGGTGCAGATGGTAAAAGTAATTTTTGAGAGTTGTTTTTTCTCTACATTCGGCTAAATAATGCTTAATTTTACGGGAGTGCAAGCGTGTGGTTTGGATAGCCTTGGAGATTCGTCTGAATACAACAGCAACCAAAGTGGTGAGCCCATTCCTATTCAGGATAAGTTTCATTATTTTTACTGGTGGCAATTTTTCCTCCTGAATTCGATTTTTTTTTATTTTGGGCCTAGCCAGGAAAGTAAGGGTAGCTAAAGTTATCAACCGCTAACTAAGCAGATATAAGTTTCAGCTTTTCTCCTCCATTACTGAAGACCATATTTACTTTAATCAATTTAGAACTTTAATATATGTAAAACAAAGAAAACTATATAAATATGCAAATATTTTTTTCGTCATAGGTAGCCAATGTGGAACAGTTCCTCAATAGTTTATGTGGTTGTAAAATGAAGATAAAATATATGTATGATTATATTTGATTGGACTGTACTTGGAAACTTCTCTTCTCTAATAATTCTACACTCTTTTTTATTATTATTAGTAAAATTGTATGAGACTTTAACAAACCTCTGAGAAGAGGGAGAATGTATATCTAGTTTTGTATATTAGGTAGGGTACAATACTGTTATTACATCTAAATAAATCAACCATCTTTATTGTGCCATTATATACATAATTTCTCCATTAGTTTGTTCAAAATAGTTATAGTATATTATATTAATATCTTTTCTTTTCTTACAGCTAAATGTATTTAGTACATGTATGTTTAGGCCTATTTATTTCGTACTCTCCGAAAGCTAAACTGAGGTAGTACCTTAACAAGTACTGTACATTATATTTTCTTGTAAAGTTTCCAGAATTTCATAGATGCAATGATGGATCTGGTCGGTTAGGTTGTACTTTGCCCCTACTTTATGGTCACACCCAATTCCGTCCACATACACCTAGCTGAAGTTCACCCGAACCACATAGTAGTAGTATTTAATGTTTATAATGTAGTTTTGTTCTGGTCTTTATCTCATTTATTCGAGTTGGCATTAAAGCTCAGAAAGTTGTTACAATATTGCAGCTATAAATATACAGACCTTTGTAATATTTATATTAGCAGAAGTAGCTGGCCTTGCTTTTCTTTACTTTAGACCAGAAAAAAGGTATTCATTTTATTCCTTCAGACCCAGTTTTTAGTAAATTTAATCTAGTCTAAAATTTAAAATTCCAGCTTAGAGGTGCATATGTTTATAGACAGGAGCTACTAATTTTAAAATGTCAGCCCTCTGTGTGTGGTAGATATTGCTCAATGCTCATGACTGCAAATACTTTATTTTATTAATATATAGTCATTTCTTAAATAATCCTATTTAATGAAATCAAAAGTAATAGATTTTGACGTTTATATAGAGGTTGATGGATATTCAATTCACAGAGTTATATCTTCTAATGTATATATTTGAATTGTACTCACAGCAATAAATTATCTTCATTTTTTAGCTTTACTTTCTTTAGGGATTAAGGTGTGTCTGCAATTTACGTTAAAATTATGTTAGATGTATAGCAATAAGGCTATGTAATAACTATGTTTTACATATCGTTACATAAGACTGCAGAGGAATAACTTCCCCAATTACTACTGTATACATTTCCTACTACAATTTCTTTCCAACACTTATGTTTTTCATGTGTGATTTGTGAATATTCTATTCTCAACTAACCTGATGAATCATTTGTATCAAACATGATATTTTTTATACACAAACTGCATTACCGTCTAGATTGATGCAAATAAAAACCATTGGCTCATTTCGACGTGTTGCACAAGACGTTTTAAAAGCTAAAGTAGATTCAACCTAACCTTTTGTTGTGTTGTTACTTCTTACAGTAGCAAGCAATGGCCTTAGTAGGAACGTGTAAGCTCATCTGGCCATGTTTTATGCTGACGATATTATAAAAATAAACAAGTGAGCAATGAACCATTGATATTCTTTATTAATATGCTGACACTTTTTTATCTTAGACATATTTTAAGGAATGATATGACCTATTCTTACTACGTGATACCCTCAAGGGGGGAGTGGAGAGGACGCGAGTAAAGGGCGGTGTTTTTGCAGTTTTTATGGGAAACGAATTTACTGGCCAAAATAAATAAGATATTTCTTCACATAATGATATCAACAGTTTTTGAATATTTGGTAGGGTACCCTATAATTTAATGATAACTTTTTCTCCTCATTTTAAAAATCGTCATTAAATTACAGGACACCTTTGACAAATATTCTAGAACTATTGATATCACCGTGTGAAAAATATTGAACTCTTTGTGTCTACTAGGTGACCTGATGGTCTAGGGTAAGGTGTCAAACTTCTGTGCTGGCGGCCGCGGTTCAATCCTTGGTCCCGGCACAGATTTATCTGATTGCCAAACCCTTCCTTCACCTCTGACAAGACATCTTGAGAATGTGTGGAATGCCAGCCTCCACCGTGGTTCGGATTCCGCATTAAACTGTAGGTCCTCCATTTCATCTCACAATCACCCTACCATTACACATTAGCGTAAGTGCGTATAACCCGAACGGGTAGTAAGACGCGGTGTTAATAATATTTATGTCTACTAGAACAATATTTGATAACATTTTGGCCAAAAAAAGTTTTTTGCCATTAAAAAAAAATGCAAAAACACTTTTCTTTTCTAACGTCCCCTACACTACTTTTCTTTTCTAACGTCCCCTACACTACCACCTAAAGTCAATATATTGCACTGATTTAAGTAGTTATATACGACTTGTCCAATAAAATACATCTTCACCTTACCACTGTGTTGAGCGTCCCCCCTGCTCTTGTCCATCTCATAGGTCCCATCACCTGTGTTTCTTTTACCCGGCAATCCCCATTGCCATTGAGTGATTGTCCATTACTGGCACATTTCTACTGTTTTCTCTACTGTTGACCAAGAATCACCAAAGCGAATCGCCATTCACCTTAAAAACCATATAATAATATAATTATACAGGTCTAACTTAATGTAGATTCTGTTCATGATAGTTTTACCTGAATGACAGTTCAAAATGCATATGTTTAGGTTTTGGGCTACCACCACTTGTAAAAGATCACTGTTTTGTTATAAACGTTAAGTTTTTTAATAATACGTATTATATTTGTAGCATTGGGCTACAAGAATTGAATAGAAACTTGTTTCTTACCCCATTGCACCCCTCCCAGTGCCGATGCAGAACACCAACGCGAGAAAATATCAATCACAACTACGCGCACCTGTGGCCTGAATTAGACTGACCTCCAGTGTTGTTATGATGTAATGACAAAGAACTTGAGATGCAAAGAGCTCTAGCGGCAAAGACACTTTAACTCATCTATGTTCTAGGATAATCTCGAAGCTCTAAGAAACTGTTTTGAAGCTAAGGTGTCATGCGCGTATTGTTCCCGAGTGTTCCATATGTTGTCCCCCACCCTTTTTCCCGTCATCCATTTTCTCTGGGTTGTGTTGTATATATACGCGGCGGCAGGACCTCTTGTCGTGACTCTTGGACTTGATTATATTTGGGGAAGGAGAGTCTCCTGCTTCATATTGTTAAAATGTAAGGGCAATTCTCTTTGGCAACTTTAATATATTCTCCTTTTATTTAATATTTTTTGCTATATATATTCAAAATTCTCTTTCAGCCATTTCTTAAATGCTTTAAAATTAAAATAATATCTGTTTTTTATTTTCTACGTGGTTAATTTTGTAACTGAGTCGTATTTATAATATCGACGGTTGAGATAATGTCGATTTAATTATTAGCTCTGGGAGAGATCTATCGTTGATCCTGGAATATTATCGATATATTTAACTTTGTGAAATAATGTCATATTTGAATTCTATTAGTTATATATTTGATTTTTTGACCTTTTTGTAAATATTTGAAAACTTATTAACTGGGCTTAAATTTACATAATGCGTAGAATTATCTTATTTTACTATCAAATCGTTAAGCTTCAACGTATGGTTAGTTAATTGTCTTTTGAGAAGTTCTATGGAATATTTGTTATTATAATGAGATGGTTTAGCGTTAACCGCATAACGGAATAGCGGGTAATTGTTCTGAGATTATTAAGATATTTTTGGGTTAATTCTTATGTTTTATAAGAAATTTATTTTGCTAGTTAACTAATGAGGATAACATGATTATGAGTGTTATTCCCTAAAGAAACTTTACTAATGGAAGTTTTACGTTATGATAAGGTTGTTTTCGAGCTAAGGCCACATTTTATTATGTTGTTGTTCTTTAATGCTGGTGCTCAAAGTAATTAATTTATGTTTATTTTAAAACTTCGCATGTTGTCAGAATGTGGGAATAATAGCTTGTCGAAATCTTCTTGCATATTTCAAAGATTATCTCTACATAATATATTATTATATATTTTCATATGATGTTAACTTCTTGATGAATAAATATCAACTTAAACTAGTTCATGCATTTATTAGTCTAATGGTTTACCATACCAATAGGTAGTGTATTTTTACATCTCTTTTCATTTCACTTTAATTTTGGGATATATACCTTTTTGTTAATGAGCTCTACGAGGTTGACAGTCCATATATTTACTTCCGCAACTGGTGTGGGTTGCGAGATCTGAGTTTCGGATGTTTGATCTCAGGCATTCAAAGGACAGAACTCCAATCGCTCACTCCTATTGCCCCCTTTTTGCCCCCTTGTTATTCATTGTTGTTTGGACCTTCTGTTTATTCCTTATTTTTGCTAAGGAGAGTTCATATTTTATATTTAAAATAACATAAACTTAAGTTTTCTAATACTATTTCATCACTTTTAATCATTTCTTTTTACCCAACCCGAAAAAATCTTTTAAACATAATTAAAAGTACTTATTCGTTTTTTAAAGTCGTTTGTGCTGTGTAGTAATAGTGCATGAATTAATACCTTTTAATACAGGCATCGTATCTACTTGAGAAATAGAAAATACTTGTATTTCTTTATAGATAATAAGTTATTTTATGAAAAGTTTATCATATTTATAAATATTTATCTGAATAAATTATTTTTATCCATTGCGTGGGTGCATCATTGTAGAGAAATTGTTTCGGTCATATTCAAACAATGATTTAAATTCGTCGGTCACCATTTTGGAGCTATGTTCGTTAGACCTTTTGTGAAAGGGCTGTGATTTTTTTTTAGATGGAATAAAACGAGTAAAAAGCTTTAAGCCTGACCTCAACTAAATATATAAATAATATTTGGCCTAAATTACTGTGGTTAACAATCACATCCATACATTACCATCTGTTTTAATTACAACTATTCAAAGTGACAGAATGATGTCAGCTGTTGGCGTATGGATATATTAGGGACTATTTTTAGTAACTTTATGAATTGTCATCCAAGTAAACTCAGGTGGTAAATTTACTGTCTACTTAAACCAACCATGTTACTCCTCACACAACTAATATACACATGATTAGAAAAAAATATATAATAATCCCCATTAGTTTAATAAATTGATAGTACAAAACTGTCCCCCCAGTGTTTAAATCCAGGCCTTGTGGAATGAGACGATTTTTTCCTAAAATATTCCCACTCTCCCACCATGAAAATGTTGGTACATCTTCTCTAGATTCTATCTTACTCAATTTTAATCCATTGTAATTAAATGTGGATAGCTTAAATGAGTAGTGAGACCTGGTTAGAGGGGGGAGAACCCTGCTCTAGTTGGCTGAGAGTCATCACGTTACTTGCACAACAGGCCTCTCCGTGGGCGTAACAATTGAGGCCATGCATCAAAATGATCTCCACTAGCCTCTGAGATATTTTGGTTCAACTCCTGTTGTTATTATTATTATTATTATTATTATTATTATCACCGCGTCTTACTATCCATTCGGGTTATACGCACTTACGCTAATGTGTAATTGTAGGGTGATTGTGAGATTAAATGGAGGACCTACAGTTTAATGTGGAATCCGAACCACGGTGGAGGCCTGGCATACCCCACATTCACAAGATGTCTTGTCAGAGGTGAAGGAAGGGTTTGGTAATCAGATAAATCTGTGCCGGGACCGAGGATTGAACCCCGCCGCCAGCATAGAAGTCTGACACCTTACCCCTAGACCACCAGGTCACCACAACTCCTGTTAGTTCAGATTGTTTAAATATAACGTTTGATCATCGTCTGCTTACTATCGTGGTCCATTTATTTGAGGTATTTAACGTGCACTTTTTAAATCGACTAATTATATCAGCACACGAGAATTTCTATGAACGAGAGCAAAAGGGCCTACTAATTTTGCCGGGAAAATTATTTTCACAAACCTTCCAAAGTTATTTTCTTACATGCCACACTCGACAGGACCCCTTCACAACTTCGAAACAATATGAGCCGAAATAATATACAAACAATATTTAATGTCGACAGAACTTTCTAAGATATATTTTACACTAAGAGTATTACATAGGTGTAAAGCAACATTACAAAATAGGTGTGAAGTAACATTCCAAAATAACAGTGTAAAGTAACATTACAAAATATGTGTGAAGCAACATTACAAAATAACAGTGTGAATCAACGTTACAAAATAATAGTGTGAAGCAACGTAATAAAATAACAGTTTGAATCAACGTTACAAAATAACAGTGTTAAGTAAAATTACAAAATAGTGTTAAGCAACAGCACAAAATAACAGTGTGAATCAACGTTACAAAATAACAGTGTTAAGTAACATTACAAAATAGTGTGAAGCAACAGCACAAAATAACAGTGTGAATCAACGTTACAAAATAATAGTGTGAATCAACGTTACAAAATAACAGTGTGAATCAACGTTACAAAATAACAGTGTTAAGTAACATTACAAAATAGTGTGAAGCAACAGCACAAAATAACAGTGTGAATCAACGTTACAAAATAATAGTGTGAAGCAACGTTACAAAATAACAGTGTTAAGTAACATTACAAAATAGTGTGAAGCAACAGCACAAAATAAAAGTGTTAAGTAACAGTACACACAGTTACATAAAAGGATCACTCTAGGAATGTGGGTCGGA
The DNA here is from genome assembly GCA_039000515.1 of Timema cristinae. Taxonomy (NCBI): domain Eukaryota; kingdom Metazoa; phylum Arthropoda; class Insecta; order Phasmatodea; family Timematidae; genus Timema; species Timema cristinae. The sequence goes on from JBCFYV010000012.1 coordinate 82,342,696, forward strand.
GATGGGAGGATTACACCATTGTAAGCCCAGCCCTCCTCGTAATAACAATCAAATTCTTACATCAGTCGCAGAAAAACCTCTCAAGTAAAGATCTCCACTCAAGAGGCGGATGTTGTCGAACCCAGAAATGTGTGACCATTCACAAATCTCCTTCCACGTCGTATTTCCACTCGATGAACCCAACCGAAGAACATAATCTATCAAGAAATATCAGAAAACACGTCAAGGGAGGGGGCGCTTTTCTTGGCTTTACACCCGTCAATTACTACCGGGTCTTTCACGGGAGCACAGTCAACCGCGCATCAACCGAGAGAAGGAGGATGGAGGTTCCTAGAGCGCACCAATGCTTAGAGAGAACCTAGAGAGTCGTAGTAGTGGTAAAGAAAATAATAAGTTGGAGAGGAGAGCAAGGGAAAAAACTCCCAGAGGAAGTGAAATGAACGAAGGCAGATAATTCCCGTCAGCAGAGCGTTCAACGCGCGATTAATCATATGGGGTGGACCATGGAACGGGCTATGTATCTAGGGATGATTAATGCATCCTTCTCAGTTGACGTGTGTGTGTATGTGTGATATTCATGCCTTCTCCCTTCGGACTTATCTACGCGCGTGACGTCACTTTTATATGAATATTGGGCAGGCGGTTCAGGATACACATTGACCTTGCAAACAAAAATACCTCAGCCCTTTTCAAACGTTAGTTGTGTATTCAGGGGAAGTGGTTTTCTTTTAAATCTCAACATTGAGTAGAGCCATACTCAACCAGTTTTGGTTATGTCTTATCCCGGGCCATTATATTTGGATAAAGTGGGGCAAAATGTTATATATTAAAGACAAAGAATGCCTTATTTATCATCTGAATGCACATAAGCCCAAGACACCAGGGGCTTGCCAGTGCATAAGAGCATTTCTAAAGAAGACAAATCTCTTATAATTCCAGTATTGTGTGAGATGATCAGACCTCTATCAAGATATACAACATTAAATATGTCACAGCTTTTATGTAAATAATTATTGAAATAGAACGATTATATTTTTACAAATTAGTTTAACGTTTGTGCAGAATGAGAAGGTAGTCGACATTTCAGAAAAGTCATCCTTTATATTTTTACTTTCTCATGTAAAGAAAATATTGTAAAAAGGAAAAATTTTCAGCTTAGAGATTATGATGAATCTTGACATGCTTTTGTGTCCATAAGCCCAAAAAAGTAGGTCTTGTAAATCTATCTGTCTCAATGTATGCCTCTCCACCCGTGCCTGGGACCACAGCCGAAACAATTTAATGTATTTTGTTACAAACATGATAATTAGATATGATTTGGTATTAGCTCAGAGTGTTTTTGTGGTGATTCTATCTTTTAAATAAGAGTATTTTATTTTGAAAATTGAAAAATGACACCTGGACACGGTAATTGAACCCGGTACCTTTGACTTAGTACACCAATGCTCTTACCACTGAGCTATCCAAGAATCATCCCATGCCCAGTGTCATTCTTCACTAATATTTTAAGGCAGAGTCTATGATGGACGTGCGGAAATCGTTGGCTACAAATGAGTGATTTTATTAAGATCACGAGCTATCAGATAACGCAGCCACATCTGTAGTAGACGATTTCCGCACGTCCATTATAGACTCTACCTTAAAATATGAGTGAAAATTGACCCTTGATATGGGACTATTCCTGGATAGCTCAGTGGTTGGAGCATTGGCGTTCTAAGCCAAAGGTCTTGGGTTCGATACCCATGTCCAGGTTTCATTTTTCAATTTTAAGAATATGATATCTAGATGGAGTAATCCTCACTAAAAGCATAAACAATAGCTTTTACTATTCGATTCTTAAGAGTATTTTATTAATGCCTGATTTTTTAAAACTCAATTTTTTAATATCTTTAACGATGTTGTTTAAAATAGACATTTGGATTGTGTTTGACATAACAATTAATACTGGATATGGGTTGGTTTGTTTGTTGTTAATATTTAGAGAGGAGGAGGATTTAATTTAATGGTAGAGCATTTATTAATGACTAGTTGGAAATATTTCTAAAATTACTTTATCGTTTCTTGTTTAAAATTGCTATCTGGTAATTGTTTTACATGTCATGTCAGATTTGTCCATTCGTAGGAAAAGTGGGATACAGATGAGAGCTGAAAGAACGGTGTATAGAATTTGTCCACAGGGAAAGTCTATTCAAGCCCTCCTTGTATTGTCTCAGTCACTGTTCGGACAAAATGCAGCCGACGCACACGGTGACCTATTGTCCCGACGTCGACTAGTAAATTCCTTTCTCCCTACCTGGAACAAAGGCGCTCATTTTGTTGACATCTCGAGATCCAATTAGAAGCCTTCAACCAGGTTTATTGTACGCCGCGATGGATTACTCCCAGAACCAGGCCGGACCATTGTTACTAACACTTGTGACGTCGCTCCAGGTTGTAGTTTTACAACTTAATTAGGTCACGGTAACAATGACAGGCTACCATCAGACACAAATCACACGTCCATTCACTTTCTAGAGTTTGTTCTCGTGTAACATCCACTTGCTGGATGAACTGTAGTCTTATCACCAGATGTAGATAGTGTTATACAAAACAAGGAGTGTTTGTGTCACAAACAAATCCCTCCAGTGTTTGTGTCTGGGCCGTCCTATTAAGGAAGCTTGCTATTCAGTTGCTGGTATTGGAAATTATTGTTTTAGGTTAAGCTAGTTTGTAGGTTGTGTACCTATATTATATAGTGTTCTTTAAATAGTCAATAAGAACCATTATATAAATCTTTGGTCATTAAAAGTAGATTTATATTAATAACTTTGAACTTCACGTATAAATTATTAGTTGTTTTTTTTTATTTCAAACTAGTTTGGAAAAAAGGACTACTTTGTTTTATATTCCAGTACCCTACATGGGCTCTACCTGACATAAAACACAAACTTATCGGCATTTTAGGTCTGGAACACGTGCATTTCAGGGGATTCATCTTTCTTTTTTACATTGGCTCAAACTTTCACAAATTCGTTTCTAAGAAGAAATAAAAAAAGATTGCCGTGAAACTTGAGTTTATTCCTCTCCTCCCAGATTTGAGTTTTATAGTCCTTCCCTCCCTCCTCCCAACCATCTCTTCCCCTCCTATCCTCTCTTCAACACTAGATTCTTTTGAAAAGTAGGAATTTTGTAAGTTTCCCTTAGAACTTTTCTTCCATTTACTTGTAAGAAAGTTGCATATATGTGAGCAATAGCTATTTCGGAGAAAGAACACATCAAGTCCACACAGTGGAAATTTTAATATAGCAGTCTAAGATCCACTCAGAGGAGATTTCACTTACAATCTAAGATACAGAGTTTGTTTGGAAGCAATAACATATGATGTCCATAAGGGGAAATGTTTACCATGGCAGTCTAAGAGCCAGAAGTAACTGGGGGAAGAACACATCAAGTCCACACAGGGGAGAATATACTATAGCAGTCGAGAGCAAGAGCTGTCTGGGAGCAAAGACATGAAACAAGAGGCCATTATCTTCAATGACAATAGGGATGGCAGGGTGAAGGGGTGGTGAGGGGAAGCAAAGAATAATATTATGTTTTATTGGAAAAATCAAAAAACGGTATATAGCTGGACTGTAATGGCCAAGCTCGCTGACACTTCAAGTATGAAGTACTTGTTACTTCAGAATTCCGATTCTGATTCTATTCCTGGAGATAATTTTTCCCTGGCAATCATAATTTATATTTGACATCATACTCCCCCCCTCCCCCTCCCCCCCTCCTCCCCCGCCGCCCCGAATGTTTCATCCTGTAAAGATGCATCCCCACTTGCGCAGGTCCTGTATACAATATCATTACAACCTCCCCGTAGGAATCGCTTCTGACAGAGAGGAATATTAATTACTTCCTAATCCAGTCAAATCAACCAATTTGCCACAACAGTGATAATAATTACCTCGAGGTTGATTTTTTTTTTTTTTTTTTTTTTGCTGGATCAATAGTGCAGTATGCCTCAAGCGGTACGACGGCCTGACCATTTGACCAGTCACGATAAAAATGACACAACACTTACCTTCGATCAAGAAGAGAGACATGTGTTGAACAGAAGCGACTTACAAACTGTCTGTTCTTAGGACAGAATATAGTAGCACGTTATACATTTTTTTTTATCACCGCATCTTACTACCTGTTCAGGTATACGCACAAATGGTAATTACTCTAATTGGGTTGGGATGAAGAAGAAAGTATTTTAGCGGTAATCTACTGGCATTTGCCTGGAAAGATAGTAGAAAAACATTTAGGGTAAACCACCCTCGGTAGATCCGACTGGTATACGATCCCCGATCTTTCTGTCATCAGCAGGCCAGTCTAACACACAAGTGATGGCTTAGACCATTCGGCCACTGAAGTGGGTCAATATTTCCTTGAGTCAAAGACTTCACATTAGTTAGTCCACTGACTGATCTAAATGTTCCGGGGTTGAGCCCCATTTGAATTTAGTTTGTTCCCTTCATAGTGTTGCGTCGCACCTTAATTTGGATCTCTATAGAAGGGTATGTCCACAATACCGATTGTATTTAATATTAATATGAACGTGATCAATTTATTATTAGCGTTGATCAAAAACAATCTTACACGTTTTAGTATCGATTGATTAATAATACGACGTATGTTAATATAATAAGATCATTCAGTGTAAAAAAAAAATTGTGTGATTCATTCAAATCATTACAGCTCACGTGTTATTAAGGGACAAACTAACTAACTTGTGCTTTTTATGTAGGTACCATTTTTAAGGAAAAGTAATTAATTTATGTGGTTGAAATTTACTATAACTATAGACATTCTTATGAGGTGTACACAATGAAATATTTATAATAATAGTATTATTCATGTTATTAATTTTACTAATATATTATATGTTATAATTTAGATATATTATATATTATAATAATTATATGTTATAATTTATATATATTCAAAAGAAAATAATTTCAATATTATTGTTATTATTATTATTAATAATAATAATAATAATAATAAAAGTATAGCAAATATTCAATTGTGTACACCTCATAAGAATGTCTAGTTATACTAAATTTCAGCTCAATACAATATTATTATTATTATTATTATTATTATATTATTATTATTAGCACCACGTCTTACTACCCGTTCGGGTTATACGCACTTACGCTAATGTGTAATGGTAGGGTGATTGTGAGATGAAATGAAGGACCTACAGTTTAACGTGGAATCCGAACCACGGTGGAGGCCTGGCTTTCCCCACATTCACAAGATGTCTTGCCAGAGGTGAAGGAAGGGTTTGGTAATCAGATAAATCTGTGCCGGGACCAAGGATTGAACCCCGGCCGCCAGCACAGAAGTCTGACACCTTACCCCTAGACCGCCAGGTCACCAATGCCTCAATACAATAATTAATTTAACATTAGCGATGGTACATACCAGGTGACGATCGTCACCCCTTCACTCATCTAGCTTCTCAGTTTGAGGTTTGACCCTTGCCATAGGTTTCCATTGGTTTTTTTTTAACTGCTATTCCACCATGTTACATTCCTCTCGACTGTGACTCACGGCCACCTTCCCACGACCAATCAAAAGTCGCCAAAGCTCGGTGGTAATTATCTTCCGCTATATATATTACAACTAAACAGATATAAACTTAAAATTACCTGAATGACCTTGATTCCCTTATATAATCAATATATTATACATAATAAGAAATATTTTATCATTTAATTATACAAATCTGACTACTTCAAGAGTTGGAAAAAACTACTTAATGTCCGGCTGTATCATGCTAAGCCTGCATAACCGTATTAAAGTTTGTACAAATACTTAACTGTGTAAATAAATCGTAATATTTTTATTTTATTTTTGACAACCCACCATAGAACCAAGAAGGTATGTGGAGTTGCGGTTTTTCCTTCTGTTAGCAGTGTCCACCTTATCTCCTGCTGTTTGGACCACAGTGGCGTGCCTGCATATATCGACTGGCAGGGAGAGAGCAACTTGTGATCTCCCGGGGCCAACCCCCACTCACCCTCTCCTGAGGGGGTTATCGTAAAAGACACCCCTCGATTTTCCTTGAGCAAGTGTTCTGGCTGCTGCATATTGGACAAGTTGAGTACATCGACATATTAGCCATGTATATACCCATGTAATGTTTCAATTTAATAATAGGTCAATTTAATCCTAATAATAGCAATGGAATATTCTTACTAGGATAATATTTATACAGTGATATCACATTAGGTGCATACACTATTATGCTTCTAATTAACAAATAATGTATTAAAATTATTCCACGCATCAGTGGTAATATATACTTAATATCATCTGATCAGGTTTTCAGGTGATCAGGTGGGGGCTTGCATCCCAGAAGGGTGAATTTAGTTGTTTTTCGCAAATATTTTCCCCCACTCATTCTTTTATAATGTGGTTAAATTTCCTCTAAGGTCTATCTTCATCACCCTTATTTAATTACCATAAATATGTGAGTCACCTGGATAGTTAGTAAGACGCATACCAAGAACAAAAGGATAACTTAAAAATATCGACACTAGCTCAATATAGACACTTCAAGCGTCTCGCATCGTTAATACGTCCAAAAGTCATCAAATGGTCCATTTGTAACTGTACTACAGTCGCTGTAAGCAGTTTTTTGGAGAGGGGGATCAACTTGTCAAATATCTAGTGTGTCTGTTACACAGTGTAGATATACACAGTCCTAGTAAGACTCCAGCACTTTCAGCAGTGATCCTAGGGTTTCAGAGGAGGAGACCGTCTCAACTTGTCAAATATCTAGTGTGTCTGTTACACAGTGTAGATATACACAGTCCTAGTAAGACTCCAGCACTTTCAGGAGTGATCCTATGGTTTCAGAGAAAGAGACCGTCTCAACTTGTCAAATATCTAGTGTGTCTGTTACACAGTGTAGATATACACAGTCCTAGTAAGACTCCAGCACTTTCAGGAGTGATCCTAGGGTTTCAGAGGAGGAGACCGTCTCAACTTGTCAAATATCTAGTGTGTCTGTTACACAGTGTAGATATACACAGTCCTAGTAAGACTCCAGCACTTTCAGGAGTGATCCTATGGTTTCAGAGAAAGAGACCGTCTCAACTTGTCAAATATCTAGTGTGTCTGTTACACAGTGTAGATATACACAGTCCTAGTAAGACTCCAGCACTTTCAGGAGTGATCCTAGGGTTTCAGAGAAAGAGACCGTCTCAACTTGTCAAATATCTAGTGTGTCTGTTACACAGTGTAGATATACACAGTCCTAGTAAGACTCCAGCACTTTCAGGAGTGATCCTATGGTTTCAGAGAAAGAGACCGTCTCAACTTGTCAAATATCTAGTGTGTCTGTTACACAGTGTAGATATACACAGTCCTAGTAAGACTCCAGCACTTTCAGGAGTGATCCTAGGGTTTCAGAGAAAGAGACCGTCTCAACTTGTCAAATATCTAGTGTGTCTGTTACACAGTGTAGATATACACAGTCCTAGTAAGACTCCACCACTTTCAGGAGTGATCCTAGGGTTTCAGAGAAAGAGACCGTCTCAACTTGTCAAATATCTAGTGTGTCTGTTACACAGTGTATATATACACAGTCCTAGTAAGACTCCAGCACTTTCAGGAGTGATCCTAGGGTTTCAGAGGAGGAAGAGAGAGAGATATTTGTCGCTGACGGTTTGGTTGGGCTCAAAAAGCCACAATACTGCTAGGTTAGAGGAGTTGTTTTTTTTACATAAAAAGAAAGAGGCTAGCTATACAACCCTATGACTTACGTCATTGAGCACTACATTTCCATCATGACCATATGCCCGAGTAAAGCACAACTTTAATAAGAGTGAAGAATGTCCTTACTCGCACCCGGTTCTTGCGCTGAGGAATCTGATTACAACGGAACAACAAATTGCCAAGTTCTTCTATGAGGGGACAACCTCCCCTGACTCCCACCCCTTCTTCTTCGCCCAAGAAAAACAAAGGATTTCAGTATCTGCGGCGCGCAACATAAAGGCCAAGTAAAAGGTCGAGCTGTCCCGCGGTGAAGAATACACTCTTCATTTGTGGAATTAAATTAATGGTGGGGCTGGGGGGCACAAGATGGCGGAATAAACTCGCGGAGAAGTCGCAAAGAAAAACTGGGACATAAAAAGGGGGAGGTGGTTTTTGTTTGATGTTGTTTGTGAGACGGGGGGGAGGGGGTGGAGTCGTAGAGTAAGTAACGGAGATGAAGGGGCAAGCCATCATTTCACTTTTCTTAGCGTATTATTCTACTTTTGCTGCTGTCTTGAGGGGGAAGAGAGAACTAAAAGGAGTAAACTAATTTAGGGCTTGGAATTAAACAAATAACATACCTAAGGTAGCTTATCGGGTACAAGGACTAAGCTAAGTACCTACTTGCTCAGGTTGTTATACTGCCAGAGTGTGATCAGAAAACCCTATAACTGGATTGCCTGGGAAAGGGAAGTTATAAGGCATTCACGAGCTAAGTTTATCTGGATGACAGCTCGAAATGTTACTAGAAGTAATCCCTAATATATCACTACGCCAACAGCTGACATCTATCACTTTGGATGACTGTAATGAAAACAGATGGTAATATATTAATGTGATAGTTAACCACAGTAATTTAGGCCAATATTATTTATATATTTATTTGAGGTCGGACACAAAGTTTATTTATAATTTTATTCCCCTTAAAAAATATATTAACACCACTTTCACAAAAACTTCTAACAAACATATCTTCAAAATGGCCACTGACAAATCTAGACCATATGATTGAACATAACGGTAAACAAGTTTTTTACAATGGTGCAGACACGCAGCAGATGAAAATATTTTATTCAGTTCAATAATTCAAAATACGATAAAATAATCATAAAATCATTTATTGTGTGTAAAAAAATGACAACAATTTTCTCTTTTCCAAGTAAATACGATGCCTGTAATAAAATATATTGATGTGTGCACTATATTTCACAAAATCAGTAACGTTCAAAAACTAAAAATAAGTACTTTTAATTATGTTTAAAATATTGTTTCGAGTTGGATAAAAAGAAATTATTTAAAAAATGAAATAGTACGAGAAAATTTAAGTTTACGTTATTTTAAATGTAATATATCAGGTAATTAAAGATCTTTACATTTATAACAAAACTGTGATCTTTTACAAGTGTTTGCAACCCAAAACCTAAACATATGATTTTCGAACTGTCATCCAGGTAAAAACCTATCGTGAATGGAATATATTAATCTTAGAATCTTGGTCGGATGCTCGGGTAAAGAAAGCGTAACTTTCCCATGTGACTTATCATTGTGGGATCTCCAACCCCTCTCTACGTACATTCCCTCTTAACTATATTTCTGAGCCTTCTCTGGTAGATCAAACTATTTTTGAAATGAATAAACCTTGACATTAACTACTCAAACATTAACCAATATTAATGGATTAAATAACTAAGCTACTATATTTACGAATTACGGTTATAACCGCATCTAAATATAATATTATTAAAATTGGGTTAGATTTCCATGTCTAGGTGTTATTTTTCAATTTTAAGATATGTAACATGATATACACATTCATACAGTTGTCATTGTACGTACATTTGGCAGGATAAAACCCTCCCAAGTCGAAGGTGGCTGCTTTATCTGATAGCTCGTGATATTAATTGATCACTCATTTGTAGCTGACTATTTCCACACGTCCATCACAGACTCTGCTATAAAATATGAGTGAAGATTGACTCTTGAATGGGATAACTCCTGGATGGCTCAGTGATTGGAGCATTGGTGTACTGAGCCAAAGGTCCCAGGCTATATTCTCGTGTCTTTGTATTATATTTCAATTTTAAGAGTATTATTCAATAACCTTTATATCATCTAGGAAACAGGAATAAAAATCGTACCGGACAAACAATATATTCTTATAGGAGACCTGAGCTCAAATAATTGTGCCCTAGATCTGCAATATGCTTCCATGACCACTCAGCCACAGGCAGAATGTAACCAGATTACACTTTACCCTGACCACTTAACCACAGGAACAGGCAGAATGTAACTAGAAGTACAGGTAAGGGTAGTTACATTCTGCCTGTTCCTGTGGCTGGGTGGGCAGGGTAGCAAAGTACGTGTAAAGGGTAGTCCACCCTTTACTACTATACTACCCTTTAACCGTTTGATTAGACGTAAGGATAACAATACGCCGGATGTTACATTAGTGCTAGTGTACCTGTTTCATTAGGCGTAAGGATAACAATATGCCGGATGTTACATTAGTGCTAGTGGACCTGTTTCATTAGGCGTAAAGATAACAATACGCCGGATGTTACATTAGTGCTAGTGGACCTGTTTCATTAGGCGTAAGGATAACCATATGCCGGATGTTACATTAGTGATAGTGGTCCTGTTTCACTAGAGGTAAGGATAACAATACGCCGGATGTTACATTAGTGCTAGTGGACCTGTTTCATTAGGCGTAAGGATAACAATACGCCGGATGTTACATTAGTGCTAGTGGACCTGTTTCATTAGGCGTAAGGATAACAATACTCCGGATGTTACATTAGTGATAGTGGTCCTGTTTCACTAGACGTAAGGATAACAATATGCCGGATGTTACATTAGTGATAGTGGTCCTGTTTCAATAGACGTAAGGGTAACAATACGCCGGATGTTACATTAGTGCTAGTGGACCTGTTTCATTTGGCGTAAGGATAACAATACGCCGGATGTTACATTAGTGCTAGTGGACCTGTTTCATTAGGCGTAAGGATAACAATACGCCGGATGTTACATTAGTGATAGTGGTCCTGTTTCAATAGACGTAAGGGTAACAATACGCCGGATGTTACATTAGTGCCAGTGGACCTGTTTCATTAGGCGTAAGGATAACAATATGCCGGATGTTACATTAGTGATAGTGGTCCTGTTTCAATAGACGTAAGGATAACAATACGCCGGATGTTACATTAGTGCTAGTGGACCTGTTTCATTAGGCGTAAGGATAACAATACGCCGGATGTTACATTAGTGATAGTGGTCCTGTTTGACTAGACGTAAGGATAACAATATGCCGGATGTTACATTAGTGATAGTGGTCCTGTTTCACTAGACGTAAGGATAACAATATGCCGGATGTTACATTAGTGATAGTGGTCCTGTTTCACTGGACGTAAGGATAACAATACACCGGATGTTACATTAGTGATAGTGGTCCTGTTTGACTAGACGTAAGGGTAACAATACGCCGGATGTTACATTAGTGCTAGTGGACCTGTTTCATTAGGCGTAAGGATAACAATACGCCGGATGTTACATTAGTGATAGTGGTCCTGTTTCAATAGACGTAAGGATAACAATACGCCGGATGTTACATTAGTGCTAGTGTACATGTTTCATTAGGCGTAAGGATAACAATACGCCGGATGTTACATTAGTGATAGTGGTCCTGTTTCAATAGACGTAAGGATAACAATACGCCGGATGTTACATTAGTGCTAGTGGACCTGTTTCATTAGGCGTAAGGATAACAATACGCCGGATGTTACATTAGTGCTAGTGGACCTGTTTCATTAGGCGTAAGGATAACAATACGCCGGATGTTACATTAGTGAGTGATCCTGTTTCAATAGACGTAAGGATAACAATACGCCGGATGTTACATTAGTGCTAGTGGACCTGTTTCATTAGGCGTAAGGATAACAATACGCCGGATGTTACATTAGTGCTAGTGGACCTGTTTCATTAGGCGTAAGGATAACAATACGCCGGATGTTACATTAGTGATAGTGGTCCTGTTTCAATAGACGTAAGGGTAACAATACGCCGGATGTTACATTAGTGCTAGTGGTCCTGTTTCACTAGACGTAAGGATAACAATACGCCGGATGTTACATTAGTGCCAGTGGACCTGTTTCATTAGGCGTAAGGATAACAATACGCCGGATGTTACATTAGTGATAGTGGTCCTGTTTCAATAGACGTAAGGATAACAATACGCCGGATGTTACATTAGTGATAGTGGTCCTGTTTCACTAGACGTAAGGGTAACAATACGCCGGATGTTACATTAGTGATAGTGGTCCTGTTTCAATAGACGTAAGGATAACAATACGCCGGATGTTACATTAGTGATAGTGGTCCTGTTTCACTAGACGTAAGGATAACAATACGCCGGATGTTACATTAGTGCTAGTGGACCTGTTTCATTAGGCGTAAAGATAACAATAGCCGGATGTTACATTAGTGATAATGGTCCTGTTTCACTAGACGTAAGTATAACAATACGCCGGATGTTACATTAGTGCTAGTGGACCTGTTTCATTAGGCGTAAGGATAACAATATGCTGGATGTTACATTAGTGATAGTGGTCCTGTTTGACTAGACGTAAGGATAACAATATGCCGGATGTTACATTAGTGATAGTGGTCCTGTTTCACTAGACGTAAGGATAACAATACGCCGGATGTTACATTAGTGATAGTGGTCCTGTTTCACTAGACGTAAGGATAACAATACGCCGGATGTTACATTAGTGCTAGTGGACCTGTTTCATTAGGCGTAAGGATAACAATATGCCGGATGTTACATTAGTGATAGTGGTCCTGTTTGACTAGACGTAAGGATAACAATACGCCGGATGTTACATTATTGCTAATGGTCCTGTTTGACTAGACGTAAGGATAACAAAACGCCGGATGTTACATTAGTGATAGTGGTCCTGTTTCACTAGACGCAAGGATAACAATACGCCGGATGTTACATTAGTGCTTATGGTCCTGTATTACTCGACATTATGAAAACACTATTCTAGATATTACGTCAGTGCTTGTGATCTGTTCTACTCGAAGTTATGATAATAATATCCCGGCTGTCACGTCAACTGGTGACAGGCTCTTTACCTCTGACAGAAACTCAATAGTCTATGACTGCCGGCGAGTGGTTATAGATTATTCGATACTTTAGCGGCGCCATTGTTTGTTTATATGGCTGGAGGCACTCTAACCACGGTACTTGATTCCATGTGTACTTTACAGCCGGGTGTTACTCCACGTGTAACATGGCGGGGCAAATATATACAGCTACAAACCTCACGCCTTCTCTATCGACATCATCAGATACATATGAATGCCCTAAAGTCTTGAAATGCTCTATTTAATTTTAGCTACAACAAACAGGAAAAATTGTAGACATTGATAACTAAGATTGTTTTCTTTCAATGTTTGAAGGGACGTTGCCCAAACAAATTTTTTTATAGTACGTCAAATAAAACTACAGTGCATCTGTTAAGTACGTAGTTTAAAAATAAAAAGGTTAAATTTGGTATTTATTGTTAGATTTTAAAATGATAAAATAGTATTAAAAAATCTGCAAATAATCCTGATTTAGAAGAAAGTTAATAATAAGATATTTTAAAGAGGCAGCTTCTGATTCAAACCTGTCCTCCCCCTCCTCCCATAGATATTTAACCGTGTCGTGGAGTGTGGACACGAACATTGATATAACCTTACAACGCTCCCCCAATCATCACAGCAGCTTATATCCTGAAAGAAATTTCTTGGTTGTTAAGTAGCTACTAGCTGTAACTGGAGTTGTGTCCTTGGTAGGGAACTTTAGTTGTACAGGAGGGATAAATACATAGATATTGAGTGTTTAGCTTGGTCTTTACATCAAATTTCTAAATACACACTCATTGAGAAAGATTTCCTGAGTACAATATATCTGTACATATTTGGGTGATGGAACCAGGAATCAAATGAGCCACGGGTGTTAAAGCTGAACTCCAGGTATGATTGAGCTAAGGACCTCAATTCGCCCATCGACCCATTGAGTCAGGGGTGCTAGATCTGATCTCCAGGTTATGGAACCAGGGACCCTTAGTTGGTCTATTGACCCACTGAGTCAGGGGTGTTAGATCTGAGCTTCAGGTTATGGAACCAGGGACCCTTAGTTGGTCTATTGACCCACTGAGTCAGGGGTGCTAGATCTGAGATCCAGAGAGGATTGAACCAGAGACCTCAGTTCGCCCATCGACCAACTGAGTCAGGGGTGTTATATCTGAGCTCCAGGTTATGGAACCAGGGACCCTTAGTTGATCTCTTGACCCACTGAGTCAGGGGTGTTAGATCTGAGCTCCAGGTTATGGAACCAGGGATCCTTAGTTGGTCTATTGACCCACTGAGTCAGGGGTGTTATATCTGAGCTCCAGGTTATGGAACCAGGGACCCTTAGTTGGTCTATTGACCCACTGAGTCAGGGGTGTTAGATCTGAGCTCCAGGTTATGGAACCAGGGACCCTTAGTTGGTCTCTTGACCCACTGAGTCAGGGGTGTTAGATCTGAGCTCCAGAGAGGATTGAACCAGAGACCTCAGTTCACCCATCGACCAACTGAGTCAGGGGTGTTATATCTGAGCTCCAGGTTATGGAACCAGGGACCCTTAGTTGGTCTATTGACCCACTGAGTCAGGGGTGTTATATCTGAGCTCCAGGTTATGGAACCAGGGACCCTTAGTTGGTCTATTGACCCACTGAGTCAGGGGTGTTAGATCTGAGCTCCAGGTTATGGAACCAGGGACCCTTAGTTGGTCTCTTGACCCACTGAGTCAGGGGTGTTAGATCTGAGCTCCAGAGAGGATTGAACCAGAGACCTCAGTTCACCCATCGACCAACTGAGTCAGGGGTGTTATATCTGAGCTCCAGGTTATGGAACCAGGGACCCTTAGTTGGTCTATTGACCCACTGAGTCAGGGGTGTTAGATCTGAGCTTCAGGTTATGGAACCAGGGACCCTTCGTTGGTCTATTGACCCACTGAGTCAGGGGTGTTAGATCTGAGCTCCAAGTTATGGAACCAGGGACTCTTCGTTGGTGTCTCGACCCACTAAGTCAGGGTGTTAGATCTGAGCTCCAGGTTATGGAACCAGAGACCCTTAGATGGTCTCTCAACCCACTGAGCCTCGTGGGAGGGGAATGTTGGGAGATAAGCTGCAGCGAACGATCCACGGGCAGGAGATGATGGTGCCCTGTGTGCGGGTAACGGCCCTCCAGGGGCAGGAAGGGGTGTAGTTTGACCGGCGAACAATGGGAGGCGCTCTCCAGCCTTCCTGTCGAATTCTTTATCTGACGTCGTTATGACATGGAGTTGCGACGCTAGGAGATGACACTGAAACGCCGTGATCTCTTACTGGCGCCCACAGCACAGTCAAACTTGTCGACCCATTTTCAACAGGTGATGACATTACTAGGGACTTTTATGTATTCTTCCACCAGGATGTTTGTTCTATTTAAAGATTTAAAGTAAGTACAGAATAAAATAGTCCCAGTTAGGTGTCACGATCAATACATTTATCAACAACTGTTTGTTGGTAAAGTGTCACTGGTTTTAAAATATTAGATTTTAACCTAAAACATCGCTTTAGCAACAGTATGTGCTGTTTCCCCCACACATATGTGGTATTAACTACATAAACTACCACATTGTATATATAAATCTTGATTATTGCATTTTATCACTAAGAGTATTAATGGCTTCATTCAAGGAATAGGAAGGAGAAAGGTATTTTAGGGGAAAGGCACCTTATTAGCGAGGAGAGGGGATAATAAATCATCCCCAGTGCAGTCGGCCTATATTCAAATTTGAATATCTCCATCACTGGCAATCTAGTATATTGCAAGATTGACACCTTAGATAGTGCAACCGCCGAAGCCTAACTCAATCGCATTCTGCTTTATAAATATATATGCAAAGTGTTTGATCAGTTTTGGAACCTGATCCTCTTATGGCTGACGTCTTGAATGTTTCCAGTCTAGCTCCCTGGTAAGAGTCAGGAACAATAACAATCCTACCAGCTCATGTAGCTTCCAGTGCTGGTTGTTCCATGAGGTACTGGAAGCTGGAAGATACATAACAGCTACCTCCTCTCTCCTTGCTCCAGTAACTGAGCACTTGTTTTAATAACAATCTAAACAGGAGACGTTGCCTGGAATGAATGACAAGAGAAGATGTCGGGAAACCATGAGATGTCGCTACAAAATACTTTACGTAAGAAAACAAATCTTCAAGCTAGTTACTGAGGTATTCAAACTGTATTTTATAAGCATCAGATAGATAAAACATTATATTCAGATGGTTACAATACTTTCCGAGGAATTTGGTACGTTGTTATGTCGGCCAGGTTGCGTTTAACTATAAATTACACGTGATGTCAGTTTAATTTAGTCTAGCTTGACGGTACATAGAGTTCAGAGTTCGAAGGCTGACAGAATTTACCGAGGTGATTTTAGACTAATCGTTCATCACACTTCCACGGCGCAAATGAAAATTCAAACTTCATCCAGACCCTATAGCGTCAATATAACTTGGACAGACGAGTAGTATGCTAACTTGCAAAACATGTGAGGGTGGGATGTGTGGAAAGAGGGGAGTGAGAAGTGGTAAGACACCCTCTTACATGTAATATATAATAGTATCTTATTTTATCATGTATAGATATTTAATTAAATTATATATATCTTATATAGAAAGAAGTAGGTGTGTGTGTGTGAGTGTCCAGAAATATATATATATATATATATATATGAGCTGGAAATCTCAGCACATACGACGATTGTGTTCGTATTTGACATGGAAATGGTTACCCACGCCCCCTCATCAAATTCTCACTGCACTACTCAGGGACTACCTCATCTGTGCTCAGGTACTAACCAATAGAACAGAGAGGGTGGATGGATGGATTACAACCTCACAGAAATCTGGGGCAGACAGGGTAAAGTAGAAATATCTATAGATAAGTAGGATAGAGAATATAAGAAGACATCTTCTCAAAGAAGTGGTACAAATAGGGGCAGTATAAATATATACATGGCAGTAGGACAGAAATGGGAAGGAGACGTTTCCCCAGGCAAGTAGGACAGATAGGGTAAGAAGGCATCTCCACAGAAAAGCAGGACAAAGAGGGAAGTTATATATATCCACATACAAGTAGAAAAAAGGGAAAATAGATATATCTAGATAGTTCGGACATTGATACGGAGGGAGAGTGCATATCTATAGTCAAGTAGGACCGAGAGGGAAAGGAGACATGTCATCAGACAAGTAGGATAGAGGGTGAATTAACATTTTACTTATAAGACCAAGATGGTTTTGTTTTGAAGACTCATTATCATACATTTATTATTTTACTGCCTTGGGAAACGCTACTGCTATGAGGGAAAATTAGGGCAGAAGGGTTATTGTTTGTTCATAAGAAATGTGTTATGGCAAGTAATAATAGAAAAGTAAGAAAACCTAGCGGTACACTTGTATTTTACACAGATAAAATCAATAACTTTTAAAAGTTATACAACCTAATCAAAGTGGGTAAGAATTAGGATGTAATTAAAAGTCAATTTATTAGTATTCCCTCGTATAAAGAATGTAAGGTGATGCTGAGCAATAAATTCAATGCACGTGGCCTGGATTCAAATCCCGGCCATCCTGTTCTGAGACAATCACGTTGACGTTGAGTTATGTCTACTACGCTTATGGTACAGGAGTGGGCTGGTTATCAAAATGATGTTTGACTTATTTCCTAAGAATAGCACTAAATACTCTATCTTACTCCCACCCCCGTCCACAGATCTTCCCTCTGTCTGCAGAGAGAATAAATAAGGTCTCTACTAGAGTGTTCCGCTGGTATATCAAATAAACAATATTTGTTTGTTGTTTCAAAGCGTAATTTCTCTCCGGATGGCGCAAGTCCACTTAATCAACATCCTTGCTTCCTGGAGAGGTTCGTATCTCTCATCAAGACCCTACTAAAGGATAATTTGAGGAAACGGCTAAACTACTATCACAGGAGCAAACCTTATTGGGAGACAGGATAGTATTAGTATAGAAGCAAACATTTACTGGGGTACAGGATAGTATTAACAAAGAAGCAAACCTTTATTGGGAGACAGGATAGTATTAGTATAGAAGCAAACATTTACTGGGGTACAGGATAGTATTAACACAGAAGCAAACCTCTATTGGGAGACAGGATAGTATTAGTATAGAAGCAAACATTTACTGGGGTACAGGATAGTATTAACACAGAAGCAAACCTTTATTGGGAGACAGGATAGTATTAGTATAGAAGCAAACATTTACTGGGGTACAGGATAGTATTAACACAGAAGCAAACCTTTATTGGGAGACAGGATAGTATTAGTACAGAAACAAACATTTTCTGAGAACAGGATAATGAAGCAAATAGAAAGAATTTTGCTGAGGTACAGGATAGTATTAGCACAGTAGCAAACATTTATTAGGGAACAGGATAGTATTAACACAGGAACAAAACTTTATTGGGAGACAGGATAGTATTAGTATAGAAGCAAACATTTACTGGGGTACAGGATAGTATCAGTATAAGAAGCAAACATTTACTGAGGACATGATAGTGTTAGCAAAGGAGAAAACATTATTGGAGAACAGGGTAGTATCAGTATAAGAAGCAATCATTTACTTAAAACAAGATAGTATTAGCACAGGAACAAACATTTACTGGGGGTGAAGGATATGACTAGTGATATTAGAAGACGTATGAGTTAAACACCTTACCACAGTTGGTAGCGCGTGTGCCCAAAGAGCTTGGAGCTCCGGGTCCCATTCCCGGTATGATCGAATATTTAGTATTGGTAAATTCTTGGATGGGGGACTGAATGTTGTGTTTTTCTTAGTATTAGGCTAGGTTGTAATTCGTGCGTTGATATAATCAGTGTGCTTTAAAATATCACGTAAAATACACCAAATAAAAGTAACTCTCCGGAGTTGGTTTTATCAAGTGATATTGAACATAAATCTAAGGTTATAAATGACGTATAATATTATGATCAATCTAATAAGATCTGGATGAGTTAACTAATTGATTAAGAAAGTGCACACACATTCGCATGGATAGAGGAGGGGAAAACAATTGGTTTTAACTAATTTGTTAAAACCATTTTCAGTTTAACATGGCCGAATTCAAAATCTAACATACTGATCGTAGATGATTTTTTGCAGTGTATATTTAATGCATTATATAATAATAATAATAATAATAATAATAATAATAAGCACAATAGTACGCAATTATTAATAAAACTAAACATCAATGATTTTGCCACAAAGGGTAAGACACTTTGTATGACTTTATAAGGTTGTTATATGAAAATTGTTAGTCTATCTCAAGTGGATAAAATTAGGCAAATGCGCGTTCCTATGGACTGTACTGCACTTTAACACACGCTTAATCATTTATTTTGGTTGACACCTTTAATGGAACCTGCGTTATTTGTATGTTCAGATAAGTTATTTTGAAACAAATAGGACAGAACCTGCAACATAATACTGTGTACTTCATGTAAAGGCGAGTGTAAACCCCTTTGGAGTCGTGCAACGCCTGGATTGCTGACCAGAAGATTATGAAGACGGACCAGTCGAAAAATCCAGGGATGATGCCCTATCAGAGTTAAACGTTCAGAATGGACGGATCCCTTAATAAACTGCACCTCAACTAACAAACTAAGTTGTCCTGTCGGTGTTGTACAGTCAGGAATGGATGGGTCCTTCAATAAATCATTCAAGCTGACTGACAGTTCAAGACAAACCAACATGGCCTTGCAGTTACTATTAGATAAAAAAATAATTTCAAGTACAATATTGATTTAAAAATATGTTCCTAAATGTGCAAAGCTATCAAAATCAATAATAAGTTAAGTTATGTTATGTTATGGTCTGTTAGTCTAATAATCTATTAATAATTTTGGTTTGGATAGCTTGGAACAGCTAGAAACATTCACTTGACATTATTTTTATCTAATTATTTATATATACATATTGATTTATATTTAATTAGAATTTTTTATAAAATGTAATTCTTCAGCTAACATTGGAATTTTTTTTATTAACACCACGTCTTACTACCCATTCGGGTTATACGCACTTACGCTAATGTGTAATGGTAGGGTGATTGTGGATGAAATAAAGGACCTACAGTTTAACGTGGAATCCGAACCACGGTGGAGGCCTGGCATTCCCCACATTCACAAGATGTCTTGTCAGAAGTGAAGGAAGAGTTTGGTAATCAGATAAATCTTTGCCGGGACCGGGGATTGAACCCCGGCCGCCAGCACAGAAGTCTGACTCCATACCCCTAGACCACCAGGTCACCCAACATTGGAATTGTATGCTTAAATACTAATTATTTTGAATATCACTAATTCCTACATTGTTTCATGAAACTCCTTTATTCCCCTCTGTTTTATTTCCTTTGGCCATTTTACTATCTGAAATAGTTGTATCCCTTGTCGTATGTGGTGTATTTATTTTATATTCAGGAAATAATGTATTTGTCATTATTTTAAACAACTATTTTTAACATCTAATTTACTTTTCACATTGGTAGTATTACATTTGTTCGACACTCTGAAGTTTCCAGTCAGAGAGTGTTCTGACAGTAATTTCCTGCAGACCCCCAGTCTACAAGTGTTCCAACAACAATCTCCAAAAGACCCCCAAACATTGTCAGCCGGACTACCGTTAGTAAAATATTTAGTAACTGAGACCTGTACACTCTCCCCAAAGGTTGGTAATGCCTCTAGAAGTCAAAGTCAGGACCTATATTCGGTAGTTCCTTCCCTCTCCTCCAGGAGTATGCACTTGGCAGGCTGTTAAATTCTCTTGTATAACAGGAGAGTTCTGCCACTGAAGGTTCATTAAAAACACAAGCGGTAAATGTTTAGGCCTTGAGAGCGTATCAGGATAACATGATATACACGGGGATATTAATTAGACTTTACGCTAATCTTATTTAAAGTTTTGCTACATGATTTAGCTTAAATAGAAACTGTAGTTTCCTTTTATGGATATAAATGTGTTTTAATTCATTTTGCCAGTTAGTGCACAAAGCTATCTTATAATTACTGTCATCTGAGCTTGCGAGCGTCACTGTAAAGAACAGTCCCTGCTTTAATATTCTATGCGAGTGGTTTGTAATGATATTTCAACCATTTTCATGAACCTTAGAGGCCTTCACAAGCATATTGACTTTTTTTTTTTACTTAGTTGGCCAAGTTTAAAAGCATGCGTGTATATTTACTGGTTAGAATCCACTAGAACAGAGTTTACCGTACCTTAAGAAATACCGCAGTAAACACCGCAACTTTTAAGATATTTTATGAAAAACTGCATCTGTAAAATAAGTTTTGAAGATTCCCGTGATATTGGTAATAATTTATTTGTGCAGTTACGGGATTTCAAAGAATCAGAATGGAGTTTATGTTGTGGTTTTAGATTGTTGAGCACATATCGGGACTGTATGTTTACTAAATTCCCAGCATACAGCCCGGTCGGGTAGTAAGACGTGGTGATAATTAAGCCTAATTTTAAGGTTCCATTGACCCATTCCATGGAGGCTGATTATTTCTGAAAAGCACAGTGTGTGACTCTATTATTAGGTTAAGAGAAGAGTCTAATTCCAGCGTGTTAGTGCTAGCATCACGCCGCCTCTGCCAAGTTATTGATCCAGGGATGTGCGGTCCCTCTGCCCTACATTCTACCCCAAACCTCCTACACCCACTAGTGTAGCCGTCCTATGTTCTTCCAAGGGCAAGATAAACACTTGTATGTATACAACCTCCTACACCCACTAGTGTAACACAAGGATATCCTTCCAGGGGCAAGACAAACACTTGTATATATACAGACTCCTACACCCACTAGTGTAGTGGGCCTGTATTATTCCAAGGGCAAGACAAACACTTGTATGTATACAACCTCCTACACCCACTAGTGTAGCGGGCCTGTATTCTTCCAAGGACAAGACCAACACTTGTATATATACAAACTCCTACACCCACTAGTGTAGCGGGCCTGTATTCTTCCAAGGACAAGACCAACACTTGTATATATACAACCTCCTACACCCACTAGTGTAGCGGGCCTGTATTCTTCCAAGGGCAAGACAAACACTTGTATGTATACAACCTCCTACACCCACTAGTGTAGCGGGCCAGTATTCTTCCAAGGGTAAGACAAACACTTGTATGTATACAATCTCCTACACCCACTAGTGTAACACAAGGATATCCTTTCAGGGTCAAGACAAACACTTGTATATATACAACCTCCTACACCCACTAGTGTAGCGGACCTGTATTCTTCCAAGGACAAGACCAACACTTGTATATATACAACCTCCTACACCCACTAGTGTAGCGGGCCTGTATTCTTCCAAGGACAAGACCAACACTTGTATATATACAACCTCCTACACCCACTAGTGTAGCGGGCCTGTATTCTTCCAAGGGCAAGACAAACACTTGTATGTATACAAACTCCTACACCCACTAGTGTAGCGGGCCTGTATTCTTCCAAGGGTAAGACAAACACTTGTATGTATACAATCTCCTACACCCACTAGTGTAACACAAGGATATCCTTTCAGGGCAAGACAAACACTTGTATATATACAAACTCTTACACCCACTAGTGTAGCGGGCCTGTATTCTTCCAAGGGCAATACAAACACTTGTATGTATACAACCTCCTACACCCACTAGTGTAACACAAGGATATCCTTCCAGGGGCAAGACAAACACTTGTATATATACAAACTCCTACACCCACTAGTGTAGCGGGCCTGTATTCTTCCAAGGGCAAGATAAACACTTGTATATATACAAACTCCTACACCCACTAGTGTAACACAAGTATATCCTTCCAGGGGCAAGACAAACACTTGTATATATACAAACTCCTACACCCACTAGTGTAGTGGGCCTGTATTCTTCCAAGGGCAAGACAAACACTTGTATGTATACAACCTCCTACACCCACTTGTGTAACATAAGGATATCCTTCCAGGGGCAAGACAAACACTTGTATATATACAAACTCCTACACCCACTAGTGTAGTGGGCCTGTATTCTTCCAAGGGCAAGATAAACACTTGTATAAATACAAACTCCTACACCCACTAGTGTAGCGGGCCTGTATTCTTCCAAGGGCAAGACAAACACTTGTATGTATACAACCTCCTACACCCACTAGTGTAGTGGGCCTGTATTCTTCCAAGGGCAAGACAAACACTTGTATGTATACAACCTCCTACACCCACTAGTGTAACACAAGGATATCCTTCCAGGGGCAAGACAAACACTTGTATGTATACAACCTCCTACACCCACTAGTGTAACACAAGGATATCCTTCCAGGGGCAAGACAAACACTTGTATATATACAAACTCCTACACCCACTAGTGTAGCGGGCCTGTATTCTTCCAAGGGCAAGATAAACACTTGTATATATACAACCTCCTACACCCACTAGTGTAACACAAGGATATCCTTCCAGGGGCAAGACAAACACTTGTATATATACAAACTCCTACATCCACTAGTGTAGTGGGCCTGTATTCTTCCAAGGGCAAGATAAACACTTGTATATATACAAACTCCTACACCCACTAGTGTAGCGGGCCTGTATTCTTACAGGGACAAGACAAACACGTGTATGTATACAACCTCCTACACCCACTAGTGTAACGGGAGTGTGTCCTCCCAATGTCATGATAAAAAAACGTGTATCTATAATGATGACTATCATTTAGTCTAGTCTTGATGTATATTTCAAATGCTGGCTATTAGCAAATTAAACTTTCCTAATTAAGGAAAAAGCATGAAGATGAGTTAAATACAACTTTTGGAGAGTTTATAAGATTTAAAACTTGTTTTGGGTGAACGAGAAGTCTCAGACGTCAATCTTGCATTATAATAGACGGCCGATGACTTGGAGGTCGGGGTTCAAATACCAGTCGGGTGTACTGAGGGTGTTTTTACAAAGTGGCTTTCAACTTTACCTCCTCGCAAATTTGGGTAGTTACTTTAAATGAAACCTTGCTAATCATTGACTCATCAGCATAATTAGTAGTTATGCGTATAGC
This sequence comes from Timema cristinae, assembly GCA_039000515.1. Lineage (NCBI taxonomy): Eukaryota > Metazoa > Arthropoda > Insecta > Phasmatodea > Timematidae > Timema > Timema cristinae. Next base: position 82,366,660 of record JBCFYV010000012.1, read on the forward strand.
CTGAACAAGTGATAAACCACGGTGTTAAGTGAAGGTAGGACTCTTAAGTTGTGTAAAATGTATCACTTAGTATCTATTCAGGAACTAAGTCCAGTCCTTCAAACCAGAGATCTAATCATGACATAATTCTACTGTTTTTAAAAATACAATGTTTATATATTATATTAAATTACTTAATGTATTGTTGTATTTATGTTGTAAAATGTAAGGACTATTTGTATAGAGGAAGGTATTACAGGCCACTAATATAAGCTTTTTGTACTTTTGACAGCAGTAAACTCTCTGGATTGAATTAGAAGAATCATCGCATCAAATTAAATTTAGTTTTGTAATAGCTTTGTTAATTGTTTAAATTACATACAAATTTCAAATCCCTATATTTGACCTTCTGTTCAGGATGTAATAATAACATAGGAAATCTAATATAAATGTAAACTACATCAAACATTTTGTGTTGAATTAGAATTCTTTATTAGGTTAGCGCATTAAAACAGCAGTTAAACTATGTTGTGTATTGTGAAAGTGTTTTCATGTTGCATGAAATGAATGTTAATGAGCTTGGCAATGGAAGAACTCCCCTGGCGCCCTAGGACTAAACTAAATTAATGACAAAGATTGAAACCTTAATGGAAAACTAATCCCTATTAATACAATTTTCGAGCGTACACTCATGGAAACTTCATCGCCATCAGCTATATTTCGTGTGGAATTAAAAATATCCTCACATGGTACCATGTGTGTAGCCTCTACTGGTAGAGTTTATCCCTTTTTAAACTAGAAGCACTTGCGTGATGAAAGAAGAGTTAGTGGAGCTCGTAATTACATTGATAGAATGTGAGTTAGACTGTCCTGCAGTACGCTCATGCTAATACAAGGTGAGTTTAGAAGATATGAGGAGGTCCAGACATTACTGAAACCCAGTGTTTATATAATCACAGACCAACATATGTTAGATTTCTTGGCTTCTGTGCACGGTAAAATAGGGCTGCTCTTTTGCCTTCAGTTTTTATTTTACCATTGAAATAGACTTTTACTAACGGTTAGAGATGAGGGTAGCTAAAAAAGGGAGCATAGAGATATATTGGGAAAGAGAAAATAAAATCAATTTTTAGAAAACTACTCTTGTACGTCCATCCTGGAATTTGAGACCCAACCGATACGGGGCGAACCAAATTTGACGATATTGATACACTTCTCCACGTGACTACCGTACTTGTATCTTCCCTCTGGTCCCCATCCCTAACAAGTTACTGTCTGTATCCTTGCAGGATTCAGGACCTTAAACAGTTGAGCCTGGCCCCGAAGGGGGTAAAATAACTGCCCCCCTGAGACTAATTGTGATCTGATGAATGCCGGGACATCGTGTTCATGGAACTAATCAATCTTCATCAGGAACAGGGGTTTTGTTTCGGGACCCCGGACCACTGAGTGCTCCAGCCATTGATTGGGCATACTGGGCCAGTAATTATACATAAAAACTACCCAGTGGGAGATGAGAGGGCTGGTATCGCTTCAAGTTTTTGAACAGGGAGAGCCTGTGATTTTACATCCTCTCATCAAAGAAGTTCATACAATTGTGTAACACTCAACATACTCAACCTGTTTCCTTGGATTATGTAGTAATTGTTTAAGAGGTCCCTTATATGGTAGCCAAAGCCATTATATGGCCAAATAAACTTATTTAAATAGGATGATGATGGTGAGCTATAAATAAATACGTAAGATTTGTCTTGCTGAAAACATGGGCTATCATGTGCGTACATGTGCAATCGGAAAAGATTCACAAATCCTAAGGTCTCACCTAATTCTGCCCCAAGATGGATCTTAGAGAGACACACTACACTGTAGAGAAAAAGAGAAAGGTGGTCCTATAGACCCGAAATATTATTAATGTGCTTTCGTCGATAGAGTTAGTTGTGTGCTATTGTACCACATTCTTTCACCTGAGAATAGCAGAGATTTATTGAATCAATAAGTGTATTTCGAACACAAATAGCTGTGTTTTCCATTCTTTCTTTAGGAACTGGCAGGTTTCTTTATTTTAAATTCTGGCTTTCCAAACCTTTACTTTAGATTACATAGTACATTTTCCTATAAAATGTTTATTTGGGTGTTGCGCCGTTGTTACTCTAGTGAGGCAAGTGATGTACATTGTTACTCTAGTGAGCAAGTGATGTACAATTTTACTACTAGTGAGGCAAGTGATTACAGTTGTTACTCTAGTGAGGCAAGTGATGTACAGTTGTTACTCTAGTGAAGAAAGTGTTGAACCATTACTACTTTAGTGAGAAGAATGTTGCATCATTGCTACTCTAGTTTATATAAATAAAATTATAATGATGTATGTGTAAATCCATATCTTCCCATAAGATTTTTAATACTTTTCCATGAGCTATAGACCCGAGAATTGGTGAAAATTAACCACTCAACAAGTGTGCAAAACTTTCAAAATTGAAAGCTTTTAAAAAAATAATGATTACCTAAACACATCTTGTTTTAGTTAATCATTTTAATTCGTCGGCGTGTTATTTGCACTTCAAAAGGAACTAGAATATAAATTCTAATCTCAAATCTAAATTTAAGATTATAATACAGTGACCTGATTTTATAGTTTAGTGTTTCATAAAAAATGTTTCCTTGACAAATAAAACTACAAAGGTTGCGTTCAACATCATTGTTTAATTTTTGTCTTACATTTACGTACAATATATTATACTGAAAAGTAAGTGACTACTCTAACTAAAAGCCATAGTGAAAATGTAAGAGTGGGGGAGAATACAAGCACAACAGTTTTAGTAAACTGCCATAGCTCCTCAAGGAGATCTTTGATTGCATTAGTATAGTTGGTCATCGCCGCCTCACTAAGAAGCTGTCAGAAACTTTCTTTGATATCTTAATATAGGACTTTTCGCTCTACGAGATGTACAGGACATACTGATCCGTTATGGCAGAAAGTGCGAAGACCTTAATTTTAAGAAACCTCCACATATAATTCATAAATAATCCCAAAAATGTCAACATTGTATTTGACATTTAATACATAATTAAAACTTGCAAGAAGATGATATTGAATGAAGCAACAATCATCAGAGGCCAAAATGCTAATATTGAACAGTCAATCATGGCTCAGAAACATGCACTAGATGCAGTCAGTCAATCATTTGTTGGGAAACAGGCTATAATGAACATATATTCATATTTGTGATAAAGGTGTTAACGTTGGGGGATGAATTCAGGTAGTATTTATCAATTATTCCACATGCTCATTAGACAGAGATCATCCAGACTGGTATTATCTACTCTCAGCTGTGAAAGTAGTTTAAAATTCTCAAGCTAAACAATAATGTAAGGGACAGTACTTTCTGTTATGACTAATACAATTTGGTGACAGAAAACTGAAAAAATACAACTTGAAAGATGATAATATTATAGAAGTGCCAGAGGAAATATTGACACATGGTTCGGTAGTTACGAAACATTTAGAAATAAGTTGAGCACAACTGCTATTTAAATGGCCATTCTGTGTCAACGAAATGACGAGGTTGCTCAGATAAATTATTAGATGGTATTTAGTATTTCATATGGAGAGGACCTTGCTTGATCAGTGTAAACTTTGTCCATGAATGAGAAAAAGCAACTATCCAGTAGAGTATATGAACAGTTTGACACCTTCAGGAATAAAACCACACAAGTTAAACCAAAAAAATAGGCAATATTATAATGGTTTTGGGTACTTAGGTTTCTAAACATGGCTTATGTAATGGAACCTGCCTGCAATGACAAAACTTGGATTAAAAGCTAGTACACGCAACAATTTTAACAGGTTTATCTGAAGGGAATGTATGTTTTTTCTACCAATAGTCGATTTAGCACATGTAGACACTTGCATTTACTTTATTTTGAGACAAAATTATTTTCCGGAAAAATTGGTATTCTCAATTACAAATACTTAGTTACATGGTCAAACCTTGGACATGGTTAGTAGATATATCTCTTCCCAAGGTCATTTTTAGCCATGGTCAACTGTGTGTGTCCCTTTCATATACAATTTTATTATTTATTCAATACAATTAGAATTAGCTTAGTTCACTCTCACTTTATCCACGCTCACGTAATAAATGACATAAAGACTTATTTATCTAACAAGCTTACTTATCAAACTGAATCCGTTCTATGGCCTAACTTTTCAGTCACTTCCACTTTATCCTGTCCATAGCCATCTCTTCCTCTGCCCCTGTCTCTCTCGCATCCCTCTTCACATGATATATCCAACTGTTCTTTGGTTTACCATAAGGTTTCTTTCTTCCCTACGTCCTTCGTGTATTTTCTTGATGATCCTTATATTTCTTCTAACAAACCACATATTATCTCCACTATCTTGGTTCTGTCTTCTTTGACTACCACTTTTTACAAACAAATCCCAGCTTTCCATGAACACAGCGATAGAAAGTTAGCTTTTGTTAGGTTAGTTAGTATTATAATCAACCTTCAAAGCCAGGCCCAAAGACTAGTTGGTACAAAAATTTCATTAAAAAAGAGTGTAGTTTGTTCAAATTATTCATTGTTTATCGAGGAGGTTATATATAGCTCATAAAACTAACCTTCATGTACAATAATGGAAAACTCCCTTTAAGTTGTTTTGTTTCAACCAGAGGAATGTGGACAAGTGGGAGAAGGCATCACACTGACATGACGTCACCCTCGGTCCCTGCTACCAATCACAAACTGGAGGCACCACCACACGAACCTCAACCTCATTTTTTCTGGGGCTTTTCTCTCATCCCGACCCGAAATTGCTGTGTGGTTTTCAATTCCATGTAATTTATCAGTCGTCCAGTAATTAACTGTTGCGGTATTTCTCCATCTTCTCCATATACGCCTGACAACACTTCCCTCTCCAGGATTACAACGGTGCAACAGTCGCTTCGCCAGAGTAACACTAGTACAGCCCCTCCTCTCACTAAAGTAACAACGATACAACACTTCCTTCACCAGAGTAACAATGGCACAACACTTTCATAAATATAGTAACAACGATAAAACACTTCATTCACTAGAGTAACAACGATACAACACTTCCTCCCTAGAGTAACACAACACTTCCTCCACTAGAGTAACAATGGTACAACACTTCCTTCATTGGAATAACAGTGGTACAACACTTCCATAAATATAGTAACAACGATACAACCCTTCATTCACTAGAGTAACAACGATACGACACTTCCTTCATTAGAGTAACAATGGTACAACACTTCCATAAATATAGTAACAACGAAAAAAACTTCATTCGCTAGAGTAACAATGGTACAACACTTCCATGAATATAGTAACAACGATACGACACTTCCTTCATTAGAGTAACAATGGTACAACACTTCCATAAATATAGTAACAACGATAAAACATTTCATTCAATAGAGTAACAATGGTACAACACTTCCACAAATATAGTAACAACGAAAAAACACTTCATTCGCTAGAGTAACAATGGTACAACACTTCCATGAATATAGTAACAACGATACAACACTTCATTCACTAGAGTAACAACGATACAACACTTCCTCCCTAGAGTAATAATGGTACAACACTTCCTCCACTAGAGTAACAATGGTAGACTACAACACTTCCTTCATTGGAATAACAATGGTACAACACTTCCATAAATATAGTAACAACGATACAACACTTCATTCACTAGAGTAACAACGATACGACACTTCCTTCATTAGAGTAACAATGGTACAACACTTCCATAAATATAGTAACAACGATAAAACACTTCATTGAATAGAGTAACAATGGTACAACACTTCCATAAATATAGTAACAATGAAAAAACACTTAATTCACTAGAGTAACAATGGTACAACACTTCCATAAATATAGTAAAACGATACAACACTTAATTCACTAGAGTAACAACGATACAACACTTCCTCCCTAAAGTAACAATGGTACAACACTTCCTCCACTAGAGTAACAATGGTACAATACTTCCTTCATTGGAATAACAATGGTACAACACTTCCATAAATATAGTAACAACGATACAACCCTTCATTCACTAGAGTAACAACGATACAACACTTCCTCCACTAGAGTAACAATGGTACAACACTTTACTCAATATAATAACAACTGTTTATAACTTTATTCACTATAATAACAAAGTTTCAACACTTCACTCAGTATAATAATAATGGTTCAACACTTCACTCATTATAATAACAGCAGTTCAACACTTCACTCACTAGAATAACACGTTTCAACACTTTATTCACTAGAATAACATCTATTTAAGACTTTATTCACTAGAATAACAAAGTTTCAATACTTCCCTCACTAGAATAACAGCCGTTCAACACTTCATTCCCTAGAATAACAATGATTCAACACTTCACTCACTATAATAACAACCGTTCAACACTTCACTCACTAGAATAACGATTCAATACTTCACTCACTAGAATAATAACGGTTCAACACTTCACTCATTATAATAATAACAGTTTAACACTTCACTCACTAGAATAACAACTTCTTATCACTTTATTCACTAGAATAACAAAGTTTCAACACTTCACTCACTAGAATAACACGTTTCAACACTTTATCCACTAGAATAACATCTGTTTAAGACTTAAATCACTAGAATAATAAAATTTCAATACTTCGCTCACTAGAATAACAACAGTTCAACACTTACTCTACTAGAGTAACAATACAAGTCTACTTTTAGGCCGATTTGGGACAGGTATATGAGAAGGTTAATCAACCTATCAAAACCTAATCTTGAATTGAATGGCGCATGGAACGGTAAGGTATATTTCTGTCAGTTATTACGTGAGCGTTGATAAAGTGAAAGTAACCTAAGCTAATTCTAATTGTATTGAATAAATAATAAAATTGTATATGAAAGAGACACGCACAGTTGACCATGGCTAAAAACGAGCTTGGGAAGAGATATATTTACTAACCATGTCCAAGGTTTGACCTTGTAACTAAGTATTAGTAATTGAGAATATCAATTTTTCCGGAAACTGCCTTCTTCTCAAAATAAAGGAAATGCAAGTGTCTACATGTGCTAAATTGACTATTGGTAGAAAAAACATACATTCCCTTCAGATAAACCTGTTAAAATTGTTGCGTGTACTAGCTTTTAATCCAAGTTTTGTCATTGCAGGCAGGTTCCATTACATAAGCCATGTTTAGAAACCTAAGTACCCAAAACCATTATAATACTGCCTTTTTTTTAGTTTAACTTGTGTGGTTGTATTCCTGAAGGTGTCAAACTGTTCATATACTCTACTGGATAGTTGCCTTATTCTCATTCATCGACAAAGTTTACACTGATCAAAAACGGTCCTTTCCATATGAAATACTGAATACCTTTTAATTTATCTGAGCAACCTCGTCATTTCGTTGACACAGAATGCCATTTAAATAGCAGTTGTGCTCAACTTATTTCCAAATGTTTTGTCAACTACCGAACCGTGTGTCAATATTTCCTCTGGCACTTCTATAATATTATCATCTTTCAAGTTGTATTTTTTCAGTTTTCCGTCACCAAATTGTATTAGTCACTAACAGAAAGTACTGTGGAATTCCCTTACATTATTGTTTAGCTTGAGAATTTTAAACTACTTTCACAGCTGAGAGTAGATAATACCAGTCTGGATGATCTCTGTCTAATGAGCATGTGGAATAATTGATAAATACTACCTGAATTCATCCCCAACGTTAACACCTTTATCACAAATATGAATATATTGTTCATTATAGCCTGTTTCCCAACAAATGATTGACTGACTGCATCTAGTGCATGTTTCTGAGCCATGATTGACTTGTTCAATATTAGCATTTTGGCCTCTGATGATTGTTGCTTCATTCAATATCATCTTCATACAAGTTTTAATTATGTATTAAATGTCAAATACAATGTTGACATTTTTGGGATTATTTATGAATTATATGTGGAGGTTTCTAAAATTAATGTCTTCGCACTTTCTGCCATAACGGATCAGTATGTCCTGTACATCTCGTAGAGCGAAAAGTCCTTTATTAAGATATCAAAGAAAGTTTCTGACAGCTTCTTAGTCTGGGCGATGAGCCAACTATACTAATGCAATCAAAGATCCCCTTGAGGAACTATGGCAGTTTACTAAAACTGCTGTTGAACGCAACCTGTGTACGTTTTATTTGCCAAGGAAACAATTTTTATGAAACACTAAACTATAAAATGAGGTCACTGTATTATGATCTTCTATTTATATTTGAATTTGAGATTGGAGTTTATATTCCAGTTTCTCCTAGCTTTTTAAATGCAAATATAATGTTGACAAATTAAAATCATTAAATAAACAGTTTTTATTTTAGTGATTTTTAATTAAGTAGGTTTGAAAGTTCTATGACATTGTTTACTAGTTCCTCTACCATTTCACCAAATTTTAGCTTTTTATCTCATTGAGAAGTACTAAAAAGACTGATATCATTAGGGTTTTATTAATATTGGTTAAATTTAAGCCAATTTTAAGGAAACCACACATATTACTTCTCAATTAAATAAAAATATATTTTTGTGTTCTTAGAATATATGTTATTCTCAGTCAAGTTTTGTTCAATTAAACCTTCAATGGTATCAACTTCATGGACTAGAAGTCGCCACAGTCCCTGATCACTTGGGCACGGCGAAGAAAATGTGTGCTCATAGAGCTAAAGCTCCTGATTCTAGCTCAGGAGTATGTTGTTCGATCCTTTAATACAGTAATATCTCCTATCCTCGTCCAAAGAGCTGAGAGATCTCTGGCAGAGGACATGAGTACCAATATTGATCCTCCTTGCGGGAGCAATCAATGATAAAGTCAACTCTCTCTCATTTCCATCATGAGAGTGAAGGGTGTTATTCTCCAGAGCAAACACTTCAAGCGAGGCTGGAGAATATAAAGACAGGAACGAGAATAATGAAATGAAGAAAGGAGGAAATAATTTTCAAGCAGACATTAATTGTTTCCCTGAGATGATTATTCATATTAGATAAGGCAATGTGTTCTTCTGATCAAATTATTAAAATCAATATCCATTAGTGTTCATTCCTTGAACCACGTATTGAAACCCGGGCGGGCTATCTGCATCTCTACACTTATGGGCAGGGATGATAAAGGTAGAATTTAGAATAAATGTACCTGCTTTATTATGTATAGATAGTGGTAAAATCTTTAGAAAAAAATAATTTTAAGTAAACACCGCTGGTATTTAAAACCCAACCTCGCAGTCAAAATAAAACCGGACCATGCGAGGTTTGACGCCTTAACCCACGTGTCCAGCTATCCTAGAGAATGTTAGTTATACCCATGTGTATTATAATGCCAGGGTACCAGGAAAGCAGGTGTTGCCTGGTTCATTCCCTATATTGGATTGTGAGAAAACAATTATCTGTTTATGTGTTCGTCCTACTGTCCAGATAGTACAAATCATGCACCTCGGGTTGGGTTTTATTGATTGTTAATGTTCATTAAGGTGTTCTAGGTTCAGGTAAGAGCTGTTTTCAGAAACATGTGTTATTCAAAAGGTCCTGTAAAATGTTTTTGTATAAATAATGTAAATAAAAGTGATTTAAGTAATTAAAAACTATTTAATTATGATACATACATTATAATATTTAGTAAATGTATTACTACTCACGTATGAACTGTTTATGTGAAATTTAAAAAAATTGTTGATTGTTACTTTTTAATTAACGTTTATTCATTCGAGAACAAGCCTCATCCACAAAAAGTAGTCCATGTACAATGTAGTATACATTCTCAGACAAATAGTTCTTACCTTCTTCGTGTGTCTGGGGGTGTATACTGTAAGAGCAACTCATATTGGGTGTGATCTCTTTGAGCCAGCCATGATAGTGCAGCTAGAGCTAGCTCTTTATCTCCCCGCCGTCTTAGAACTTGTGCTTCTTTATTTCTCTCCTTCTCTGCTTCTCAAATAGCCCTTAGTCTATCCTCTCTCTCCTACCCCCCACTCAACTTCAAGATACAAAAATTATATCTAAAGAAGAATACAGGAATCTGCATTGACCCCTTTAATTTTGAATCAAGACCAAAAGGTTTTTTTTTATCAAAATGCCCTACGAATCTCAAAATAAGGTCGGCACTTAAGAAAATAAAGTTAAATCCTTATAAATAACAACAAAACTTCTAATGCCGTAGATTATATTAGATACTGTGTGTTATACAGTTGTGTTGTGCAAGTTGATAAACGATTACTGCGGGGCAATGTACATTTCACTAAAACTACGGCGGTGAGGGTAGACTAGATAGATATTATATCCTATACAGTTGTGTGTGGTGGGCTGTTTCTTTAATTAACTACAAGGTTGCTGCAAATTTTCATTACGATTTCTTACGAGGTGTGAGAAATATAATACGATATTTCATTCAGTTGTGTGTCTGTCTCTTTATATTCTTCTATCTTCTAAACTAATAAAATGAAGTTTCAAATAGCCAAAGCTATTATTTATGCTTTTTATTGAGGAATTCTCCATCAAGATATCATATTCTGAACGTTAAAAAATGACACCTGGACACGGTAATCGAACCCGGGACCTTTGTCTTAGTACGCCAATGCTCTAACCACTGAGTTATCCAAGAATCATCCCATGCTCAGGGTCATTCTTCACTCATATTTTAAAGCAGAGTAGCCGATCATTTCCGCACGTCCATCATAGACTCTGACTTAGAATATGAGTGAAGAATGACCTCAGGCATGGGACGATTCCTGGATAGCTCAGTGGTTAGAGCATTGGACTACTAAGCCAAAGGTCCCGGGTTCGATTCCCGTGTCCAGATGTCATTTTTCAACTTTCAGAATAAAATAAAATGAAGCTTTGGTGTGTATTATTAATATATATGTGTCGGTCATGAGCATCGATATCTCTCGCACGCAAATGGTCTGAAATTTAAAAATTAGTAGCTCATGTACATGAACAAATGCACCTCGAGCCGGATTTAAATTAAGATTATAATTTTTAAATTAATTAAAACTGAGTAGGAAAAAATAAAATTAAGTGTTTTTTATTTATGTTTGAAACAAAGAAAAACGTTGCCAGGGGTAGCCACGTAATGGATTACCCAGGGTAATGCCAGGTACTTCTGTAGTTTTAATAGAATACAACGTATATTAAATTCAAATCATGTGAAGTTCCCCCTAATTTCCTTAATAAATTTGACTGTCGACCACACCAAACTATCCAAGGTGGCGTATTGCGTAAGCCAGTACATTTCCAAATCGGTGTGGATTCTTACAGAATGAACTTGTGTGGTCATGAAGGAGAAAGGGGGAAGATAACCCAATCAGGATAGTGCTCACCCTTCTCCCAGATTTCCTGTGGGACCTTCTAAGTTGTGTTGCCATCACCGAGAGATGAAGACAGCCCTAGAACAAATCTTAACCACTTGCGATGGTCACGCAGGTCCCAGGTACTAACTTGACTACTACAGAACATACAATTGCAGAAAGATTAGATAGCATTATCAATTATATCGAATCTATTTTAGGACAAATCTAAAAAAAAATATTCTAAATACATAATCATACCAATTTTTCTTATTTAAAAGTGATGGATTTGTGTATATTTATTTAACAAAGACTTGAACGACCTACAAACTAATTTACGTTAGTGTAAAAGGCGTCCACTTGTGTAATTAATTTTACTGTACATGAGTACCAAATCTTGGAAGATCGAAATGATCTTTAGTTAACGCATATACTTGCACCAAGTATCATATTCATTAATTTTAAAAATGACACCAGGGGAACAGGAATCTATCTCAGGAACCTTGGCTTATCATTTTAATACTCTACCACTGAACTATCCAGGATTTGCCCCGTGCTCAGCGTCATTTCTCAGTCATAGTTTAAGGCATAGTTGGTGATGGGCGTGTGGAAAAACACCGGATAGCAATTAGCTATAAATAATACCATAGCCCCCGGCAATTCGGCAGTATTTCCTTACTGACGTAGCACAATGAGATTGTTCATGAAAGCTAATAACATGGAGAAAGCATCGAGATTAGGTCTATCTAAATACCATTTCGATCTCCCAAATTTCGCTAGTCATGTGCAAACAATACAATGTCACTGTATAGTTGCTCCTGAATCAGCAGTGACTCTGGTATCAATTATATATACATTTTAGTTAATGATCTTCCGCAAGTCCATCACACTTTGAGTGAAAAATGACCCTGATCTTGGGACAAATTCTGGATAGTACAGTGGTAGAGCATTGGTGCAATACGATGAGGGTTCCGGGGCTCGATTCCCCGTGTCCAAGGGTAATTTTTTCAAACATAAACATACAATTTAAATTAAGCTAGCAGTACTTAACACTCAACTCTATTCTGTAGAAACAATGCTACCTGAATATAATGAGGCAACATAAATAGTAGCATAGCCAGGAATGACCTTTCCTCAAACTTGTGTCCTATAAGCTTGGAGTTGAACTCCCTAACCACTATGACACTAGCAGGGGTACAAACAATACAGCTTATATTTATACTTCTAAACGAAACGACGAGTAAATATAGTTCAGATGATGTGTTTTATGTGAGCACGCACCCAGAAAAAGTGGATTTTACTATTCTGTCTGTCCCTATGTATGTCTGTCTATCTGTCTGTCCCTGGCCACGTATCAAAATGGATTAATGGATTTGGTTCAGGCTTGATATTTAGATAATATAGGGCTATGCCCCAAAACAGTTTATTTTATCCTAGCCCTACAATTAAGGGTAGTTTATTCATGAGTAATTTTTTATTTTAAATGTTCGAAAATGGTCTCTAACGGTTTTGTTTAAAATGCCTGTCTAGAATTTGTTTGACATGACAAATAGCACCATATAATTGGTTTTGGGGCGAAAACTCGTGACTGATTTTTCAAAAACTTGAAATATTTTACAAATGGCTCAAACGATATGTTCCAAATGGATATCTTGGGAAAGTTTGACATGACAATTACACTGTATATTTGTTTTGGGGGTAAAAATTAATGTATGGTAGTATATTAATCACTGATTTTTAAAAACTGGAAATATTTTTAAAATGTACACTGGACGATTTTGTTCCAAATGGTATCTAGGAAATGTTTGACATAACAAAATGTAGCCCCGTGTACTTTGTTTTGGGTAAAAATTCGATTAAAAGTCTTTTACTCAGGAGGAATTTTTGTAAATTGTACTACTATGAACATGGCTAAAATGATGTTGCTTAAAATTATATCTGAGGTATGTTTGACATGAACATGACAAATAAAGCTGTGCACTTGTTTTAGAGGAGGGGAGGAGATTTTGCTATTGGTATTTTATTGATGACGTTTTTTATTTGGATATTTTAAAAAGGACTCCGTCGATTTGGTTCAAAATTGGTATCGAAGACTATTTTAAATTTCATTAATAACATATATTTATTTATCTAAAATAAATTCATCTAAGGGTAGTTTACTTACAACAAATCATTTAAAATTTAATTATTTGAGAAATTGACCTTTAAGATCGAATTCAAAATGAGAATCTGTGAATAGTTTTTCATTATAAATAGGAATACATTTTTATTTTTACAATTAACAAATTTTTAGGGTAGTTTACAAATAATATATTTTTAAAAATTTTAATTTTGTTAAATATATTTAACAGTTATTTTAAAATTTGTTTATAAAGAGTGATTATTATGATTAAAGTGATGATGTGTTTGTTTTTATGAGTAATGCGTATAAAGGTAATTTACTAAAAACCTGTTTTCTTCAATGATCCAATACAATATAAGAGAAAGTTTGTACGATTGTGTCGTACCATTTATTTGTTTAGTTATTGTTAAATATAGTAAATTTGTTGAAAAATATAAACTAAACCTTTATAAAATAAATCACGTCTTTTTAATTTCAAAAACGATTAATGAGTTGTTTTTAAACCTTTAACTGTTTGTTTACAAATATCTAGAGAGACTTAAGAAAAATATTTACTTTTAATTGAAACATTATTGAATTTGGTAGAAAGCAAATTGGATCGGACCCATTCTTAGGAGGAACTGTCTTATGCACGACGTCTTAGAAGGAAAATTTGAGGGAAATAGGGCCTAGAAAGAAGGAGTATTTAAATAGTGTATGACTTGAAGTAAAGAAGATAATTCTGGGAGATAGGAGGAGGGCTAAGGACAAGGACACAATGCCGGTGTAAGTTCACTGACAAAAAGAATGGACCTGTCATAAGAAAGGACATCTAATCGTAATTATTGAATTTTTGATTACGCTAGTCATCCTGTTCCCCTAGGTTTGATTTATGTTCACGGGATTTAAGTTGGGCTTTGAGTTAATGACCACCTCTCTTAACATGTGAGCTAAATAAACTTTGTATTCATATTATACAAACTTAAGTCTTGAAATACCGTTACTATGTGCTAGTTACGAATATTTGTATTAGGCACGATTTAAAAATAGATTGTAAAGAAGTATCAAAATATTAGTTGATTACACGATATGCATAAAAAATAATCTAGCTAAGCATTAAAAATGAATTTACGGTGTAGTAAATGTAAGATTATAAGCTTAGAGAAGTTCTAGACCAACTATACAACTTCCAGGTGATAATGGGTCATCTCTGAACAGACACTGCTACTTCCAGGTGTAACCAGTCATGTGCTGGACAGACACTGCTACTTCCAGGTGTAACCAGGCATGTTCATGGCAGACACTGCTACTTCCAGGTGTAACCAGGCATGTTCTGAACAGTCACTGCTACTTCCAGGTGTAACCAGGAATGTTCATGGACAGCACTGCTACTTCCAGGTGTAACCAGGCATGTTCTGACAGTCACTGCTACTTCCAGGTGTAACCAGAAATGTCTGGACAGACACTGCTACTTCCAGGTGTAACCAGTCATGTGCTGGACAGACACTGCTACTTCCAGGTGTAACCAGGATGTTATGGCAGCACTGCTACTTCCAGGTGTAACCAGCATGTTCTGGACAGACACTGCTACTTCCAGGTGTAACCAGGCATGTTCTGGACAGTCACTGCTACTTCCAGGTGTAACCAGGATGTTCTGACAGATCACTGCTACTTCCAGGTGTAACCAGCATGTTTGGACAGACACTGCTACTTCCAGGTGTAACCAGTCATGTGCTGGACAGACACTGCTACTTCCAGGTGTAACCAGTCATGTTGCTGGCAGTACACTGCTACTTCCAGGTGTAACCAGTGTCATGCACTTTGCTACTCGGAAATAAGACCAGACACTGCTACTTCCAGGTGTAACCAGGATAATGATTTATGGGACAGACACTGCTACTTCCAGGTGTAACCAGGCATGTTCTGGACAGACACTGCTACTTCCAGGTGTAACCAGGCATGTTCTGGACAGACACTGCTACTTTCAGGTGTAACCAGGATGTTATGGACAGACACTGCTACTTCCAGGTGTAACCAGGCATGTTCTGACAGTCACTGCTACTTTCAGGTGTAACCAGTAATGTTCAGGCAACCATGCTACTTCCAGGTGTAATAGCATGTCTGGACAGACACTGCTACTTCCAGGTGTAACCAGGCATGTTCATGGCAGTCACTGCTACTTCCAGGTGTAACCAGCATGTTCTGACAGTCACTGCTACTTCCAGGTGTAACCAGCATGTTCTGGACAGACACTGCTACTTCCAGGTGTAACCAGGCATGTTCTGAACAGTCACTGCTACTTCCAGGTGTAACCAGAAATGTTCAAGGCAACCATTGCTACTTCCAGGTGTAATAAAGCATGTTCATGTCAGACACTGCTACTTCCAGGTGTAACCAGTAATGTGCTGGACAGACACTGCTACTTCCAGGTGTAACCAGGCATGTTCATGGCAGTCACTGCTACTTCCAGGTGTAACCAGGATGTTATGGACAGACACTGCTACTTCCAGGTGTAACCAGGCATGTTCATGCAGTCACTGCTACTTCCAGGTGTAATACTACAGAATGTTATAGGATTCAGCAGCACTGCTACTTCCAGGTGTAACCAGTCATGTTCTGAACAGACACTGCTACTTCCAGGTGTAACCAGGCATGTTCTGGACAGACACTGCTACTTTCAGGTGTAACAAGGCATATTATGGACGGAATCAGCTACTTTCAGGGGAAATAAGGCCAGCTCTAGAAAGAATTTGTTACGTTCAGGGAGAACAAGGCCTGCTCTGAACAGACACTGCTACTTCCAGGTGAGACCACAGAAACCAAAACTAAAGGGTTTTTGTTGTTTCTTTAAGTCCCAGGGGACCCCCCCCCCCCCAATCCCCCTTTCGAAGTAGGAAACCAATACCTCGCTCCCACTGGCAAAACTTTTACACTTATTCCTACCCCTTTCCACCTTCCACCGCCTTCTTTTCTTCCTTTTGGCTTTGTTTCTCGCTGGTTTTTTGCTGGGGGAAACTTTTTGTTGTTGTTTATGCTGTGATTGGTATTTGTAAGGCTCCTTTCTTTGTTCATTTTGAAAAGTGGAGCTGTAACGGGGACACAAGTCTTGCTCTAAGATCAAGTAAAGATAAACTTAGTTTTTTTTAACGCCATAACTAGTTTAATGACTTTGAAATAAATGTATTGTTTATTTGTTTTACAAGTCATTCATAATCTTTCTAGGCGGCGTGTTTATTAGTAACTAAGAAGAGAAAATTATCCTCAAAGACCATGAGGCTGGCAACATTCCATTAATTATAAGGAGTTGGGGGAAGGGGGATATACAGTATATATAATTTAAGACAGATGTGAAATATAAGTTTATATAGTTTCATCCTATTTATTATCAGTTGTCCGTCACTTACTACCCGTTCGGAATATCTACATATTTATAATAACGGAATAGGTATGAGATGAGTTCCATAGAGTGTTTGAGGGAATAAGCCTGAATCCACGGCAAGGTAAATAGATAAACCATTTAGTAAAACACACCAGATAAACCATTTAGTAAAACACACCCTTGATACACCTAGCTAGGGTTCTAACCCTAACCTTCCCATCATCGTGAGCAAAACTAGATGAGACTGATAAATTTGTCCACATGCCCATTGATGTGGGTTCTGTCAATTTTATATTTAGCCGTTTCAACAATTATTTTAATAGTGTACTAAGGTTTGAAGGTTACGTACAAAGGAACGTTACTTAGAGAGAGAGGGGAGGAGAGAGAGAGAGAGATACACGTCTTAGTCTGGGACTCTTTGTAGCTATTAGTTGAATGTTTGGAGGTTTCTTTGTACCACCGAAACATGTACTACCGTAGTCTACCTCCTAGGCGCATTTCCCTCCCTCTAGAAATCTTGTTAATGCCCATCTAACGACTGCCTCATCATAACTCGTGGCAGTGATCTTCTCTAATATATTCATGAGCAAAGTTTTCACCTCTCGTTGTTTAAAGGGATGGCTGCAGTGGGCTTTAGATGGGCTCCCTAACTCAGCGGAAACACTATCTCTCAAGAAGTAAACAACTAGGAAGTTCTCCGGGGAAGGAGGGGGGGGGGCAGAGAAACTGGACGATGGACGGTCGACACGGGTCATATCTGCGTATCAAGGTCGATCTAACACGAGTCTATCAGACGGGTCTCTTTGTCTAATGGTCAGCGCCCATGGCTACTGATCTAGAGATCCTGGCTTTGATTACCGGCGGTACCGTAACTATTCCTCTCAAAAGGGGAACTGTTCCTATGGTCACTATGGTCTGATTAACTAGGCTTAAGCTAGGTTTAAGATATTCACTGGCTCCCTACCTTCATAGCCACTATCATCATGTCATCTCATTGCAGGTATGACCTGTTGACAACCTCCAAGATCCACCCTGTGCAACGTTCTTTTCCCCCAGAGTAGCTAAAAGTCTAAACACCTGGTGACCGAACTACTGAATACTGCATCTCCCACGGTCAAATATGTCATACGCTTAAAAAAACAAGACATTTGTACCGGTGGGCACGCGGAGAAAATATCTAGCTCCTAAATTATGGTTTGTTGGTGATGGAGAGGTCGTGGCTTCAAACTCTGTCAGATGTACTGAGAGGGTTTATTCTTAATAGCTTACCACTCTCTCCCCATGCAAATGAGGGAACATCTCAACTAAACCATATCTCCATTCTCTCTACCTCATTAGTGTAGTTAAACGTGAGCCTCCCATATGTGCATTAATAAAGTCTGTAAAAAATTCATTGGTTCACAACTCTTTACCTCCTTAGGTGTCGCACTTTTAGCTTTGAATTTTGTTTCCATAGTCAATAGTTAGAAAATACACGTACAATGCCTGCACATGGAGCCAGGCCCTTTCATCAACCCAAGGTCAATTGGTTTTTCGATATTCCTCCCAGCAATCGGATGACCTTGAACAACAAGTTTCCAAGCTCTACTTTCTGATGGTACAACGTAATCTGAAGAAGAGGAAAAATTTCTTGTATTAAATTAATAAATGGCACATTTATAGACTGCCCAACTACGGTATCATTATGTTTCTTTATTACACTAATATATTTGTTATAAAAATAGCAACCAAATTTTAATATAACTTTATAATTATATTTAAAGCCTCCTGAAGCCAACTTACTAACGAAGCTAATGCACTCTGGTCTGTCTGTAGAAGCCACAAATTGCTAATTATCTGTTAATGAACAACTCGGTGTAAAAGACGTCAGCCGTTACAAGGAAGGACTCGTCTGGATTTTATGACGGCAAGACACCACGTTATGCTCTTGGCGAGGCCATGTTATAATTTAGTGGCGGAAAGAGGAGATTGAACAATTACTTGAGACATAAGTTAAACATCACACTAAGACCCATTTACTGTCTCACTAATACCCATGTACTGTCTCACTAAGACCCCATGTCTGTCACACTAGACCCATGTTCTGTCACACTAAGACCCATGTTCTGTCACACTAATACCCATGTACTGTCTCACTAGGACCCATGTACTGTCTCACTAGGACCCATGTACTGTCTCACTAAGACCCCATGTACTGTCACTAAGACCCCATGTTCTGTCACACTAAGACCCCATGTACTGTCTCACTAAGACCCCATGTACTGTCTCACTAAGACTCCTTGTACTGTCGCATGAGGACTCAAATATACTGTCATGTGAGGACTCACATGAATTGTTGTGAGCAGAGGCTCTTGCCCTCCCCATCAAACACATATCTGCAGATATGTTTGAAATGTTGTATGTATATTATACTATGACCAGTGCTACAGTTTCATTTGCAAGACCAACCTATTCAAATAGTAGGCCCTGGCCCTATACTAGTGTACAAGAACAAAGATGAGTGTTGTTGGAGTGCTAGTGGAGTCTTAATGGAGTTGTAGAGTGGTGTACAAGAACAAAGTAGAATATTGTTTGAGTGCTAGTTTATTGTCAGTGGTTTTAGTGGGGAAATTTGTTTGTTAAGGGAAGTGTGTGGTCATTTGATCCAGAAATGACGTCCAAGCGTTAGTGTAGCCTTAGTGGTGAGCTAGGACTGGATAGTACAACTATAATAACACCACACTAGCACTCAAACATCACTCAGCCTCGTTCTTGCATACCAATATGTCCATAGCACGTGTTCAATACAATAAACAATAGCACCGAGAAGTGATGGGCATAAAAGAAGACAACTTCGAGAACAAATATGAGCCCTTCCCTAAAACATCCCGGCAGTAAATATCTCCTCGAGCCTGCAACGGTTGACCTACTTTCCCCTCCTTCACTCCTATAGCGTCCGGGAGTATTTGGCCAACGGCGTTGTCTTTTGAAAGTTAAGGACCGCGATTTATCGATGTAAGCTAAAACGTAATTCCATGATATTTTAGTAGTACCTCCCTTCCCACCCTTTAACCCTGAAACACAGGTACCTCGGTGAATCAATACTTCCCGCGGGGTACACTCGACCCCAGGTCTTGGTTGAGTTGTCGGGAAAGTTCCTAGTCAAGAACTTGGGGACATTACCGTGGTAAAGTTCTGAAAGGAGGATTGGAATATTAACTTTTCTCAGAACTGAGAAAGAGAGAGTAACTAATTACATATTGTTTCGTAATCCCTTTATAATTGTTCTCGGAATGAGCCCAGTTTAATTGTCTCCAATGTCTTTTTCACTTTCCAACTTTTCTCCAAACTCGTCTGACTGCGCGCACTGGTTATAAAGGAGGAGGAATAAAAACACGACAGCCACAAACTTCCTGTTCCGGTAACACCCATCTCCACTAAGGGCGCCACTTGGTTCAACTTGTCTCTTGTTTGGTACCCGCCGAACGGATTTAGCAAACGGTAGGGAGAGAAGATTAAAGACTTAGGCCTAGAAAATTTACCAGGACTAAATTGACTTAGAAGGATTGAATAATGCAACTGGAATCTGGGCTGAATTAGTCAACTTAAAGGGGGAATGAATATGTTAAAACTTTAACCGGTTGGTTAGCTTGAACGCATTTTAAATTGTTATCCATTAACCAGAAAGTTCTAAAAAGTATATAATATTTTACACGCGATAAATTAGATGGTGCCAAGTATTTAATTTTAACTTCAAAGGGACTGTACCAGGCTTTGTGATATCCAATGAATTTACTTATTTTAATCATTGGGACAACCATTAATACACAATCTTCCCAAGCTTAATTTGGAAGCCATCTCGTTTAGAAATATCCAATAGTCCCAAATTTAATTTGAAAACCATCATATTTATAAATCCCCGATACTAATACGAAATCGCCCCACGTTTCACTTAGAATTCATTTTGTTGATAACAAAGAAATGTATTAATCCTCTAAAAAATGGTCGCGTTGTTATGAGTGAAACTCCTCTTCCATCACTGGAAACAAATTCCCGCCAGCTGTGGACGCAAACAATATATCAAAACGTTAGAAATGTATTAGTAGTGTAATTTATCTTTGCTGAGAAATTCTATTTTGCAATTATTCTACAGAAAGAGAAGGGTATGGGGGAGAGTTTTTGAAAACTTTATTGCTGGCTTCTTTTTTTTTTTTTCTCTCTCCGCGGTTTAAATGGAATCTATAAGTTTCGCCCGTATCTCGCAACTGTCAAAAAGTAATGGGCCGGTATGGCTTTTATTTGTTTCCACACTATTTTACATAACTCTTCAGCAGTTATTTGTCAAGCGCTCGGTGTGGTTGGGGAATATACAAATATAATACAATTTCCCACGACTGGTGTGTCTACCGCGCAGCCAGAGCGTGCATCACTCGTGCATTAACCCTCCTCTCCCCCACCCCCATATTATTGGATAAATGAAACTTTGTGGAGGTGGGACAGGTAGAAATATCTTGTCAAGTAGAGGAAGCCTTATCTACCAACATTGCGTTGTTACAATGTGACTCGTATCAGGAAGAAAGAGCCTTATATCAGCCTCTTTTTTTTTTAACCACGTTTTATTACCTGTTTAGGTTATACGCATATGTACTGACTACGATAATGAATTAGGGGTGCGGAAGTTTGAATTTAGAGGAAGAGATTCATATTTTCGTGGAGGGAGAGTGTAAAACAATTTATAAAAAAAACTCCTCAGTACACCCGATCAAGATTCGAACCTCGATCTCCCCGTCATCAGCAGTCTAGTTTACTGCTAGAGTGACACCTTAGATCATGCAGGTAAAATGAATGCTACTTGCCGTACTCATTGCGCCACCCATATCGAAGCAACTGAGCTAGTTGTAAACAATGATGAAGCTACCTATGGGAAAACGTTGCGAACATGTTCTGCTCAAGTCTGGACACTTTGTCTACAGTGAACAGAACAACGAACATGTTCGTGGAAATGTTGTTCTGTAATAGTCTAGACCCAGCTTTATACCAAGCGGCCATCGAAGCAGGTGTCGTTAGCCTTGATGTACAACCTGAGGAATCTTATGTTAAGATAACGTGGAAGTCCTTAGGTTTAATTTTATGCACGTGTTCCACACCTCACAATACTACCGCATACTCTAATCTTGTTTATATGTATGTACTTATATTAATGTAATTACGATAAACCGGCTAAGTATAATAATCTAATATATTATTTGCCCAGCAGGCAGTTATTTTCTTCGCTACAAACAGACAGGAGAAAAAAAAATCTTCATTTTATTTGTCCCGACCCAGTTTTTAATAAATTTAAAAACATATATTTAAAAAATTAAAATTTCAGCATTGAGGTGCACATGTTGTAATGTTATTGATTTGCCCCTAAAGATTATGTGAGAGCATTGACAATAATATCGTCCTAATTTTATAAACGTATCTTATTTCATTTAAATTATAATCTATTACATGGCGCTTAAAGCACTTCTTCTTCTAAGAAGGCACGAGCCACTGACAAGTGACGTCAGAGTATACCAGCCAAGTCAGTATGACAATATAAGATTTTTAAATAATAACTTCCTCTTTGTAAAGTTCGAATAGAGATTTTAAAGTGTAACTTGAGCCAGTTTCCCGGGTCTCGAACCTCCTAGTAAGACCGAGATGTTTTTGTCTTGTATTTTAATTCTTTATAACACGACCTTCTCGAAGCTTCCATGAGTAATGGATATTTTCAAAGAATGGTGCAATGAAGGGGCACTAGCACTTGTAGTCCAGTCCTTGAAGTACTCGGAACTTGAGCTCCTGTCCGCGATCCCTACGATCGTACTATAGGTCGCGTAAATAGTTCGTCGACGACATGATCTATTTTCTCCTGAAATAAACCGAGATTTATAAATAAAAACATGTCAACATAATAAATGTGTATTAATTAATACAATATTCTTATCATCAGTAAACTTCATAATTGGCGCCCAGCTAGGTGGTAGAAAAACAATAACGTCATAATTGGTGCACAACGTGGGGCTCAAAATACAATAACGTTTTAATGTTTGGGTACAGGGTCTACTAATTTTAAAATTCCAACCTCGAGATGTACATGTTTGTGTACAGGGGTTACTGATTTTAAAATTTCAACATTGAGGTGCACATGTTTGTGTACAGGGGTTACTGATTTTAAAATTTCAACATTGAGGTGCACATGTTTGTGTACAGGGGTTACTGATTTTAAAAGGTCATCCCTCTCCGTGAGGTAAATAGCGCTGAATGCTCATGACTGACCAACTCTTCATTTTATGAATTTATATAGAAGATACAACTCTAGTGTATTTACAACTTTGAAACCAATATGTATCTGATGGAGAAAAGCAACGCTAAAAGTATGCATGAAAGGGGAAGCTTGGGGATGAATGATTACAATTGTGGAAATCAGCCGTAACTGAATCATATTAGAAGGCATTGAAAAATAAATTGTATTGTTATAATTATTATTGTCATCTATAAATAAATAATAAATTGAAGTTTTTAAATGTGAGGGGAAAATTATACTAATAGTTGTATTTTTTTAAAGTTATATCAACAATGTCTGGACCCAGAACATTTTATACAACTAGTTTTGTTGAATATCCCACAGATGTGAACGTTTTAAGCACACAATGCACCACAACGTCCACGGAAACCTAAACATGGACATAAGGTTCTATCTCAAAACTATAAAAAAAAACGTATGTTATTTAACTCGTGCGTGCGTGCGTGCTGCCTACTGTGATTCCCTAGTCTCATCACGGGACAGTCGTCCGTCAGCTCAACAGACTGCGCCACCAGTAGTCCGTTACGTGACTTGACGGCGGTCGTCTCAGCCCTTAAGCTTCCCCCCCCCCCCCCCATCCTGTGGACGAACTCGGCCAGGGTGTATCTGACTGACAGGGGATGGAATATGGGGATTACTCATGTCCAGCATACGATTTGTGGATTGTCGTTTGGTTTTCTTTTATTTAAATATTACATTAAATGTTACGTTCATGTTGTCTTTAGTGGCGCGACCAGGTAAAGCAGATGTTCACATGTTATATATTACAGTATATGTGGAGAAATACATAAGTAAATACTGCATTCATAATATAAACTTAACGTATATACCTTATTTACATGACATCAGACGTTATAGGGCTTACAACCGACAATTTAAGTACCACTATTAATAGTTAAATATGAGTAGATAAAATATGTGACGCAGTCGGGGAGTAGTGGAATATGTGTCTGGCAATTAGAAAATATGTTGCCATATTTGGTACTATGCTAGTAGGCTACTGTTATATGCGACCTATAATTACGATATATATAGCCGCATTTGACACTAGGCTAATTCTGCGATACTCGCTTGCTACTTGAAACTTCTGTTGCCGTGTTTGACGACTATAAATAAAAATATGATCAGAAATTAAAGTATTATTTTATATACACCCCATCCTACCACCCACTCGTGCTGTTGACCTTTAATCACACTAATAAGGCAGCGATGAGGAAGACAAAGTTTTAGAAGTAATGTAACTGTATATCCATGTAGAGAGAGTGTGAAACCATTAAGTAAAAACCACTCTCTGTAATTCCGGATGTAGTTCTAATCTCGAAAGTTGGTTTGTCGTGAAGTAAGAATGTTAGTGGACCATATGTAAACTCTACTTTAGGAAGGACTAGAAAGACTCGATATAGGCCTAATCATAAAATAGCTCTATAAAGAAAAACTGTCGTAGAGTTAGTTTCAGAAACCAGAAAATTTGTTTGAAAACCTTAAAGCTAGGTCAAATCATATTTTATATCGTGAGGATAACAGAACCATCGTGAGAGTGGAAACTAGACCATTGTGACGATACCAGTAATATTGAGGGTACTAGACTATCGCGAGGATATCAAACCATCATGATAACACCAGACCATCGTGGGGTTACCAGACTACAGTGAAAATACCATACTGTTGGATAATACCAGGCAATTGTGAAGATACCAGAATATCGAGAGGATACCAAGCTCTTGTGGGGATACAAGACTATCGTCACAATATCAAACTATAGTGAGGGTAACAGAACCAGACCATTGTTGGGGTATCAAACTATTATAAAAGCAGCAGGAGCAGTGAGAATGCAGTGGTTGTACAGTACAGAGTGATGCGAGCGTTATCGAAGGAAAGGAAGATGGGATTCCAGAGGATTGGAAGAAAAGGAGCTATTGTGCCCATATCTATATCTATATGGGCACAATACTCTACTTTGAATTTCTCACATATATAATAATCCCTTTGCTTCTAATCCTCTGGTATCCTCACTATAGTTTGATATCGTCATGATAGTCTGGTATCCTCACTATAGTTTGATATCGTCATGATAGTCTGGTATCCTCACTATAGTTTTATATCGTCATGATAGTCTGGTATCCTCACTATAGTTTGATATTGTCATGATTGTCTGGTATCCTCAGTATAGTTTGATATTGTCATGATTGTCTGGTAACCTCACTATAGTTTGATATTGTCATGATAGTCTGGTATCCTCACTATAGTTTGATATCGTCATGATAGTCTGGTATCCTCACTATAGTTTTATATCGTCATGATAGTCTGGTATCCTCACTATAGTTTGATATTGTCATGATTGTCTGGTATCCTCACTATAGTTTGATATCGTCATGATAGTCTGGTATCCTCACTATAGTTTGATATTGTCATGATTGTCTGGTATCCTCACTATAGTTTTATATCGTCATGATTGTCTGGTATCCTCACTATAGTTTGATATTGTCATGATAGTCTGGTATCCTCACTATAGTTTGATATCGTCATGATAGTCTGGTATCCTCACTATAGTTTGATATTGTCATGATTGTCTGGTATCCTCACTATAGTTTGATATTGTCAAGATAGTCTGGTATCCTCACTATAGTTTGATATTGTCATGATTGCCTTGTATCCCCACAAGAGCTTGGTATCCTCCCAATATTCTGGTATTCTCCCAATTGTCTGTTATCATCCAACAGTATAGTATTTCTGGTAAACCACGATGGTCTAGGGGATGGTCTGGGAGAAAGTAAAATTGTGAAAATTACAGAATCACCGCCAAAAATATATATTATAAACTACTTCTACCACAAGCTAAACAAAGAACATAGGAAACAGAATGGAAAGAGCAACACGGGTTTTGACAAGGAAGCTCTGCGGTTGACACAATATTTGTAAAGAGACAGTTTATTGAGAAAAAATGGGAATATGTTAACGATACCATGATAGCCTTCACGGACATAAAAAAAAAACCAATTGTATGGAACTCCGCACGGACTTTCTCGCTCTATTGTATAAAAATGGAGATATTTACTCAAAACTCGTAATATATGCGAAACGAAATAATATACACTAGCAAACCCAAACATATATTCCACTATACCTATGTAAAACAATTTTTTAGTCGTGGTTTTAAATTTTATAATTTTATTTTTAAAGAACTAATGACCTCATTTGTATGTTTGGACCGATAAAAGATATCAATATTGGGTCCACAAGGGTCAACACTTCGTATTAAAATAACGGCTTCCGGTTAACATTTTCGACATTTTATTAGGTGTTACAAATCTTCATCCCATTGCATTGCTATTAGATCCCTCATTTATAAATTTTTACCAATAAAAAATGTAAATATTGACTATTGAGTCCAAAATAGAGATAGATGATTGTTGTACAAACATTTCTCCTAAGAGGTTTAAGGAAAAATAATATAAACTTTTTGAGAGATTTACTTAAATTTAATTACTATATAGCATTGGAGAATTATTGCGTTAAAACCTAAGTAGTATCTCTTTACAACTAAAGCTCACAAAATTGTATTAACTGTTGGTTTTATAAAAATATTTTCCTATAAAAGTTTTTTATTTTTAATAGTACTACAACTTTACAATGATAAGTTATTTCGTATCTTTAATAATTGCGGAAAAATGATCAAAATGGAAAAATTTCCCTCATGCAAAATTACCCTCAAAGTAATTTTCATGAGAAACAAGAATTCCCATTTTGTTTATAATGCTAAACAGTGTCAAGATATAAAATATAATCAAAATCGTTAGAGAAAAAAGAATATCACCTTCCCCTAGAGTTAAATTAAATTAATTAAGTTTAGGGTTAGATATCCAATTTCAAAAACACCTCAGGGGGGCTTTATGAAAACCCTAGATACCAATGTTTAGACCCTTCGGTAAAATAGTTTCAGCTCTAGTCCGAGGTACAGACAGACAGACAGCATTGCGAAAACCACTTTTTGTTTCAGAGGGTCATGGAGCGTCGACATTTCTCAAAATCTTGAGTCCGATTTTTTTTTTTACGATAATAATACTTTCTCTCCTAGGCGCAAGAGCAGTAAAAAAAACTGTTGACAAGTTAGTAAGAGAAAGTATATGGTTGGGTTTAAGAAAAAGGAACGATAAATAATAAGTAGGGTCTACGCTTACTGTGAAAAGTGTGAGAGAACAGAAGAAAAATTCAGACAGAGAGAGGGAAGCGTTTTATCACCAATTATATTTAATATTGTAATGGACGATATATTTGCTGAAGTGCAGGCTCACAGACGCCTGGGAAGATTGAAGGTGATGGCAAATCTATACGACGTCATGACATGAGAGAAAACTGAAGAGTACATGTATAAAGATCTGGCTAAATAGGCATGAGCGATGGAAATATATGGGTTGTACACTAACGTGTAAAAGAGCAAGACAATGAAGGTAGCTAGAAACTCAAACTCAACAAAGGAAGGGACAATTAATTGTAAGGAACTTGAAAGGATGGACTATTTATATAATATAATAACTAAGATTACCACAGACGCTAAGATTCAGGAGGAAATAGAACAAATGATATGAGATAGTGAACAGTTCCATCACATGGTTAAGGATATAATTTGGCAATGAAGCATAGAAAAAGAGGCCACAACTTTGTCAACCTAATATTGGCGTATGGTTCTGAAGCCTAGATATGGACGAGGTGAGATTTAAATAGATTTCAGGCTGCAGACACGAGATTTCTGAGAGATGTTGTAAATGTTACAAGGAGAGATAGGATAAGAAACGAAAAAATTTGGGATAGCTTAAAAGTTATATGATCATAAGAGATGCTAAAGAGGAAAAGTTTATAGTGGTTAGGGCATGTGATGAGAATGAAGGACAGAATGCTTAGGAAAGCTTTACAGAGTAATAAGGAGAAGGGTAGAAGACCTATTGGAAGACCACAGACAAGATGGATGGATCAAGCGCAGCAGGAAATGGAGGCTAAAGGAGAGGTTCGTGGGGCTTAGGTCTCATAATGTGTGCCGTTATGGCTGCTGACACGTGGCAGAGGGAGAAGCTTGTAAAGATCGGCAGGAATGACGACCCTCAGAGGCGGAAACGGCCAATGATTGAGATGATGATGATGATAATGATGACCAAACATTGATGCCCGTCTGTAAATAAATTAAATATAATCTGAATCATTACTTTAATATTTACACAGGAACTGGACCAAGCATGTATCGGTTCCAGTAGCCTACAGTAACAGAGCGAACATAGTTTTTTTTTATCGCCACATTTTACTACCTGTTCAGGTTGTACACATTTATGGTAATTATTCTAGTGGAGTAGCGATGATCAAGAAAGTATTTTAGAGGTAATCTACATAATCTGCGTGGAAGGAGAGTGGAAAATCACTAAGGAAAAACAACCCTCAGTAGACCCGACTTGGATTCTAAGTCCAATCTCTACGTCATCAGTAGGCCAGTTTAACACGAGAATGATGCCTTAGACTATTTGACTAATTAAACGTGTCAAAGAGAATTATCGATCAATCAATTACTCTAAAATGAGGCAATATTATGAGGAGAGTGAATAGTTATAGTGTAGTATATTAGTACAAACTGTATAAATAAATGATATATTATAATAAAAACTGTTCTCAGAAAGCGCAATAGCATTCCCTTCATGCGAGCATTGAGACACGCAGTGTGGTCAAATGCCCCTAGTCACACTTGCTCACTATCAAACTTCAACCTTCCGGGTAAAATACGGGGGCGACTGATTACCACTCTCAATGAAATACCTGTCCATTTGTTGTGATAACTGTATACTGCGGCCAGAGAGTGCTGCAGATATGAAGACGACTCCTGTACCAGAGCTGGCATATATCGACCCGACCAGTGGGTGGGTGCGAGAGAGACAGGTTGAGCCCGGGAGGGGAAATGTAGGGCAAGCCAGAAGGGGAGGGAATTAGGCGGCGCTCAGGTATGGTTTAGCCTCGCTACAATGTATTAGAACATTCCCTGCCGTGAAATAACCGGATTATCTTTCAAACACATTCACTCAGATTAGCAACACTTGCAGCATGATTGGCTGTTTCCCCCTCTTTGGGGCCCTGGCGAGCACTTTCTGTACACCAGACCACACGACTTACAAGCTAACACGCATTATATACTATTCAAATTTGTTTTTGACAACATTATGGGATTTTGTAATGGAAACTTATTGATCGATAATGTTTTAATGACTTTAAATAGATATAGTCATTTATGTGATGACTGTTGTGTGTCTGAATATACTATTAGTTTTTTTGAAGTGAGTTTAAAGATAATGTTCAGAAACTAATAAAAAACACGACGGCAACTCTGGTTCAGAATCCAGTTGACTAAATATAAGCTTCATGAGGTGTTTTTTATAAGCAAAGATGTGTTAAAGTTGGTGTATTGAGTTAAATCTAGGCTTTTATTAAATATCCAGTCTTGTTGATACAGTTTCTAGTTTCATTTTTATTTTATTTTAAATGGATGAGGATCTAAAGACAATATTTGGTTCACATTCACCCATAAGAGGAAAATATATTTATTTTATGCGCATCTTACTACCCGTCCGGGCTATCGCATTTTATCTACGCTCATGAGTGGAGTTGCAAGATCACCCGGAACAGTTTTAAGAATTCAACTCAATCTCCTGTTTCCCAGGTGAAAGCCACCCGGAATACACAATGTCCTAGAAATCAAGAAATTTCTTGATGCACCGTTCTGCGCTGATATACGATGCACTATTAGCTATAAGTTTATAATTATGTGTAGCTTAAATAAACAAAGATTGGTAATGTCTTTCCAAGCGTTATTGTTTTTTGTTCAATTAATTGTAATCAAAACACATGTCATCTGAGTACATACACTCTACTATTTAGTAGATTTTTAGTATAAATTGTAGATGATGATGATGATGATTATTATTATTATTATATTATATTATTATTATTTAGTAGTAGTAGTAGTAGTAGTAGTAGTGTAGTAGTACTATAAGTGATTTCTCACGACAAGTTCTTTCCTTTTGTCAGTGAACTTAGACTGCCAATGCACCCTGTCTACCTCCTCCTTCAATTCCTAGAATTTTCTTATTTCTTTCAAGTCATCTAATATTTGAATCCTCTTTCTTCCTAACTTCCTCTTTCCCTCCACCTTTCCTTCTATGATGTCGTGAAGAAGACAGTTCCTCCTAAGGATGTGTCCGATCCAGTTTGCTTTGCACCGAAGAATCACGTCCAAAATGGTTATCTTCTCACCTCCTCTTCTTAGAACCTCTTCTTTTGTCATCCTGTATGTCCACCTGATCTTTTCAAGTCTTACCCAGAACTACAGTTCAAAGCTCTCCAAGTATTTCTTTTCCATCCTCCTAATAGTACAAGCCATACAGTGCGATGCTCCTTATTGCAGATTATGAGAACAACAACAAAAATTGGCATAGTCCTTTAATCAACAAAACTAATATATATATATATCAATTTTTCTTTAAATATACATATCATACATATGATGGTCAAGTAGAATATTTCTGGGTTTTTTCTTTATCGTAATGAATAACGGATAAATCAATCGCACGTGCAACTCTTTACGCAAGTCTCTATTACTTCGTATTGGATGTACCGAAATTATTCCAGGAATATTTGGAAACTCTATTCGTGGCGAAGTGTTGAGGAAGTTGGGGGGAGGGGGAGCGGAGACTATTTGTAGAAAAAAATCCCACAGTACATCCGGGGTCCTATCTCCTACATCCCCGTCACCAGGTAACCAGATAATTTGAGGCCAATATTCAAAACTGGTTTCGATTAATATTTGATCATTTTTTTACTTTTTACTTGGATCATTGGTATGTAGAATTCCTGCCAGATTTAAGTGGTCCTAAAGATGACGCAGCATACCATTGATAATTGGGGTATAAGGGACATCTGGGTGATGCGGTATATGACGGGTAATATAAAAAGAAAAGAGTTGGAACAAGAAAAGAGTTAAATTGTGGACATTTACTAGTCGCAGGATGAAAACATCCCGTATTGTGACGTCATCGAATGTAGGAGAGGCAGTCCCCCCAACCTATTCACCCCTCGAGGAGGGAGAGAGAAAGGGAAATTGGACAAAGACACGGAAATTGCGAAACACACACACACACATATATATATATATATATATATATGTATGTATAGGTGCGCAGGATGTCAACTGATGGAACTTTGTAAAAGCTCTGTTATGTTTGAAGTGTTTAAGCCCGTTCCATTGTTTCATTGAGAGACCATGGACTTTATTTCAAGAGAATGAATCAGTTGATCCCTCCTTTGCGTTAGTATGTGTGTTAGTATATCTGTGCGTGAGAGTGTGAATGTGGTAATGTATATGTATGTGTGTGAGAGTGTATGTGGCTGAGTGCCTAAGTGTGAGTTGTATGAGTGTGTGTTGCTATATGTGTGAAGGTGTGAGTGCCTGAGTGACAGTGGAGTGTATGCATGAGGGAGTGTGAGTATGAGTGGGTGTATATTTGTGGGATAAAGAGAGAGAGTATTAGTGTGTATATATGAATATAAAGGGATAGGTAGTGAATGTTTGTGAATCCTCCCTCTTGTATGTTGTGTTTGTGTTGTCTTGATGTTTGTGAATAAGCCCCTTATAGTGTCTGAATGTAGTGGATGTTTGAATAATCCCCCTAGAGTGTCTGATTGTAGTGGATGTTTGTGAATACTTACCCTGTAATCCCCGGATGTTAAAAATGTTTTGTTGATTGTTATTAATTGTAGACCCCCAATCTATTGGATGTTTATTAATCCTTCCCCCTTGTAGTCCCCGGATGTAGTGGGTGTTTGTTAACATTTCCTCCTTATAGTCTCCGAGTGTAGTGGATGTTTGTTAACATTTCCTCCTTATAGTCCCCGGATGTAGTGGGTGTTTGTTAACATTTCCTCCTTATAGTGTCCGAGTGTAGTGGATGTTAGTACATACATCCTTCCTGATTTCTTCATATCGACACTTGTGCAGCGCTCGGGAGGTTTGGTGCGAATTGTTGTCTGGCATTGCAACCTACAATTTGTTTGTTTTCCTTTTTGTTTGTTAGCACCAATTATTATATTTATACTACCGGTTCTGCTTATATACATAATTATGTACTAATTTTGCTAAATGTATTAGGAACAAGAAAGGTTGAATTTAGAGGAAGTGTAGCCTCATTTTCATGAAGGGAATGGAAAAACATTTAGGAAAAATCACATTCAATACATCGGGCCGGGATTTTAGCTTCGAGATCCCCTTAAATTGTCAGCCAGTCTATTGCGAGAGAATGACGCCTTAGACTATGCAAGCAATGAAGCGGGTAACCTACAATTAGTTTGTTGTAATTTGATTGAAGATGCATTACTAATCTGAACAGTAAATAAACAGCTGGCAAGTATCTCAACTGTAGATAAATGAGATGCTGGTGTTTGATCCCTGATGGAATACTTCAAATAGAAATGTTCAGGGAAACTTTTGACTCTGATGGATGCATGACCACAATTTATTGTATTTCTCCATCTTATTGAGCAGAGCTACTAAGAACCTTCTATATACTATAGCTCGAATATACTAACCTTGTTTGGTCACGATCTATATTCCGCGTTATTATATTATTATATTGGAGTTAGCACCCAACGGTGTGCCTTGCATTCGACAATACACGGGTCTAGAGGGGGTAGGGGGGGGGGGGGCAAGTTGCGACAAGGGATGAACATTCAGGGGAGAAAGAGAGAGAGGGCGATTAAGGCAATCTAATTTTGTATCTTGCTATTAAATTTAAGGAACAAAATTCAATTTTCCTCTCCACGGTCCATGGGAGGTTTCGAGTTTAGTTTGGATTTGGTTTCGTGGTTGGTTTGTTGGCTGGTTAACTTTTGGAGGTAACTACATCTACACGCATGGATACAAGAAATAGCCACTCACAGACTCGGTTTACTCAAGGTCGGGTGACGCCAGGAACTGTTTAACAAGCCTCACTACGACACAGACACACTCATTGGTAGGCACGTGGGATAAGGCGTCAATCTGATTTAGTCTGTTTTGTCAAGACTGAGAGGTTGGGATTCGTATCCTGTTCTAGTGTATGGTGTCTGGTTCGTCCTAAATGGTTTTCCACTCTCCTTTCGCTCAAATGCGCTTTAACTTCCTCCATATTTGGTTGTATCCTGATTGAGAAGAGTTCAGATTGCGAACAAGTAAAAGAGCGGCTCGCGGCAATTCCTACGTGGGGATGATGACACCGATGGAAGGAGTTAATGGCAGCACTCACCAGCCACCGGGCTTTCCTCTCGACCAAGTTCGCCTTAACCTAACCTAGCCTAGCCTAACCTAACATATAAATACTCGTGTATGTAATTTAGTTCAATCAAGACCAACAAGCCTGAAAGAATGAGCGACTGCTAGTCCCCTGTGAGCCAGCCCCTATTTTAAAATTAGGGGTGGGATGGCATAGCAACATGGCGTGTCCGCAATTTGGACTATTCGCAATCAGGAGGCCACCCCATATTCTACCTTCCTTGTGCTTTCCTTACTAACTTTAGTATGTTGATAGTTCAGACGGGCAGCAGGATGTGGTGCACAAAATCACTACTGACCCAAGATTACAGGTCATAACTTGCCCTCCCTACCATTTGGGTTTCAATCCTCTCTCTAAGCGAATACTGTTATAGTTGATTAAACATTCACCCTCACGTCATGCCCTCTTGATTAAGAATTATTTAATATGGAACACGATCATATAATTTAATTTACAGTAAACACCGAGTTATATCTGTATTCGGGATATCCGCTTTACGGAATATCCGTGAACAGTTCTTTAAAATCTTACAGTGTAGATTAGTGAGGAGGAATCAATGTAGGAATCTCTAATTAGTCACACGTAGGCCTAAGCACCAAAGTGTAAGTATACATTGTTGAACAATTTCACGGATGTTCTGACATTGAGAAAATTGAGAACTGTCATAAGGAAAGGGTCAACAATACGTTAAAGCAGAAAACAATACACAATTACTTCACAAAACATATGTAGGAGGTAATAATATCATTCAAGCTGCACTGTATTTTTATGCATTACAGAGTAATTTTTTTTTTACATAAATTATATTTGGGTTGAATTCATTATTTTACGAATCAAAATCTCCAATTTACCTCCGAATCCCACATCTAGAATCCAAATCTTGGAAAGAATTATGAACATTAGAGGAAATAAAAATATAATAGCTAAATAGAACATATAAATAATAAATGTTAACATTATCTCTTATCCATTAACTATAACCAGTGATTGCTCGCGAGTAAACCTTAAGTTTAAGTGCTCTCTTAAAAATTGTCAAATTAGGTGGCCAACCTTAACTTATACCAACCTTATACCATCTTGTATTTAACATACAAATTACATTTTAAAAAGTATGAAACGCATAAAGTCAATAAAAGTAACTAGAAACTATAAAGTGAAAAAAGTATAACAACTCACTTAGTTCGAAGTCAAAGATTATCTATCCATCGTGGAATCTACAAACACATATATCAGGAATATATATAATTGTTTACTGGTGTATGTGTTTGTGCAAGTATAGTGTTTAAGATAGTATTAAGAACATATATATATATATATAATATATATAGGGTCCGGGGTTCAATCCTCGGTCCCGACACAAATTTATCTGATTACCAAACCCATTTGCAACATTACATTACATTGTGTTACAATAGGACCCGCCCCATGCTGACATTAACGCATAACTCTCAATAAATCGTACTACCCGCTCCAATTATACTGACACTAATAGGATCCCTACAGTGGTAATCGTAGTTCACGTAGGTTAGTACGAAATAATAAAACATTGCTGAACAATATATTTTCACTACATAATCCAATTCAATATAATTAAACTGTTCATGTACTTACCAAATGAATCTTCTAACACTAGTAACCACCAAGGCTGGCTGGCCTACACCTAGCATCCAAAATTGACGAGTGGGTCGGGCGAGCTACGATGTTCCTATTCCTACAAGACGTAGTCCTCACACTCCGATTCTGCTAACGTGTAATGGGCCATCCAACATTGAATACGACTATAGAATAACTATTCACGTGCCCCCTGATGGTAGAAACATGAACTCTCAAAACATCGGATGATTGAAGAAATAGGCTGAAAATCTGATGGAGCAGTATCAACAGATGTGTACGTGACTTTTTGAAGCCACCGTTGACGTCACCAAGCGTGTGTTCAGTTCTACCACCTTCTTTCTATTGCGACGAAACCCCACTATATAATAGGCTGTGCAAGTATGCTAAAATGACTATATTGATAACCACGACCAACGAAGGATCATTGTCTTGGACCTGGACAATGGCAGGATAAACATTTGTATTGTATCGGAATCGTAACTATGGAGATTCGTTTATTGGACTCTGATTTATTTTCAACTTTTAGTCATATTTTTGTAATATAAAAATTAATATTCCTTTTTCTAAATCTAACTATTTATTTACCTGATCATTCAATATAAAATGAGACTCTATATTTTGTATGTCGCCACTTGGGTGCTATAGTCTTTTGGAGAGTTCAATCATTTAGGTAGCCACAATTATTAATTGTTTTGAAATTGAACTAGTTAAATGTAAAGTGTTTGAAATTGTGGATAATAGTATTTATATTTTGTAAACATCGAGGTGAGATTTCTTAATTTTATTTGCATATTGAAAAATCGTAAAGTAACCTTCATTATTATTTTTGTATTAATTATTATTTTAATTAACTTTGATATATTTAATAATCTTTTTTCTAAGTTGGTTCTAAATAGTACATTTACATTATTGTTTATTAAAGGAACTACTGTTTAATTTCCTAATTCTAAGTTTGGATCAGATAGTCCCTGGAGAGTTTGACTAAAGTCGGTTAGCCAAACTCTCGCGTTATGTAAATTCTCTTATATAAGATTTACTGGTAGCGTTAACGTAATTTGAAGCCTTTGTTCTTTGTATATAAAGACACTTTTTGTAACAGTTTCAAGGTGCCCATTAGACCCTTATATAGAAGTTGTGTATCATCCTGACGGGTGATATTATTATTAATCTATTGTATTAAATTCAACCCGTGATGTTGTTCTGTCTCCTAAAGACTTAACTATCAGAATATTGAATAGATTACAAATTTATAACTTTCTTGTAAATATCTGCGCAACTTTAAAGATATAAAGTTATTGTATTTTAGTTTGATTTTCAACGTAACTCATAATGAGACCATGTAGAGTTTTCTAATCTATTGTTATTGTTCATATTGTTGCTTTTAAATATTGCTAATAATTTCCCTTGTCACTTGTTCCTTAGATTTCACCCACTCCCTTTTATATTATTTAATGGTCGTAAATAAAAGGATCAGAGGGGGTGTTACACTTCCTTCACATCTTCACATCTGACAAGACGTATATTAATCACAACTTGTGGATGTGGGAATGCCAGGCCTCCACCGTGGTTCGGATTCCACGTTAAAGTGTAGGTTCCCCATTTCATCTCACAATCACCCTACCATTACACATTAGCGTAAGTGCGTATAACCCGAACGGGTAGTAAGACGCGGTACTAATAATAATAAATAATAACTATATATATATAGTTATTATTTATTATTATTAGTACCGCGTCTTACTACCCGTTCGGGTTATACGCACTTACGCTAATGTGTAATGGTAGGGTGATTGTGAGATGAAATGGGGAACATAAGATTTTTCTTTCAAACGATAAACTTACTGATACACTCATTCTTAAAGCATATTGTATGTAGCCTATAGTGTTCAAGATAGTGTTAAGCACATATATATATATAGGTGCTTAACACTATCTTGAACACTATAGGCTACATACAATATACTTTAAGAATGAGTGTATCAGTAAGTTTATCGTTTGAAAGAAAAATCTTATGTTCGATTTTTGTCTGAAATAAATGTTTCCATTACTAGTTCGTTAAAAACTGGTATTACGCGAATCATTGACTGTTCTACAACGTGTATCTAAAACATTTCATCAAACTTTGGCAGACTATTCCTTGGGTGAAAATAGAATAATTCACATCAGCAACCTAGGGTCCATCTTGAATATTAAGGGTGGTATACACCCCTAAACATAGAGCTAAAAACGACTATTGTGTGAAATATTATGAAAACTGATTAAGGTATTACAACGAATCTTTGTATACTACTTATTGAAACCTTGATCATTAATAAACTAAATGTGCTGTTACCGTTACCCACCCCCATCATGTAAAAAAGGGGGGGTTGTAACACTTTTTTCTACAATAAAATGTGTCAGAGTAATTATTACTAATTTTGACTTAAGATTACAAAACCAGGACAAAAATTTAACAAAAAAAAAGGTGTCTTGGAGAAACTGTCTAGCTTTTTCCGTTTTCGAGATAATCACTCAAGTTTGAGCTCAGAGACAAGTGTAAATGCCTGCCAGGTAGGCAACCAGA
Organism: Timema cristinae; assembly: GCA_039000515.1. NCBI lineage: Eukaryota > Metazoa > Arthropoda > Insecta > Phasmatodea > Timematidae > Timema > Timema cristinae. The sequence goes on from JBCFYV010000012.1 coordinate 82,404,295, forward strand.
ATCGCAGTGTTACTCCGTACTGCAGTCGTTTAACCATTTTTACCGGCACGTGTGACTATGTATCACGTAAATTTGGTAAACAAGGCTGGTTTGTGTGAAATGATGAAGAGACTCAGATACTTTTCCTTCTTCATAAGCTCCGATGTTATCACATAAGTAAGTTATGCTTACACAGTTCACACTTGGGTGGGATTTTAATCATTACACTCACTGGAGTATTGAAAGCTAAATTATGAAATACTAACCGTAGTTCTTGTATGTTTTAATTCCTAGCTTCAAAAGCATATTCATAGCAAGTGTTCAAAATAGTAGCCCCTAACGTCATTGCAATATCATTGACTGGCGTAATCCTTCGAAAACACGTGGTGTTTCTTGAACCTTATCACATGCAGCACCTAGCCTAGCTAACAGGTCTTCCTCGGATTCAATGGCTGTCTCTTACACCAAAGCTTTGAAAAATCCCCACAAAAAGAAGTCTAATGGATTAAGTTAGGTAAGGAGAGCGTGGTGGCTACGCAACAGCTATACTGGTTGCCTACCTGGCAGGAATTAACACTTGTCTTTGAAATCAAACATGCATGATTATCTCGGAAACGGGGAAAGATAGACAGTTTCTCCACGACACCTTTTTTTGTTAATTTTTACTTCATATTTTGTAATCTTAAGTCAAAGTTAGTAATACTTACTCTGTCATAGTTTATTGCAGAAAAAAGTGTTACAACCCCCCTACCCCCTTTTTACATGATGGGGGTGGGTAACGGTAACAGCACATTTAGTTTATTAATGATAAAGGTTTCAATAAGTAGTATACAAAGATTCGTTGTTATACTTTAATCAGTTTTCATAATAGTTCACACAATAGTCATTTTTAGCTCTATGTTTAGGGGTGTATACCACCCTTAATATTCAAGATGGACCCTAGGTTGCTGATGTGAATTATTCTATTTTCACCCAAGTAATAGCCTGCCAAAGTTTGATGCAATGTTTTAGATACACGTTGTATAGACAACATGGCCGAATCATTTAATCTATCTTCATTCATGGTGTTTCCTAACCAAATAACAAACAAACAAAACAAAATAAAGAGTTACTGTCTTCACACCCACATACTCACGGCTTTTTATAAAAATTGTTTCTTATCAAAACGGCGGAAAAATTCTCTTTCTTTGCACTTTTTTTGTACCTGACTTAATTTAAGTTCAAATTGGGTACTGGCCTTGCGTCGTTTTTAATTTCAAACCTTTCTTATAGTGATAAAGAACCAAAATTCAGTATTTTTATACTGAAAAGTGGAAACTTTCATTTTACATCAAGTAATTGAAAACTCTAACGAAAACCGGTAGCGTTGCACTTTCTATTACACAAATAAACGACTGATTGCAGTTTTTATCACAGGGTCTCACTTGAACTCAGCCCAAATAACGGGCTAGACGAGCGCTGAGATAAAGACATTGACGTCAGGTTGTCATGGTGAGCCCTCCCTCACGAGCCACCCGTGATTATAACAATCATACATTCAGTTAAGTGTTAAATTACTGGTCTGGGGCCTGGTTGTTAAGTTCATCCTACAGTAATAATTGGCTCCAAACCATCAGTAAGCAGTATTTAAGTCCTAAAACCGATTTCACTTAAAAATTTGAAAAAAACAAAACAAAAACAGGGATTTGAGTCTCGTATCGGATTTTCTTGAATCCTCGAATCTCTATTATTATCCTTAAGGATTCGAGAGTCCCATCACTAATATAAATGATTATCCATTTAATAAAATTACAGTTCATACTATGCAAAATTAAAGAAAAAAAATTGTGTATTAGATTATCCGTATTTCAACTATCCGTTCATTCTCAAGTACCGATTAACCCGGGTAATCGGGATTTTACTTATTTAAACGAAATTTATTATTTGACAAGTTTCACAAAATGGATTAGGAAATAAAATTATTTTTAATAGGAAACTTTAATATGCTTTGCAGTTCCTTTTGGGTTATTTATACATGTGTGAACATGTTTTATTATTTTCCAAAGAAGCGTGCCAGTTTCCAATAAATGGACATTATATATCCAGTAATTCCAGCTTGGCTGGTCGCAAAATTCCTTGAGTTGGGTTGAGATATGTTGCTTTACAAAACGCTGTCAATAGTAGAAATGGCAGCAGAGCTTTACTGTTGGGGTCAAAATTGTGTTCATATTAGTTTTTATTCAGGTAGTAAATATTGTATTTACCAGTAATTAATAGGAGAGGTTAAATATGGCAAATGCGTTTGTATCTATAAAACAGCTTTGTTTGTAATTTAATGTAATTTAATTTATTTATGGGGTTAGACAGTACTTCTCTTGTGAATCATATCTGTAAAAAGCGATCTTGTCTTGTGTGTCTCGCTTCACCTCGTCAATATTCCAACCCCTTGCCTTGTTATTTCACCCTGGAGCTCCATGTTCACTTTCACTATATATCACCAATATTCTGACCCCTTGCCTTGTTATTTCACCCTGGAGCTCAATGTTCACTCTCGCTACATCTATTCAATATTCCAACCCCTGCCTGGTTATTTCACCCTGGAGCTCCATGTTCACTCTCGCTACATCTATTCAATATTCCAACCCTTGCCTGGTTATTTCACCTTGGAGCTCCATGTTCACTCTTGCTACATCTATTCAATATTCCAACCCCTGACTGGTTATTTCACCTTGGAGCTCCATGTTCACTCTCGCTACATCTATTCAATATTCCAACCCTGCCTGGTTATTTCACCCTGGAGCTCCATGTTCACTCTCGCTACATCTATTCAATATTCCAACCCTTGCCTGGTTATTTCACCTTGGAGCTCCATGTTCACTCTTGCTACATCTATTCAATATTCCAACCCCTGCCTGGTTATTTCACCCTGGAGCTCCATGTTCACTCTCGCTACATCTATTCAATATTCCAACCCCTGCCTGGTTATTTCACCCTGGAGCTCCATGTTCACTCTTGCTACATCTATTCAATATTCCAACCCTTGCCTGGTTATTTCACCTTGGAGCTCAATGTTCACTCTCGCTACATCTATTCAATATTCCAACCCCTGCCTGGTTATTTCACCCTGGAGCTCCATGTTCACTCTCGCTACATCTATTCAATATTCCAACCCTTGCCTGGTTATTTCACCTTGGAGCTCCATGTTCACTCTTGCTACATCTATTCAATATTCCAACCCCTGACTGGTTATTTCACCCTGGAGCTCCATGTTCACTTTCACTACATATATTCAATATTCCAACCCTTTGCCTGTTTATTGCATCTTAGAGCTCAATGTTCACTCTCGTTACATCTATTCAATATTCCAACCCCTGCCTGGTTATTGCATCCTGGAGCTCAATGTTCACTCTTGCTACACCTATTCAATATTCCAACCCCTGCCTGGTTATTGCATCTTGGAGCTCAATGTTCACTCTAGCTACATCTCGTCAATATTCCAACCCTTGCCTGGTTATTGCATCCTGGAGCTCAATGTTCACTCTCGTTACATCTCATCAATATTCCAACCCCTTGCCTTGTTATTTCACCTTGGAGCTCAATGTTCACTCTCGCTACATCTCTTCAATATTCCAACCCCTTGCCTGGTTATTTCACCTTGGAGCTCAATGTTCACTCTCGCTACATATATTCAATATTCCAACCCCTGCCTGGTTATTGCATCCTGAAGCTCAATGTTCACTCTTGCTACATCTATTCAATATTCCAACCCCTTGCCTGGTTATTTCACCTTGGAGCTCAATGTTCACTCTCGCTACATCTATTCAATATTCCAACCCCTGCCTGGTTATTTCACCCTGGAGCTCCATGTTCACTCTCGCTACATCTATTCAATATTCCAACCCTTGCCTGGTTATTTCACCTTGGAGCTCCATGTTCACTCTTGCTACATCTATTCAATATTCCAACCCCTGACTGGTTATTTCACCCTGGAGCGCCATGTTCACTTTCACTACATCTATTCAATATTCCAACCCTTTGCCTGTTTATTGCATCTTAGAGCTCAATGTTCACTCTCGTTACATCTATTCAATATTCCAACCCCTGCCTGGTTATTGCATCCTGGAGCTCAATGTTCACTCTTGCTACACCTATTCAATATTCCAACCCCTGCCTGGTTATTGCATCTTGGAGCTCAATGTTCACTCTAGCTACATCTCGTCAATATTCCAACCCTTGCCTGGTTATTGCATCCTGGAGCTCAATGTTCACTCTCGTTACATCTCATCAATATTCCAACCCCTTGCCTTGTTATTTCACCTTGGAGCTCAATGTTCACTCTCGCTACATCTCTTCAATATTCCAACCCCTTGCCTGGTTATTTCACCTTGGAGCTCAATGTTCACTCTCGCTACATATATTCAATATTCCAACCCCTGCCTGGTTATTGCATCCTGAAGCTCAATGTTCACTCTTGCTACATCTATTCAATATTCCAACCCCTTGCCTGGTTATTTCACCTTGGAGCTCAATGTTCACTCTCGCTACATCTATTCAATATTCCAACCCCTGACTGGTTATTTCACCCTGGAGCTCCATGTTCACTCTCGCTACATCTATTCAATATTCCAACCCCTGCCTGGTTATTGCATCTTGGAGCTCAATGTTCACTCTAGCTATATCTCGTCAATATTCCAACCCTTGCCTGGTTATTTCACCTTGGAGCTCAATGTTCACCCTCGCTACATCTATTCAATATTCCAACACCTGCCTGCTTATTGCATCTTAGAGCTCAATGTTCACTCTCGCTACATCTATTCAATATTCCAACCCCTGCCTGGTTATTGCATCATAGAGCTCAATGTTCACTCTCGCTACAACTCGTCAATATTCCAACCCCTGCCTGGTTATTGCATCCTGGAGCTCAATGTTCACTCTCGCTACATCTCGTCAATATTCAGGTCCGCTCCGCGCGTTAAAACGCTGGCCTCGACGTCGCTTCCATGATTACTTGCATCAAATACAGATTTGCATCGCGCTTTAAAGTACAGCAAAAAAACGAGAGGGACAGCAAAAACTGGTAAAACATGACAGCAGAAAGAATCGCTGGAGTCTAATTCTATCCAAGTGAGCAACGAACATGTCCCAGTTTCTGTTGGAAACTGCTCGTTATTGGATTTCTCGAGAGCTGTCAACAAGAGCATCTTCCGTCGAGACTTTGTTTAGATATATTCCTGGCGAGCGTTGATTCTGTTAGACCTCTCGGCTGATAGGACCAGTAGTGGCAGGTATTTCTGGAAAAAGTGGGAGGGAGGAAAGGTTATCGAGATCAATAGTCCCACGGCCGGGCTGGAACCGAAATATGTCAATATGAAACTGTGATTGCGATGTTTACATCCAGTCAACCCAAACAATTAGATTTAGCCTTATTTTGGGGAAAAACCGTTTAGGTATTACATCAAAATGTATGGCTGCTGGAGTGGTGTGAGTTTGGGATTGGGGATAACAGATTAGATTTATTGATATCCTGCCTACTTTGGTCTTCACCAAGTACTATTAACGCAAATAACAAAAACTTGTTCAAATTCTTGTTTGAATGAAGATTTAAGCTGAGAGTAAAATACAAGCCGTAATGTCAGTGGTGGTTTGTCCTAAAGGGCACAAGAGCACGTGTCCTATTCAAACATCACGCTATACATACAAACAGTTATAAGTTATAATAATGTTATCTAACAAGTAAAATATTAAAATTAAAATACACTTTTTCTATATTTTGTCTTAAATTATGACGTTTAAAATTTCTGAGTAAAAACCTCCAAACAAAGCTATCTTTCCGATCGAGCATACTATTTTATGTTTTCCAAGTTCACGGCGGAATAGAGTGAGGAGAGGTTAGGCTTTGATGCGCAGAACGCTGTAGGCTAAAGAGGGCATATGTTGAGATGTTCCTTTCTCGTAACACGATAAACGAGCGTATATGACCTGAGTCTCTTGCGAATTGAAGACGTAAAGGTGTGTGTGCTATTATAATTATATTATTGTGTCATTTATATTTGTTTATCCTTGTTATCTTCGTTCAACGGTTCAAATGTTTTAAAAATTAAATATTCTTTTTCTTTTGTTTGGTTTCAAAGGAAGATTCTTCTACATAGATTAAAGGGGATGTTGCTGATTTAAAATATTTATCAAAAAGAGCGAAGAGATATGGGTTATCATTAAATCATATAAATGCATCAGTGGGGAAATAGATAGTTCGATATTTGATATTTGGGGGCAATTAAGTTGTGCGCATTTGCAACAACAAAACGTTGACAACAACAAATACATATTACGTCGCTTTAAGTATGTGTATTAAAGTTTGTGGAACTTTTGAATTGGCTTTACGTGGGCATGATGAAAGGGTTACTTCTGATAATCGTGTTATTTACTTAGGTTTAATTGATTTTGTCGCCGAATCATCCAAAATAACTTTTATATTCAATGTTTCAATTTATCAAACTGAAGTAAAGACGCAAATAAATTCAGCAAATTTTATTGCAGTCGAAGCTGATGAGGCTACTGATTTTTCCAATCATCAACAATCAATTATAATTAAATACATTTTTAATGGGCAGATTTGTGAACGATTTGGGTCTTTTAATTTTTACTAAACCATAATGAATAGACAGCACAAATTTTTATTTAATGTCATAATATAAGAGCTTCAAACTAAATTAAATACTCATTCACACAAATTAATTTCGCATAGTTACGATGGTGCAGCTGTAATTTGTGGGGAAAATAATGATGTTCAATTATTAATAAGAAAAATATATCCAAATGGCTGTTTTGTACATTGCCATTCACATCAATTTAACCTAATTATGGAACGAGGCGCACAATATAACTAAGAAAGTAATATCTTTTTCGCTAATTTACAAGCGTTTTCCTAATTTTGTTTCCCCCGTTCACCTAAAATATTAGCGTTCCTTGATGAAATTGTCCAGAAAAGGTTACCACGAGCTGTTCCAACTCACTGGAATTTTAAAAGCAGAACCGCCAATAGTTTATATGACTACAAAGACTAGCTAAGGAATGCAAAGAAAAAAATCATAGACTGATGAAGTAGATTCGAAAACACTAAATGAAGCAAGTGGCCTACTGAACCACTTAAATAGTTCAGAATTAGCTGAAAAATTTTCATTTAATTCTGCCACATGTAGACATTTTTTTAATCAAACTCTGGTATTTGTGGCTTATAATATTTTGAGAAAACTATAGAACGATTTGAGATATATATATATATATATATATATATATTTTTTTTTTTTTTTTTAAATTAGAAAGTGTACCGATATTATTCGAGATTAAGTTGAAATACCCGAGTAAAAAAGAAAGAAATTGCATACACTGAGGAAGATAATAGAAATACTGCTGAAAAAGAAGTTTATGACACTATTTTAACCCAAATTAAGTATATATTTGATTTTAAAAGTCGCCAGTGCAGAAAAATTATTAAATTCAAAAATTTGTAAAAACTATAGAAATACATTCAATGTATTTAACGAAACTGTTGCATCTTATTCCATGTTATTATTATTATTATTATTATTATTAGCACCACGTCTTACTACCCGTTCGGGTTATACGCACTTACGCTAATGTGTAATGGTAGGGTGATTATGAGATGAAATGAAGGACCTACAGTTTAACGTGGAATCCGAACCACGGTGGAGGCCTGGCATTCCCCACATTCACAAGATGTCTTGTCAGAGGTGAAGGAAGGGTTTGGTAATCAGATAAATCTGTGCCGGGACCGAGGATTGAACCCCGGCCGCCAGCATAGAAGTCTGACACCTTACCCCTAGACCACCAGGTCACCCTTATTCCATGTTAAACGCTATACAATTAAAGTTCTAGGTAATTGAATGTAATCGGGATGATATGTGCGAAGTTGAGGTTGTGTTATCTTTATTAATGTTTATTTCACCAAATAACTTAAGTGCGATATTATCTTAAAGTTGTAGACTGTTGGATATTATTTGCACTACACCGATGTCAACCAGTGAACAAGTCAACATGTGAGGTGTTTTTCCATCCTAAAACGGACTGAGACTTAGACTACGTTGCCATCAATAGGGAAGCCTCCCTCTACTGAAAATAGGGCTTTCATGAACCCTTTTGGTTGGTTTTATTAGACGTTTACAAAGTGAATGTGAAACCAGTTTACCACCCCCTCCATCCTTTTTTTCTCCTTCTCCTGCAAATACTAAAGACCTGCTCATTTCATTTGGCTCCGGTCATAACCACCTCTTCTCTAACCCACTACAAGAGAAGGTATCGGGACTAATCTAAATCGTCTTAACATCTGAAATATTATCCAACCAAACACAGTAAGCCTCTTCAATAAATAGTTTTTAGGAGCATACATAAAATAATTGGTACGGCGAACCGCACTGACTTTCTACAGCTTTTATCTTAAAATATACATTTACTAAAAACTCGTAAGATTTGTGAAACGAAATAATAGGTATATACATTGTTTTAGAAAAACTACACCAAAGATCATGAATTAAATAATATACAATTTTACTTACTTATGGATGGCATTAGGAACTAGGAAAATCTTTGTCCTCCAACGAGCATAAGAATCCAAATACATTTTCATTAATTAAAAAGTATATATATATGTATATACTTGGTTATAGTTCAGAAATTATTGGTTTCATAAAAAAGATTTCAAATAAAAGATTTTTATCTTTAATAGTACTATAATTTTACAATGATAAGTTATTTCGTATCTCAAACCGTTGCGAAGAAATGATGAAAATTGGAAAATTTCCCATATGTAAAGTATCCTCAAAGTCATGTTCATGAGAAAATGAGAACTTCCATCTTGTTTATATTGATAAACAGTGTCTAGATATAAAATTTAATCAAAATCGTTAGAGCAGATTTTGAGACACTCTATTTTTGCTCTTTTTGCCCTTCTGTAAACTACTCTTAAATTTGGGGTTAGAGATCTAATTCATAAAGCCCATCTTGGGGACCTTATGAAAACCCTAGGAACCAAGTTTTAGCCCAACCAGTAAAATAGTTTGGGCTCTAGCCCGAGGTACAGACAGACAGACGACATTGCGAAAACAATAAGTTATTTTTGGATTCAGGTGGTCATGAAACGTCGTGATTTATCACAATCTCGAGTTCAATTTTTTTTTTACGATCACAATACTTTCTCTTAGAGGTGTCGAAATAAAGTAAAAAAGTATTAAGCCAAACAAAGTTGATATTTCTAGTTGCTAAGGTAGATAGACGTCCTTACCGCTCTCCCAAGAGTGCGAATTATTCTTGCACCGTCAACTTTGAAATGTTTCTCTCTTGATTTGGCTCCTTCTTCCGGGAACCCCAGTAACGAGATGGTCTGGAGAATTACATAACATGGCGGCGGTTGCACGTCAATATCAATTACAAGTCAAGATTAGATATCGGTGTACGGGTCCGCCATTTTCAATTCGATCATGTCCGAGCATCATCCAGTAGTCCTGCTTGTACAACAGACGGTCTTGGAGTAGAACAGGGAACATTAACTGGATCATGAAACTGGGAGATGCCTTATTTTTTGTTTTACTTCTGACAGAGGTTGGTCATCGTGAGCCTCGGATAAAAACTACGCCATATCCCACTTTGTGGAGAAGAGAAAACTCTGGTCTGAGCAAACGCTCATTTTCAAATACCGATAAATCTGAGCAAACGCTCATTTTCAAATACCTATAAATACAAACTTGCCTGTTTTGAGTTCAAACCTGATATCACACTTTTATTTGTATCAGTAGTTCACCTTATCAGCATAAATGTAAATGAGTTATGGTGCTTTAGGGATCGGTATATTTATTTAGTTATTAAGATGATTCTATGACAAAGTTAAAATCACATTCTACTATAATAGCTTATATTTATAGCATTTCCTGATCTCTTTGATAAGTAAGTTGTTCCAAAATTTAGGCAACAAATAACGTAAGCTGTGAAGGAGTTTGGTTTTTAGGCTCTAAATTAGGTTCTTATGTATGATTTCAATCACCTCCTGTATTTTATTTCATTATATTAGGAATATTTCCTTTTTGTTTACTACAATACGTTATCCAGTTCTAAGCAAGTCATTGTTGTTTTTGTAATTAATAACTGTTGCCGTCTACGCTAAGTTATCATCTTGTGTTTCGTAACATTATGCACCATGAAGAATAATACTATTACTGAACGTACTTTCTCGAGATAAATTATATCTTTGTATTTTACAATGGAAAATCTCTGATTAGGCTGTCGAAAACATAGCTCTATAATTACTAACTCTTTGACAAAAATGGAATTTGTTTAACGGTTTATTGGTTTTTGAATAGCGATTGACCAGTCTGTTGTCCAGTGGCCAGAGTTCCTGACTTAAGATCCAGATTTCCCGGGTTCGATCCCCCGTGCTACCAACATTTATCTGTGAAGCAGTGCGTCTGGAACTCAACCTCTGAGGACAAATGAGGAGCTACTTGAATAAAGACATAGCATCTCCAGTTTGGAAAACTGAGATTAACGGCCAGGGGGCTCATTGTTCTGACCATATGACACCCTCTATCAGCAGAGGTTGGCACTATCATCTCTTAACGGCGGTGGCCGCTCGGTCGGTACAGCTCATTTGGGGGATCACACCATGGAGAGAGTAGCTTAGATTCAATGTCATACATTTATTACCTAAATGCCGAGCATGTTTGAAGACAAAATCTTTTCCAACGTCACTGTTTTATCAAACACGGGAATTTAAGGATGTGCATGATATGTTTTTACCTGGATGACAGTTCAAAAATCATATCTTTAGGTTTTGGGTTGCCAACACTTGTAAAAGATCACTGTTTTGTTATAAACGTTAAGTTTTTAAATTACGTGTACATGTTATATCTTGCATTAAAAATAACGTAAACTTAAGTTTTCTTACATTGGTTCATAACTTTTAATAATTTCTTTTTGCCCAATCCGAAACAATATTTTAAACATCATTAAAAGTACTTATTCTTCGTTTTGGAATGTGATCTATGATGTGTAGTATAGTAAATACATTAATACCTTTTAATACAGGCATCGTATTTACTTGGAAAAGAGAAAATACTTGTAATTTTTTTATAAACCTAATTAATAATTTTATGATTATTTTATTGTATTTTTAAATATTAAACTGAATAAAATATGTTTATCTACTGAGTGGGTGCATCATTGTAAAGATTTTTTCTGTCACGTTCAATCATATTATTTTAATTCGTCGGTCGCCATTTTGAAGCTATGTTTGTTAGACCTTTTGTGAAAGTGCTTTGAATATGTTTTTAAGTGGAATAAAACGATAAATAAGCTTTGTGGCCGACCTCAAATAAATATATAAATAATATTGGCTAATAATACTGTGGTACTATCAAATTCATACATCATCATTACTGTTATCCAAATTGACAGATGTAAGCTGTTGACGTAGGGATAATTAGGGACTATTTCTAGTAACTTTTTGCGCTGTCATCCAAGTAAACTAAGGTCGTAAATGTATTATATGTACGGATTCAGGCTATGAAGTACCCACACTTGTAAACTGTTTTTGTGTGATGTGGTTGGCTTGAGTGAGGTATTAGTGATGTGTTCATCCCCCTGACTGTGTGCAGTCAACAATGTATAGGCCTACTATACTCGTAAAATTGACAGCTGCCACTTTAGCCTTGTGTGACTCGCATATAAGTATCCATCATTTTTACAATAGCTTTACACACACTAGTTCGTGATATCTTCTCTAGTCCCACAATGGGATTGATTGTATAGATTTGAACGACGCGTTCGGGCTGTACGCTTATATGCTAATTATACGCTAATGGTTTTAGATTAGGAAGGCTATAGGAATCGTACCCACATTTACATGGAGTAAGAGTGGAAAAATATTTTCGAAAACACACTCTCAACACACCACACCGAGATTCAAATCTCGATCTACCCGTCATTGGCAGTCTAGTTATTTTCGAGAATAGCTTCTTAGACCATGCAACCACCGAGGCAGGTATCATCTTTGTCCTACACCAAGTCTTACTACCCGTTTGCGCTACACGAAAACACAGATATTGGTTTCCAAGGTTCAATTCCAGGTGATAGCTGTAATTTATCAGAGTAAGATTTGGATTGTGTCCACACAATACAGAACCAATAAACGTTCTGAACTCTATCAGTCTTACATTGAAATTAATGAGTCACAAATAGCCAGGAACTAGCTAGAAGGTTTGAACTCGTAGCTTTGATTAAAACCACTTGGTTCATTTTGGTACTAAGGCCCTCCATTTGATGCCTAGTGAGGTCTGACCTCCTCTCCGAGACCTTACGAACATTTCACCATCACATTTGGTTGCTAATGTAAATTAATAACTTCCAAAACAAGTCCGTCAGGAGCGCTTCCACTTAAAAAATAAAACAGATGACAGCGAAAATGGAATTTTTAACTACCAGCCTGACGAACAAAAAGAATATTTAAAATAATGGAGAGGGAGGCATAAATAGATAGAGGCTTCAAAAGCTACACCAAAATATATCTACGCCAAAACAAGTTTTGAATTTTCTATCAAATTACATATTAAAAAAGAAGTTTTTAGAAATAAATAGAACTCCCCCGATTATGTTCATTGGTTTTATAAAACTGGATTAGTATTATTCCCTTGTCGTCTCTGAGGACAGTTTGAGCTTCAAAGCTGGCAGACATATCTGTAACTGTCAAGTTGACATTATTTCCGGTATGAATTGTTCCCAAGTTATAGCCGTTCATACAACGTGAAGAGTATATAGGACTATTTAACCTAGCGATGCAAGCGCTAATGTTGTGACGATAACATTATGAGCTAGTTGGTTTGTTTCTGTCAAGGGTTGCATATTGTATCAAAGAAGACTGTACACAGAACTCGCTGTTCGTGGAGTCCGGGATGTATTATAAAATGTGACAAGGGTCACTTGATATGTAGTTTCTCGTTTAAATCTCGAAATTAAGTTTAATCTCACTCACAAGAGTTGGGTGTATTTATTTTGTGTCTGGGAGAGAGAATTCTAGATTTTAAAGAAATTTTGTGTTAAGTGGCAACGTTTATACGTTACTATCAACGTTAATATATATACAATATATATATATATATATATATATATATAACTATAACTTTAATATATTATTATTATTATTATTATTATTATTAGCACCACGTCTTACTACCCGTTTGGGTTATACGCACTTACGCTAATGTGTAATGGTAGGGTGATTGTGAGATGAAATGAAGGAACTACAGTTTAACGTGGAATCCGAACCACGGTGGAGGCCTGGCATTCCTCACATTCACAAGATGTCTTGTCAGAGATGAAGGAAGTGTTTTGGAAATCAGATGAAATCTTTGCCGGGACCGAGGATTGAACCCCGGCCGCCAGCACAGAAGTCTGACACCTTACCCCTAGACCACCAGGTCACCAACGTTAATATAATTTACGTGGGGTTATTGACCCCGTGGCTTTTATAACGTTTTTTATATTTTAGCGGCGTGTCTTACATTCCGTTCGGGTTGGCCGCATCTGTACTAATTACACTAATGTATTATAGATGAGTAAGGTTGAATTTAGATAAAGTTTACCCACACTTGCGTGGTGGTAGAATGGAAAACGATTTAGAGAAAAATCATCCTCAGTACACCCGACTGGATTTCGAACCCCGATCTCCCCGTCATCGATAGTCCAGTCCATCACTCGATGGCGAGAGTTACGCTTTCAACCGATGTTATTCAATCTTTTTTTGGTTCACATACACACAGATATAATTTACCTTCAACTTTGTACCTCCAAATTCTTTCGTTGGTGAAAAACGCAAATTATACATATTCTATAATCGACCTCTAAAATAAAACCGACACTCATAGAACGCATATCCGTACGTCCAACTCTCTGTGGCTAACCCTAAATATGGACCTAATTATTCAATGTTCATCATGAAATAATATACTCGTATATAAATAAAATTATGGGTTAAATTATATCATATATTAAATTTTACGTACCCTCTAAAAGTTTCTGTACCACAGATTGAAAACCACAACCTTAAATTAAACCTTTCTATCACTGAAGCGGGTCTTTTATAACTGTTTATACTCCTAAGTACAGTTAGTTTTTAGTGTGTGTGCTTATAATTTAGATTTGTTCTTAGAGAGTACACTCTGGATCCATGAATAATAACAATAATAATAATATATTCATATTTTAGTGTTAAAAAATACTACATTTTTAAACACCCCTTATACCATTCACCGCTAAATCCGCCCCCTCTCACACAATTTTTTTTTCTCTTTTTTATTTTTATGATGCGTACGAACCAAATGCCCTCTTTGCCCTTAAATATAGGGGGAGGTGGAGGGGCCCCTCACACACACGTATGACAGTTTAAAAAAGAGGGAGCAACATTTTCTTCCCCGGACCTGGCCAGACGGAAAATGAATGTTGAAATGTAGCGACCCCCCCCCCCCTACCCCTAGGGCAATTGGTGAACTGTAATGACCCTGTAATTGGCGACACTGCTACTTGTAGTTGGTCACGCCTGACTTGACTCCCAACATCGCCTCCTTCGAACCATCCGGATCTGTACAGTCTGGTTATGATTACAACTCTCTTTCTATCAGTGGGCCCCACCAATACACCAACACTAGCTGCAGGAATGCAAACAATGTTCTACCGACTGAACTACCAAGGTTAATATCTATGTTAAACTACTTTATACAAACAAGTGTTCTACAAACCAAAATACTCAAGCTATAGCCATGTACAACTTATATATAATTGTTTTTCAATTGAACTACCAAGGACACTATCTTTGTCCATCTATTATATACAGTTAAATGCCCTACCAATCGAGCTACCAAGGTTACTATCTCCTTTCTTTAGCACCACGTCTTACTACTCGTTCGAGTTATACGCTTGTGTACTAATTACACTAATGGTGTTAGGAATTAGGAAGGTTATATTTAGAGGAAGTGTACCCGCATTTGCGTAGAGATATAGTGGAAACCCATTTTAGAAAAAACTACCTGACTGAGATTAGAACCTCGATCGCCCTGTCATCCGCCGTACTGAGAGAGTGGAGCGTTAGACCAGGCCGCCACCGAAGAGTTAGGCTACCGTCTATTTCCAACTACTCTATAACGTTGTTGTTTTTTGCATAAAACATTACTGACCGGAGAGACATGACATCCAGTTCAGTCGTCTGTTTGTAGCCTATTCCCCGTTATAGTAGCAGAGAGAGTTACCAGGGTTGTATACACGTACTCGCAATTAGATGATGTCATGAGTGTGAATATAAAGGTGTAGAGCCAGTGGAGGTCTTAAACCAACTTTACCAACCCCTGGTGACTGTTGAGACGATTTCCTTTAAGATAAAAATACATAAGGTACTAGTCGGGAATCGAACCTGGGTCCCTTGGGTTCGTAGTCAGGTGCACCTAACTACACCATGGGGCCGGATTAGAGTTTAACTATCTACCGTTGTGAAGTGATCTGGGTGAGAGACAGGAAGTCAAGATGAGCTGGACCTTGTTGCTGTGGAAGCCAAGAGGTGGGTGGTATCGAGATCCTCCTTGTCGAGGAGTGATGGATGGCCCATCATCATCATCATCATCATCATCATCATCATCATCGGACCGATGACGCGGATCCTTGGTGAACGTTCTACCCATTCCGAACGCAACATGCATAAAGCCCCTTTGACACGAGGACGTATAGGATGGCGCAGAAATCATTTACGTAGAGTTGCTTGTATCCTAACCTAGAAGCTGAGATTCTAACCTCTGCCAGATACACATTCTTTATTTAGGAGAATGCTGGTGCATTTTCAAAATATCAAGATTATATTGTACATTATAGCAACCTACAACCTACAATTCCCTAGTGTTAAGAACAATTTCTTTAGAGCATAGTATATATATATATATATATATATATATATAGAGTTAAGATATAGCAAGTTAGGTTAGGTTAAGATAGAATAGTGTTTTGTTGGTATCCCTTATACGGCGTGTGAAACATCCTGCTACACTTCTATAATAATGGTAGGTATATATGGTTCTATCTCACGGGACTAGTAGAGAAGTATGTATTGTCTCCTTTTCAGTGTGGGATGCAGCCTGCTACAGCGTATTGCAAATGAATTCATTGGAATCGATTATAATTCTCCTCAACCTCTCTTTGATTCACGAGGATCAGCAATACCATAGTAAAATATTTGATACCCAATAACATGTAGGCAGATCTGCACTCAGCCAGGTCTGTCAGTCAAGCTTCAGGGTCATACGGATCGCCTCGTGCTGTTCCATTGCTTATAACCCCACCAATGTGAGACCAGTATTGCTATTCAAACTTATCAATATTATACTCTAACTGCTTACTTTTGGATTAGGGAACATTTGCCAGTTTGATAAAACAACTATTTGTCACTAAACTCGTATCGGTGGACGCACAGTTTAACGCGACTGGATCGCCTATAATAGGGAGTTTGGGGTTCGAATCACGGGCTGGTGCATTGGAGGTATTTTTTTTTTCAGATCTTATACATCACTGCGCTTGTCCCCATCTAGTATAAAGCAAATGCTGCTGTATTTAAGCTCACCTACCGTCCTCATCAACACCCCAAAAATTGAGCTGTTAATAATTATGATGCTAAACGTAACTTTTAAAAAAAAACGCAATTAATGGCAATGGTTCTAAGTAATGTCTGGTGGGATAAAGCAGACCCAATACAATATCCGAGCTTGGAACTAGATCTCCTCTATAGCTGTGACGTCACAACAGCCAGCAGGCTCCTGTATTTAATTGCACAATGGACGCTATTTCCTACAGATTATGACATGAATTGTGCACGCGTCACGTGTTTATTTAGACCCTAATAACGTGCCTTCTCAGGATTGTCATTATTTCATACGAAATTCCCCGTTTTTTAAATCAGCTTCTCGAGTAGAAACTCCTTTTTTTTTTAACTTTTTAGACAGTAATTAAATATCATTTTTCATCAAATTAACTTTCGTGAAGTCATGTCATTGGTGTTTAAAACATTAAGATTTAATCTTGATACGCAAATTCTTGTAGTTGTTGTACAGCCCAATATATAAAGTAAAAATATGAGACGTGTAAAGAATTTGAATCAGTGTGCTCATTTATTCAGTTCACCTTTTAATTTTTTTTAAACTTAGAAGTGTAATCTCCCAAATTCATAAATATTTCAGTAGTTTTTAAGTAATTCCGCGAAATTCACTGTAATTTCCCTGTTTCTTTCGGACCCAAAAATCAATTTTCCAGGTGAGTTGTAACCTTGCTTGTAGTTGTGTTTTATCGTGTTCAGGGTTGCCAAGTGCCTGGAAAACCGAGGGGGAAAACACGTAATTTTTTTGGTGCCAGGAAATAACTGAGAAACACAGGGAGTTACAGGGGAAAAAAATAAAGAAATGTTTGTGAATTATTATTATTTATTACCGTTTCTTACTACCCATTCGGGTTATACGCATTTACACTAATGTGTAATAGTAGGGTGATTGTGAGATGAAATGGAGGACCTACAGTTTAACGTGGAATCGAACCACGGTGGAGGCCTGGCATTCCCACATTCACAAGTATGTCTTGTCAGAGGTGAAGGAAGGGTTTGGCAACAGATAAATCCGTGCCGAGAACGAGGATTGAACCCCGGACCCTCAGCCAGAAGTCCGACACCTTACCCCTAGACCACCAGGTCACCAATTTGGGATATTAATTGCAAGCATTAAATAGTAGGCCAGTGTATGAAAAATTAAGCCCGCTGATGCGAACATATGTCTTATCTCCCGTCCGTAGTGTATCGTCACTTCTTCTATTTGCTAGAAGATGTGACGAATACAGTAGCAAGGTATACAATGAAGGATGGAAACGATCAAACATACGAGAGATATACAAGTCTAACAAATCAGTTTATTTTAAATTCAAACAAGTCGAAAGTAATACAAATGGTTTGACGAGATAATATACAAAACATTCCATTGTTTATTGATGGGAATGGTATCTATTACTTTAGACATGGTTGTCCCAATAGGGAGCGTTATGTGTGAAGCACCTTGGTTTGACCTGCAACCCTGACAAGTAAGAATGTGTCTATATTTGATAGGGACTCGTTAAAGTATAGCAAAAACACACATTCTACAACGAAGGTGTGTCTACCTCAACACAACGGCAATTTAAATTGGAAGCAATTATTGATTTAAGGTTAAGCAACAATAATTAACACTACTCCCGCCTTGCGGCTACTAGACTTTAACTAATAAGCAACTAAAAGAATAATAGTTAATAATACCTAATTCTAGAAAGTCCTAGTTTAAAGAGTTACAACGTTGGCAGTTAAATGAGCTAGCTAGCATGAGTTAATTCCATATTGAGCTACGAGATAAAAAGGTTAAGTTCCTAGAAGAGGAACAATAAGTGTACAAATAATTAATGGTGAGCTACCATGAATTTAGGCTGTAAAGATACTATGGCCGGTCTATTCCTAATTAGTACTGCCTGGTAATTCAATAGTATATTTAAATATCAACACAAGTTAGACACAGACTATAACAACTGCAAACAGTTAAACATTAACTAATTCAAGCGGTGCATGAAGGGGACTAGACAAAATAAACAATACCACGCGGGCCACTACTTTGGATTAGTAGCGTACCCACGAGTTGATAACCGTACAAAGGTACAACAATAGAAAGATTAGAGACTGGTATCAGTCAAAGATCCGACTAGCTCATGTAACAAAGCTATAGATAACCTGATTTCCGCCATTTTTCGATCTAAAGAATTAGCCTAGCCGGAACATAGCCATACAGTATAGGGCGTCTGGTTATTGCCCATGTATTTAAGACTATGTCTTATGGACATAGAAAAATAGATCAAAAACTTTGACAATTCAAAACTATGTCTTATGACATGGTAAATCATATCACGAAGACCCTATCAAAGATTACTAGATTAAATTATCATAGTCACAAAATTTACTTCATCTGTGGCAAGGAGGAGAGACCGACGCCTCAAACATCGTGATCAACGCTTGTTTAGTCCACTCACTGGTCCTTGGCTAACTTTTAAAATGTTCCTCCGACGAATCGTCGTCACAATAGAATACAAAATGTGAAACGAGGAATGGAGGTTTTATACAAGATGTACTGACGTATAGGAAAGGGACATCAATAGGGGGGATTTTCTATAAATGAGTAGAACGCCAACTAGTGCTGGGAGACGGCCGCTGATGACAACATAAGGAAGCGACCCGTCATTACAGTTAAGTCTGTCAAGCGAGAGCTGTCCGTGTGTTGAACTTCCTCCAGGAAGTGTTGAACAGTCAGCTGGGGCACTTCCCTCAATTTTGGGCGTTTCCAGCAACATGATTTCGCCATGAGTTTATATCTGCCACAAATTATTAGTTCTTGGATTTATAGTGATACTCATATATAAGGGGTTTTTTAGTGTACGTGCTAATGGGTGGGACATTAGCACGTTACAATAGTTTCGCCTAATAATATTGCTTTATATAATAACTGCATATATGTATCCATCAAATTTATCTCTCTCAAAATCAAATCATATTTTAAACACCAATATGATGACCTCAAATAAGTCAATTTTATGACTACTCTCTAAATTGTCTGGGAAATGATAGCGTAATTATTTTGAACCATCCTTAACTAAATATAGGAAAAGCAGGAGGTCCAAAAAACAACAAAATCTAATAGGGTCGAAATAAAAAAGGACAATAGGAGCGAGTGCTTGGAGTTCTGAGCTTTGAATATTTTAGGCCAAACATTCGAAAAACAGACCTCGCAACTCCCACCAGTTGCGGAATTATATATACGAACGGTCTATCTCAAGAGTTAGTTAAAAAGGAAAATTACCGCAGAATTAAGTTTACCATAAGAGAACTAACATATAACATAACTAAAAATATACCTATGGTATGGTGGAACACTATTATGAATTAGAGCAGAATTGTCTCAAGTTGGTATTTATTTGACAAACATTCAATATTGTGAGAAAATATATAATAAATATGATAAAAATGATATTCACAAAATATCTGAGACGTTATCAAAAATTTTCGAGTACTATTATCCAAATTACAAAATTTACATAATAGAAACCATCAATCATTTAACTTGAGTTCATTGAGTTACTAGAGAATGCTTCTCATCAACTAAGTTATCCTTAAACGGTTAATTACCAAGATGTATTTCCACAAACACCCAGAATATAAACCAATAAACGCTTAAACAAGCCATATAATATTTTCCCTAAATTCTATCCAATTATTTACATTACTTAATGCAATTCCACAATATTTGGTAAAAATAATAAATAGTTCTAAGTGAATATTGGGACGTTGTTGGATAAACAGATCGTTTATTTACGTTAAATAAGTTTAATGTTCCGATGACTATGTTTTAAGTTTTACCCAACAAAAAGAAAACATTCTGTATAGTAACAACTTTCAAGATCGATAATATATTCAAAGACAAAATATCGATAAACCCAAAGGTTTATAATCGATCATTTACCCAGGAACAAAATACATATCGACTAGCGATATAAACGCCTTGATCCTGCGACTAATTACATAAAAAAAGGTAAACACGAAATTTACAACTATTATATCTATGTTTCATAGTTTAAAGTTATTTAGAAAATGCCAAAAATTAATTTCGAAAATTAATTTAGATAAAAGAAAAGTTAAAGACGCCGAAAAAGAATTTAGATCTTATAATTATTTTAATATAATCGAAGACGGAGCTTCTCCTTCTCCAAATACGATTTAGTCCAAGAGTGACGACTGATTCCCCAGCCGCCACTACAATACAGTACAACCCAGATACATTGGATGACGGGAAAAGGGGTGGGGGAGAAAGAGCTGGAACATTCTGGAACAAAATATGCACATGATAACATAGGTAGCTTCTACAAAGTTCTTTACATTTTCCTGACCATCCTAGAATAGGGCGAGTAGGTTATCTTGCGGCACAAGTTCGTTGCTACTCAAGGTCTTTGGCACAATTACATCCAACAGTCTTATTTTTGTCGCGGTTCCGAGAAGGTGTGTCAGATATTCACTCACGTTAGTGTTTCATGTAGTTCCAACCGTCATACAAATGGGGTAAGCTTAGGATTTTTTTATGTTTCCTCATGCAGTCCAACGCTACAATTTCTGAAAAACTTGTTAACCTAGGGAATTTTGTATTTAAAAAATGGTGGCAGCCTTGGTGTTGTAAAAGTAATTATGAATTAAACTGACAAATGACAAAGAGAAAGAGCGTGTGTTAACATTCAAGGTTCCCAAAGACGATTTTCGTCATAATAATCACTTCTGAAAAAAGTCGCGCCAAGTGCTCGGATATCTGTTTCATAAGAGTCCAAGAGTCAAACTAAATGGCTGCAATGAGTTAGTCGATTCAGATAAAGGGGACTGTACGCTACATTACTACCATTTTCAGTAATTTTTTTCTTAAAATGACCAAAATATCGATATCGGTCATACATTTTTCCAAACAATAAAACACGGGGAATAGATTTGAATAAAAAAAGAACAAACTTTTTAAATAAATAAAAAAAATGTTCCATTCATGACTCACGTAAGCGACGGGGATTTTTCGGCTGTTCTAGAACAATTTAGGCACATTACACTAAACCTTAAACAGAATGTATTGTCTACCAACATTCAAGAAAGGGGATAGGAAGAGGTGCGAAAATTACAAAGGTATAACATTGATATATTAATGCGCGAAAATATTCTGGAAAGGAGAATGAATAAATGCGTAAAGGGAAAATGGAGAAAGAAGTAAGATTAGTTCAGAGATAAGAGGTCGACGATAGCTTTAATATTTGGGATTATACAATTGATGGAAAAAAGATCTGAGTTTGAAAAGGATCTGGTAATGGCCTTCATGGGTGTATAAAAAGCATATGATTGTGTGGATAGGAGGAAAGTCTGTAAAGCTATGGAGGAGGCTGGAGTAAAAAGAGGAGTGGCTAGGAGAGTAAGAAATATGTATGATAATAACGTGAATTGAGTAAAGACGTAGAGAGGGTGGACTGAATGGTTCCAATCAGATAAGCAGGGGAGTGCCATTACTATTTGCATTGGTGATGAAAATAATCATTAATAGAGTGGCAGGGAAACTGGGTAAGGATAAAATGAAATCAGTGATGTTTGCAGATGACTTGGTGGATGGAGTGATAAGGAAGAAAAAGTACAGAAATAGCTGCAGTAATGGAATGAGGAAGTGAGTGTGGAATGAAATTTAGTATCGTGAAAAGAGAAGTGATGGTGATGACAAGGCAGAGAACAAGACCAATAAAGTGATGCAGCTAGCTGAAGTAGATTTTAAAGAAGCAAAGAGAGTAAAGTATCTTGAGAGTGTGATTGAGGCAAAAAGGGGAGTGGAGAAGATATAGTGAGATGAGGGCAGCCAGGAGGTTTTTTATAAGTGTGTAATAGACATACTTTGGAAATGATAAATCTCCAAGGCCTTTTGAATAATTGGTATTTGATTTCCAGCCTTCCTCTTAATGTCTTCATCAGGCAGACAACAATACCAATATAAGAATTTGGTCAAAACTTAAATAACAGGTTTCAAAGGGCACACTTTTTTATTTGCTCTGTGCACCATCGACTCTAGTTATTCCTTGGGGTACAGAAACCTGACCACTTTTCATCTAGATCTGTGGGAGGTACTGTACCATCTCGTTTCTAGTCAGGGATTTACTGGAGTCACGTCTCTCTTTCTCGATAGTAAAACACATTACGCGATACAAAAATGTACTCTTTATTAGATGCATATTTAATATATTTGGGGCCCTCATTACATACACTATAGTAAGCAATCTTTAATAATGTACCTTGCGCAGAACACTAGATGGCTCTACTTTTATTCAAAACTTTTCACTTTGAATCTTGAACCATTCTTTGACTATTTACTGCCAATTGATATCGGAATATTTTTGAAGAACGGCTTTACCAACATTTCTAAGACCAACTGAACAAACCTCCACTATAGTCAATTCCAGCCCTCATCTGTTTCAGTCTTCACATACTTGGTGGATGCACTTGTAACTACATTGAATGGCATCTTGGAGGTCAGATGTAAGACACTGTTTCTAAACAAATTTGAAAAAAAAAAAAAAAAAAACAATAACTTTGATGCTCTACCAACTCAACTACCCAACTACCTAGGCTACTCTGTCCTTTGCTATTTAAAGATTGCCCACCAAAGTAACATGGCATAAACATGACAGTGAAATATTAGTGAAAATATATTATACTCAGGTGTGACTCAAAAAACAGGAATGATTTTGTAGCAATTCATTAAATGTTTGCCTCTGATGATGAAGATGCTTTGGCCTTATTGAATTGAGTCAATATTATTAGATACAATAATTATGTTTGCGGGAGTAACACTTTTGATAGCATCTTTTTTGGCTATCAAATGTAAACAAAATCTAATTCTTTCACTGTTTTATAGAAGGAGTAAAAAAACATTCCATTAATATAAAGGAAAATTGAACCTATGATTTTAAAACAAGATACAAACTTTATGACTTGGGTGTCACCTGAAGAACGTCTTTTAATAGCGCTAAACAAATTTCCAGCGAATTAAATGAACTTACTCGTTTGTAACATGTGACCAAATGTGGTGCATGTAGTAATAGTCTGATATTGTCAAGTACCATTATGTCGCCCCACTTCAATGGGCACTAACTCATATTCACATTGGTTTAACATGAAGATGCATGTTATATCGCCAAATAACATGTCGGAACACAAATAAAGTTATTTTGGTGAGCGCTCCTACTTAAACAGTTCCTTTGGGATGGAAGGTAACGCAAGTTAAGATCTGTATATTTATAAATTTTATTCCAAAATAAATTGAGTATTGCTCCAGTAGATATAGTTTAATTTATTTCATATATGATTAGTTATTTTATATTTTTTGTCAGCAATGTGGTATTTGAAAAGAATCTTTTTAAATTAAGATAAAAAAAGTCATAGTGCCTGTCACAAATATAGTATAAAATAACTGTTGATATTACTAAATATATCTAAGCATCAACATTCAATTTATTTTAGCCCAAAGAGTTTTTTGTTATAACTGTAAGAATACTTACCTAAAATCTAGTCCCTTTCCACCTCAAAGATACTGAGCTTTACCTCAACCATTGTATACTTAATAGGCCTATCGTACCTAATATTAAACTCGGGCACCAAAATGTGGGAAGGTTATTGAACACAGCATATTGGACAAAACTGCCAACTTGCAGTGTGAAAATTATATTTCAAGAACACATTCTCCTACTTTAATTTAGATAAAATTCAACATGTGATTATTTTTGCTGCAACTGAAAAACTAGAAAAGGGCAGGCCTATTCCATTAATAAATATTTTTCAATATGAATAATTTTATCAATGAATTTGTAACCCAATTCTTAGAAGAAAAAAAAGCATTTTTATTCCGAAACCTACTGCAAGGATTTTCAATTTTTGCCATTAAAAGTGTTCCTACATTTTTGTTAAAAAAATGTATACACATTCAGCTATGTGGTAAATCAAGGGTCTGGGATGAGTTTGTATTAGAGTTGTGCTAGAATTACGTGGAAATATGTCCCTAATAAGGAACAGACTCGCTCTAAAAACAACATATGTTGTATCTAAAAGTGTGTATAGCCTTGAATATCCTGCCTTCCTTCAGAATCAAAAGGAATCATAAATATTAATATTATAAATTGTATTTCACACACATAAAATCATCTTAACAAAAACAAAGACTTGTTCAATGTAATTTATTTGTGATATGTTGACACATCAAAACACTTAAAACTAAGTGTTTTTTATTTTTTCAAATCTTTTGCCAATCACATTTAAAACAACTTTTTTTTAAATAAATTATGTAATAAAGAAACAATATAATAGTTGGAAAGTTTAAATTTACACTATTTACAACACTAAGGTATACAAATCTGTGAAAAGAACATCTAATATTGTACAATAAGTACAATGCAAGACTACGTAATGGTAATACATACATAATTTTCATCTGAACAATATTCAGGGGTCATTAATCATTCTGTAAAACACGAACACTAAGAAAATAAAAAGGCAGTTTTTAACAAATATATAAATTAATATTTGGTGACAGTTTTTGAAACTAATACAAATTTACCATTCATATTGCTTCGACAACTAGAGCTAAACAATGCTAGATGTAAAATTACAACAACAACGAATCTGTCTTACTCTCGCTATCAAATGAGGCACAAGCAATATTTCACCTCTTGGAGAGCACTAATATATCCTTCACTCTACCATGAACTATTTAAGATACAACATTTAGTCCTGTTAGAGGGCGAGAGGTTGGGAGATACCATTCTTATAGTCGAGAGGGAATGTGTAGTGGTTTATAAGTTTTGGTTTAACAAGAGTTATCAGAAACTGAAGTTACACTTATAATGAACTATGAATCACATGTACCTCACCACTGTGTTAGTCTATGGAGTACACGTTCTTAACAACCATGACCACCAACCTAAGGCCGTATTTATGGTCAAGTTCTGGGAGTCAACCAATCTCCCACAATATGAATAACAAGCCATTTAGGTTGGATGGGGGATTAGATTACTTCTGAATCTTGGCTGTAAATATCGCCCTTAATCTTGAAATGAGCGAATGTTGTACCTTGTGTGTCCCAAGTTTTGGTTTGCAAGTACATATTTATTGTCTGAAAGTGCATTCACCTTTAGGGGAGGTTCAATATACTCTAACATGAAGAACCTCAGCCACGCTTCTACATATCCTAACTGTTGATTGCAAAATACTATTTGTATATACAATTATAGAGAAATTGACAAATCCAATTACATGTATCAAGCAAGATCTGGAAAGTGGTTGATACTCTTAGCTCTTAATCTGAGTGTCTGGGTTTATGCCTCACCAACAACACTCAAGGTGGTTTGTGGGCTTTCATTCTTTTTTTTATCAACTATGGTACCATTTTTAAAATCCCCCCCAATTCCTGTTTCCTTAATATTATTTTAAGTTGCTGCTGAATAGTGAACAAATGAAAATGGAAGGTTGTCCCTGCGGATGACCTTGTCATGAGCCCATCAGGACATAAAACTCCACAGAGGGGTAGCAATATTGTCACATACAGGAGAGAAAAAAAAGTACGCTGGTTAACTATACAAGATGTCAATAATTAGCATTACATTTACTTTAATTGCTCATATTTCCACTAATATTCCTTCAAATGTTGTTAACTTTACTTCTACTCATTGATACATTTTTAAATATGTTTTTATAT
Organism: Timema cristinae; assembly: GCA_039000515.1. Classification (NCBI taxonomy): domain Eukaryota; kingdom Metazoa; phylum Arthropoda; class Insecta; order Phasmatodea; family Timematidae; genus Timema; species Timema cristinae. The sequence continues at coordinate 82,430,652 of JBCFYV010000012.1, forward strand.
TTGTTGACATGATAAGGTAAAGGCGAAGAAGGTGGTTGAATTTTAAGCTCATACACATACAGTAAATAAATTGTGACTAACAGGTATGATAACGATGATAATTACACTAAGGCTTGATATTACTATAGTAAGAACAACCCAGAAATAACACTTTAAAAATACAAACATATTTGTTTGCACTCAACTTTGATAATATTTTTACTATATTATTACTGCATTGCTACTACATACCAAAAATGACTTTTACTTGCTTCAACTGTCCTACTCTGTTTTACTGTAGACTGTGCCATGTCTAGTACATGCTACACAAGAGCTAGAGCACAAATAGTTGAATAAACACAACAGATACAAACAAACACTCAACTTTATTGTGTATTTCAATAATTTGTTTAATGGACCATTACCAACATCAAGATGACTACAGATGATAGCTCATATACCTCAGAGGTTGGCAGTACTTCAATGAGTGTGAGATACTTTAAAATAATGTGATGCCCACAACTTCGCAACTTTGCCTTAATAACAGGTGGGTAGTTATTGGAAATGTGTCCCATTACAAACAGCTCCTCTTGAAATACTGGCAACATATTCAGAAGCCTGGTGGATGGTTAATGTCCAGAGGATAGTTTAGCAACCAGTCTTAACCAGAGGTCATTCTTGGTCCACATCTGCTACTTGTGAAATGTTGTACAGATATTCCCTGCTACTGCACAATAACTCACAAAGCTGCAGCTGTTATGCCATTTTTAGGTAAACTCAAGTGTCTTGTTTTTATGATCCTCTTTATTAGGACCTTGTTAACAAATAAATGGAACTTCTATTCATTACTATGGAAAAATATGCTTTGATCACTGCTCTATATCAAGGTTTTTCAAATGGCAGTCCACGGTGCCTTTTTTGGGGGCTTACGAAGTTTCTTGGAAAAGTAATCTACTGTAGTGAAATTGATGTTTTTAGCCGAGAAACGGAAAGTTTTTAGTGCATGGGAAAAATCCATGAAAGCTACAACTGATGCTCATGTTTAATTTATTACTTACATCTGCCGTATTTTATTGACGTATTAAAGATAAAATATTTTAGTTGGAAAATTTGTTTTATGTAACTAAACATGTTTACATTAACCCCTCTTATTTAATTCCCAATTAAATACTTGTTCTCGTATTTACATAGATTGACGAAAATTAGCCGAATATGATGCAGCCCAACACTAGACTCATGGATCTAATTGTAGCCCTATGGCACTTTTAAGTTGTAAACCCCTACTCTGTATTAATGGAGTCAATAAATATAAGCCAACCGGGGATATTGCTTCACAGAGAAAGTCATACAAAACAATTGTTTCAAAATAACTAGCGACATACTGGCAGCCATGTTTGTCATGGGATTTGCACTTAAAATAGTGTAAGTGCATTCACTTGATCTCGGATGTGATTTAGAATCAATTTATTTTTATTCAAGCCTGTAACATTATTTTCCTTATTTTAATTGTGATTGATACCATTGTGAACAAAGCTTTGCCAACCCCTGATGTATATACTCTGTCCAAAATAATCTAGAAACTTGCAACAGTAGACAATCATGGGTCGGGACAAACTGAGTCTGGTACAGGTCATCCCATCACTAGTAGATTCAGGGGTATATATAAAAGTTATAGTTTTTACAGTAAGAGTATCTATTATCAATTACCTTCACTCAATATATTATTATTGTATGACTAGGATTTATTTGATGGTTATAAAAAAAACATAATTCCGTTTTGTCATCATGAAATAGTTATATGTATCTCTCATGACAAGCATTACTAGCAGGGACAGCCCAAATACTATAAAGGTTAGATAAGCAGTAAGCACGCATGACTGAGGTTGGAGTTTATTCAGTAAATTGAGAAGATTTTCACTTCCACACAACAAGGGAATGCTGTTGTATTTATTTTAGTTTCACCTTACTTATACTGATCCTTTGGATTAAATAATTTAGATCGGTGTCATTATGAATTAAAAAAATAAATTTTAAACAGTTTATTTATCAGTGGGTAAGATTTATAGGTTTGAGACAGATAAGAAATATTTGTGAGAATTTCAATTTTGTCTCCCAGGTTAACAGTCTCTTAGCCCACTAACAGAGGATTATTATTTAACTGAGATTACACTTAGCTAACGTTCCAATGAAATACCGTGGTGAACCATCTCTTGCAAGGAAACAGTTTTTAATAACAGTTGCCTAACTAAATTTAACGATCTCGAGCAAGGATGGGGTCCCTTGTAGCTCATATCCATGGCAGGCAGTAGACACCACAAGCATCCACAGGGGCCGCCAAGAACTGCTGGGACAGTTTGCGGGACAGCCGTCGCTATAAGGGTCAGTGGCGTCTTGTGGGGGTGGCCCCCTGGGGCTCCACCCCTCCTGCTGTCTCTTTTGTTCCTGACCTGCCGCAATGTATGAGAACACGCACAGCACCGCATAGCAGATCTGGTCCGACTGTAAGGGACAAACAGGTCAGTATCAGGAGGTCCCAGATGCCAGGACTAGTGATTCTAAAGAGATCCCACCTAAGAAGCAGCCAAACTTATTCCCCCTATTCCCCTAGTGTTATACACTCCAAGCCTGGTGTTCTGATTGTCTTACTAACAAAGTTGTACAGGTTGAAACTCTTTAGTTCAGCACATTTTGAATCTTCCACCATTAGTTTGAGGGTTGGCCAAAGTGGTTTTGGCTTGGGTTCTGGATGTATTTTAACCCTTATTGATGTCTTACAAGAGACCAAGAGTTGTGAAAAGTGGTGTATTATTTCCTATTTTAAACTTTATTCTACCTTACATGACATAGCAATAAGTATGTAGAGGAATATGGCAAGCATAGAGGATAGACATAAAGGGTTCTTAGAAGTCAAATTCTGTGGTCTGGTACCTGTAAGGTCCCAATGGTGCCAGACTAAAAGGGTTTCAACCTGTATTTAACTTGAAATCCAAGTGAGAGATGTGAACAAATGTGTTCTGGACAAGGACCTTGGCTCAGTGCATCACTACTCTATTGACTCAGTTATTCACATTATTGTTGATGTTCCTCCCTTCCCTATTTTCCCCAAAGATTAAAAAAAAAAGGTTAAATGAAGAATTAGCTTTACTAAAACAGTGTCAAACTAATTTGTTCTTACTTGCCGGAAATCATCAATTCTTATATAACTTAGATCACACCCTACAGTTTGGGAACCACTGTTCAAGTAACACTTCTCACCTTATGCTCAAAACTCAATATACCTGAGTTTCAAAATATATTTCTTTGTATAAAAATAATTGTTGAAAGTTCCCTTTTTATATTTTTATACACACACACACACCTCGCTCGACTTACTACCCAATCAGGAATCTGCATGTTTACACTATTAGTCAAGGAGTCAGAAGAGAATAATTCAACAAAAAAGTACCCACATTTGTGCGGACATAAAAAAAAAACTCAATAGATTCAGCTGTAATTTTAACCTCAATCTTCCTGTCATTGGCAATTGAGTCTATTGTGAGTGATGACCGAAGCAGGTCAAAACAAATTAATATTTGCATCACTCAGATTAGAAACTTTTTTTATTTTGTTATGGTGTAGGCCTATCTGTTGAAGTTTAAAAATGTATTATGTATGAATTATTAGCAGAAAATAATAAATAAATTACTTGTATAAGTTATATTATTTTTATATATATATAATGTGTGTGTGTGTGTGTGTGTTTTTTTTGATGTTATGGTTCATTTTACAAATTACCTGATTATGCCTCTAATGCAGTGGTTTCCTACTTTTTTCATCTGACGTCCCCCTTGGTAAATTATCTAATTTCCACCACCAGCCCCTATTTTTTGGGGCTATTTATAATGAAAAAATATTAGTACTTTTTAGACACTTCTTTATCTTTGTACAAAAATCAATGCAACACTGGCAGGATAATGGTAGGAAAAAATGACAATATTATCGTGATAGTTGGCACTATTTTGTTTTCATCAGTTCTTGAATATTGGTTTTGATGTTTGACAGATCACATCGCAAACCCCTTTTCCCTTCAAGATGACAATATATTTTAGTTTTTATGAGAGTCAGAGTTGAAGATTCGTTGGTGTAGCACATGTCCGCAATGGTAGCTGAGGGTAGCATTTCTCAAACTGTATTTTGCGGAGCCCTTGGACTCCGCCAGTTATCTTAAGCTTCGTTAAACACTTATATAATATTCTTTATTTGTTTTTCACACTATAAAATAGTAACAGTAGTTATGATTTCCAATTATTATTTTTTTTCAACTCTGAATCAAGGCCATTTGCCAAAGCTGCAATTTGAACATGTGATATTTTCCATTTTTTGTATACTTTTCTGCTTGTAAAAGTGAATGTGCTGTCATTGAATGCTAATAATACTAGTGTAAAAATGCTATGAGGGTTCCAGAATGTATTTTTTCTAGTGCATGGACTCCTTTAGTCTTAAAGATTTGGAAGCCTTTGGCTTAGGTGGAGGGTTAAGAGGAGGCTCGCAAGTTTGAAAATAAACATGTGCATGCACACTTTTAGCTGGTCCCTGAATTTATTACAACTGGTAGGCAGTGTTGCCAATACCGCAAGAAATAATCATATTATTTACTATGGAAAAGGGATTATTCTTCAACTTGTATGATTTTTAACATTATTTTCAAACTGTTACATGCCACCCCCCTGAAAGTGCTTCACGCCCCCTAGGTTGGGAATCACTGCTCTAACGAGACAGTACATACTAAACAACATATAATAGAGAAATAATCATAAACCCCATAATAAAACCCATTATTTTTCAACCAGTGATTTTATTTTAGGTTATCATATTTTGTTACATTTCTTTGTGTCTGGCCCTTATTAAAATAGTTAATTGATGACACACATTGATGAATATATTTTCAATAAAAAAAACTAAATTAACCATTTTACAATTAGATCAATAAGGTAACACATTTGTGCGAGGTTTTTGAAACCAAAATTAAGTTTAGTCTCTGTTTGTGGTTTGGTCAACAACAAATAATACAAACCATAAGCAACTTAATAAAATAAACAAAAGTTAGGGCTATCTCTGCTGACTCTAACCTAGAATTCAAAGGTTTGATACCAGACAGCTGCTTGAGCGTGGTTTCTAGTCATCTATCCAAGTAAATGCTGGTGTATTTCTTTTTAAATATTCCCTTTACTTCTTTGACTGTTGATAGCTGTGTGCAAAGACAAAAAAACACAGTATTTCCCTATTATAGGAGAAAGACTAATTAAATGGCCCTGTCTATGTGTCCTTTAGAGCTTTTGAACTAATTGACTGGTATAGACCAAATCAGAAAAACAAATACCCCAGGACACCTTAAAATTGTATTTTTGATCAATTTTGGGGCTATTACTTTTAGGGATCGAAAGTGTTATAATATTTTTTTAAATTAGAAATTAGAGGGATATTTGGTGTTCAAAAGTAATATGGAATATTTGGTTAAAATGTATAATGGCATCTTATACAGGTTAAAATTAAGATTATCTGTGTGGAAATAAAAGGGTGTCCAAATTTGGTTAAAATAAATTAAACACATTAATAATGTTTGTTGGACAAACAATAACACAGGAACCAAACCTATAAATGAAGTCCTAAGCAAATGAAATAAAAGGTTGTTCACAATCAGTAGCAAATGGTGAGACTGCCATATTGAAAATAATAAAAATAAAAATCAGTCAAAGTTGACTTTGAAATTTGGAAAAATATATTTGGCAACATAGTTAATAATTTTCTGGGAACTGGGTAAATGATTTTGAACAAATCCAAAACTAATTTTATCTAGTTTTACCTAAGCTGATTTAACTAAAAATAACTTTGATAAAGCTTTATTTAACATAGTTATTACCTTAATTTAACTCTATTACACCTGATGCAGCTTAACTTGATCTTGTGTCTTAACAACCAAAGTAAGTTGAACTTAGTGTTGACAACTCGGATACATTCAGAGATACTGAAACTAGTGTTAGGACAGGCTATCAGACACTAACTATCTGTCTAGGGGAATACGGAAAGAAGTGGGAAGAGAGGGTCAACCAGTCAGTATCGAACACAGGACTCCTTGATTAAAATCAGATGCTACCAGTACTGATAAAAATAAATACAAACTTAAATCAAATGAGTTCTTACAACCCAAGTGCAGGTCAGGTGTGAGCAAGGAAGGCATGCAAGATGCAGATAGACAGGGGCAGTCCTAGCTCGTCACAACATCAGCGCCGGTCAACATTCGACGCGCAACGACAACCGAGATGACGCGATGCAGGGACAGAATACACTCATTAGCCTAAAACGTGCACAAATAAAACAGACAAACAAGCTAGCCAACTACAAAAATACAAAATCATAATAAAACACTCAACAAACGAAATTTAAACTAGGATGCAACAATTACTTAAATTAATTATCAGGGTGTCTAAACATATAAAGATTAAAATTTCCTTGTTTTTTTATAGACCATAATTTTTGTCCATGTGGGTGTGTAACAATCAACACTCTCAGTTCGACCAACTTACTTGGTGTTTGTTCAAAGAACAAGTGGAATTGTTTGATTCTTTTAGATGGGTGCAGATTTAAAGAAATGAAAATAAAGCTAGTGGTTAGGAAAACATTTTTGAACAGTTCTTGGTTATTTATATTTATTGATATGAGTTTGTTAAGTAAAAACTTTTTTTAATATATAAGTATATAAAAACATTCTACTATAGGTTTTAAACTGTTCCCGATTTACAGATGGTTGGCTTCCCTCTTTAAAGTGGCATCCAAAAAGGAACTAAAACAAAGATTTCCAGCTTGGCATGCTATGACCTACCTCTCCAACAACCATCTCACAGTCAAGGTTATCATCTACTCATTAGTTGCAATATTTATTTATATACAGAGAGTCAAGCCCACTCCTAACTAACTCAATTTTACCAATTTATTTGCCAAATTGTAATCCCTCAAATCAATGCTGCCAAGAATGTGCTATTTTTTTAAATGAATGTTTGATATAGTGCTTTATTTATTAATGAATGCTCACTTTATGATAATTTTCTAAGAGCTTATGACTAGAGCCCGGATTTTTTTGTAATCATATTTTTTAATCCTGCCATTTAGAGATATTAAAAGCGAAATGTTGGTGAATTAGGTTGTTTAGGAATGTATTTTAACTTTTAATATTACATATTTTATTGAATTATTCATATTTTTAAAATATTACATAATATTACATAGGCCTATTCTGTGTGTTTTTATCATTGCATGCTTTTTTTTTTGTCTTTCTTGGGTAAAATAATTATAAATGTTGTGTCACTAATTTTCAGGAAACATGTGTGTTCATAAAGGAATGTATATAGTGAAAGGATGGCAGTGAGTTAAGTTCAAGTAAGGTATACTCGCTCATAAGAGAATTTGATTTGCCATAATGTAACTTTGTGCCTGACGTTACTCGTCCTGGGAAGGGGATAGAATGCGACGTTGCCATATAGTGGCCTCAGTATAATTTCTCTCGTGTGGTATGTCAGTTTCTAAACACAAGTCTACAAGTTATAAAAACAATAATTCTTGGATTTGATATGCTCCTTTTTTCATTGTTCTTTGATAGGGTAAGAAATGGATATAGTGCAACAAGACAAAGAACAAATTATGAAAACAGAACACAAAATCAATCAAAGAAATGTAATTTGAAGTATTTCTCAATAATTTTGAAAAGAAAACAATACCAACAATGTGTATATTTGTAAGTGTAATTAATACCTGATAGTTTGTTGAGATGAAACAGTTAAACTTGACCCAAAAATTAATTTTAGGAAACTGACTTAAAATATCTGGAGTGGTCTGGAGGTCACTTGTTTTTAAAGAGCTGGCAATAGTGGAGGCGGTTTTAATGAAAGTTTGTAATGTTTGTGTGATTTATAAAATCAGTTATGTAATGCCATTAATTAGAAGTCTTTGATTAATGGGTAAATTTAAGTGATGTAAAAGAAACAAGTAATGTAATACAACTCATGAAAAAGTAATTGAATATAGGTATATTTATAAGAGTGTTTTTCTATTATCTCCTTTAGAAATTTGCAGCCATAAAATTATATTTCGTTTCAATATTATTGTATGTATTAAAATGGTTAAAAAAGGTTTATTCAATGTCAGAAACATAATTTTCACATTATTACATATTTTACTGCATATTTGAGATAATTTTGCTATATATTTATGTACATATTTTGTAGGTTAATACTACATAAAAATCCGGGCTGCCTACTGGTATGAAAGTAAAAATGTAGAAGGTTTAGTGAGCATTTCTTGATTCAGTTAAAGAATTGTTAAATGTGAAGATGCCTGCATTATTGGCTAGCCAAATGACAGCCTTGGTGCATTTGATGCAAAATGTTAAAGTGTATTTATTAAAGACGATGTTTTTTTTAACAAATCAAATTGGCTGATGTCAATATTATGATCAAAACTGGGTTAGTTGTACTTGGAACTTAAGGCACAAGTACCTGATACTTAGTAATATGTAATGAGTCATTCTGCTCACATTTCTTGGCTAAGATTCAAACCTAGTTAATACCAGCAATTGGAAGCCATTCACATTTATGACCCCAACATCATTCTTTTAAAATGTAATGTAAGCTTAGTGATCACCCTAATTGAAAGTGGATTCTAATATTAGAATAGTAAACACAATAGCATGCATACAACATTATTTCTACCACACAAAATGCTAGAACTTATTATGTTTTGCTATAGGTCTAAAGTTCACTGAACCAAAATAAATCAGAAAAGAATGAGAAAATAGTATACACTATCATATAAATTAAGAGTAATAGTTCGTTAATTAAATAACAGATATTAAATAAAAAACAAAATGGTGGTTGCCAATGAAAATCCACATGATGATAGTGAATTAAATAAATGCTTTATAAAAGTTTCAAAACATTCCACGCAATTCAATAAAGCAAACAAGATTCATATAATAATTATTTACAAGAACATTCTATGAAAATAGCTTAGAACTTATTTTGAGTTATTTAAAAAAATAGAACATACAAAAAAGCAAAGATTTGTGTTTCGATCTGGAAAACCAGTTAGATTATAAATATGTCCAAGTCTTTACACAAATATCACCCAACAATACATTAATTATAGCAATCAGGATTTCACAACTGAATTTGTTGATAGATCCAATTATTTTGATTAAAGATGTCACAAGTGAATTTGTTGATACATTAAATTATTTTGATAAGACTTCCAACTTGAGCTGTTACTATTTTAGATGTATCTATGCACAAGACTTAGAACCTAACCTAACTATGAAAACAGTGCTAAACACCCAAGCCTAATGCTGGGTGAAGTTGGGTGTGCGCTAGTGTGTCATGCTCAATCGTGATTGCCCCCATTGAGAGATATTACTCCACTCCCTCTCCTGACAATGCTGGTACACTCATTAGCAGAACAGGGCAAGCAGGGTAAGATTGAATAAGATGCAAAAACATTCCTTTTGAGCTCTGACCTCCTGGGTCATAGTCAAGCCCACTAACGCACACCTGTCACTGACAAACTCTCTTACTCACCATCAAGGACTTGTATCTGCGTTGAATCACTTGTCGAGTCTTGGGGTCTGAACAACAAACAAACAACACAGGTTGACGGGATTCAGGGGTGGGGCCAAGTTACATTATCCTCAATATTACAAATAAACTCAGCCTCCCACACACCCTACTAGAGAATGGACTATGAATAATGACACCTGGATACATACAGGTACCAATGGTTTGGCACTGGACTACCTTAACATAGTGTCTGTATTATGTGATGAGGCTCATATGAGTTTAGGCAGTTCATAGGGTAAAACAATGGCGTACAATCTCATCTCCTGGTCCAATTTTCAACTAAATTGATTACCTACAAGGACAGTGCTTCTCAAACGTTCCCCAATAGCAAACCACTTGACAATCATTCGACGCACATGCGGACCATCCACCTTAATATCTTACCAGTCTGTCAATTGATGAAGTGGAAAATGTTGGTGCCTATAATGAAAGTGTTTATCAAGTGGTAAAGACAGCATATTTATATAACTTTGTTAAATGTACATATTTTATTGTACAATTGTCATAGAAAGAGCCTTATTTGACAGCTAGTAGCAATACTGTATCTACTTTCAAGTCAAGTCATATATGATTGCTCACTTGATACATACATATTATTAATAAAATAACACTAAACATGTAGTAAAATGTTTATAAATCTCGGCTCGTCCTGCAAAAATTGAACTATACTTGTGGAACAAAGTACCATATAGTTGAGTTAGAGGAATTAGCCTGTCAATAATTTACTCATGATTTTTTTCACTTTTTACTTTCTAATAAAGAGAGAAAAAAATATTGTAACTGTGAAAAATGTTGACCTTTATATTATATGAATATTTACGTTTCATGTGCCCCATAACAAAAAAAAAATCTGTTTGTCCTTGAAGTGTTGTTTTGATTTTGATTGAAGCCCTCAAATAAAGAATATTTTAATTTAGGTAATTTTCAAAAATTGACATACCGGTAAAATTTTTGTTTAAAATGGATATCTGGGAAGTCTTTTTATGATAGTAGGGCCTATAAAAAAAGATATTTTGAGGTTATATCACAAATAAGTTATTTTGAAAACTAGTCTCAAACTATAATAGACTATTTGAGAAAGCAAATATGATTGTTTCATGCCATTCATTTTCCTATCGTCTCAAGTGTGGACCAATGGGAACATTTCCAAGGCCCACCAGTAGTCAGCAGACTACAGTTTGAGAACCACTGTAATAGGATAGTAAATTAAAAGATGAAAATGTTACATAGGATGTTTGGTATTGAATGAAAAAATACCACTACGCAGATAAGACTGGTCAAGAGGGGGACTCAGGGAGATTTATTTCCCCGTGTACAAGGTGTGTGTTATGTGTACAAATATTACAATCAACTACTATACACAAACAATAGAATTATGAATGTTGCTTCTAAATTCTGGTTTTTAAGATTTTGACTTAATAAATTCTTAGTATGGTGGGTAATGGAGGTGATTTTTTTTTTTTTTTTTACAAATGGGTGTGCTCAACTTAGTATGGAAAATAATGAAAATTAAAGAGAAAATTGATGAAGATGGCTTATCAAGTAATCGTAAACTTAAGGTAATTTACTCAAATGTTGGACATCTTCCTTAATTTTTGAAGTATGGTTTTTCTTAGCGTTCAAAGTAATATAAATTAAACACAGTGTGACCATTCGAATGAAAATGATACTACAATTTTATATTAAATATTGGGGCAAAAGTAAGAAGTAAAGTAAAAAATCATAAGTTTTTAAAAAATGTGAAAAGCTAATGTGACTAAAAGCATTAGTTAGATAGCTACCAAATCAATATAATAGTAGATTAATTAATCTCATAATTTTAAATAATTATTTAATTAATAAATGTGATTGTAGGTGCTTAACTCTGTACAAGATATAGATATACCTTATGAGAATGTTTGAAAATATTCAAATTTATCAAATTTACTTAAAGAAAACAAATTTCTGTTTTAAATAAATGTTCAAGTGTTTTTAACTTTGCTATCTAGGTCAAGTAAACTATTTTTTTATGTTTATGTTTCAATCAAAGTTATCTAGTAATATTAATATTAGTTGAGTAGTTACAAATTGATACTGATACTTTTTAATAAAATGAAATAGACACTTAACTATTTAATATTATGTTGTTTGTAGTTTAAGCAATTTAGATACTAGGTTGATAGAAACACGTTCAATCAAGTCAAGATGAAGAAATAAAATGTAAACACTAGAAAAATTGATCAAAGGAATTAAGAGACAGAAACAAATTACAAGAAAGAGAGACAGATAGAAACAAGACTATATAACACTAGTACCTTATTTTGGTAAAGGTGTTTTCTACCATAAAAACCATACTACAGAGAATTATTAATCATTATTAACACATTATAGAACTTGAGATTTAAATACTACAATTATTGTTGGTGGTTATTGTATTGTTATGTGAATGGCCTTGGGACGAATGTGTTATTAGTGATTATTAGTGTAACAATGATTGTGGCTACACGCCAGTAAGTTCTTGATTTTGTTAGCCTCTGTGTAGTGATCTACTAAATAAAGAACGCTTTAGTATTCTAGTAGTTGACAAATGCATTTAATACTAGCATGGATGCACATTCTTTTAAGTACATAATATTGGTTTAATGTATTAGACATTAAATACTTATCTCTCCTACTCAAAAGAATTACGTTCCGCCTATTTATTTAATAATGCCAAATTTAAATGCTTATCCTTTAGAAGAATGTTTGATACAACCAGAACTTTATTTTGCATAATAAACCCAATTCTTGGATATGTATTAATATATTTTATTCCCTTGTTTAAATATATTCTGATGACTTCACATTAAGAGAACTCTCACACATGTTAAAGTACACAGCACAATAAAATTAAAGCTTAGTTACAATGTGGGCTACTAAAAAAAACTAAATTAGAGGAAAATCGTATTTTGTTTCACAAATATTATTTTTGTTAGAATATTTTTTTATGTGTTATGAATTATAAATTAGCCTAACCTAATTAATCTAACATTCCACATCTCAAACAATTAAATATTTGGTTAAGTTGAGATGGGTAGTAGGCCCCTATACATATAGTTAAGATTTTTAATCGTTTTTCTGAAACATAATTATGGGTGTGTAGTCAACATGGTTAAATTTGAATGAAGCATTTTATTCGCCTAACATGTTGTCTAATCCAATAAACCAATAATCTTAACAATGAAATATCAAGTAGCTCAATGTGTTTATTATGATTATTAACACTGTTTGGAAGTGTTTTTGTTGTTTAAACCATTCTTTTCAAATAATTTATGTGTGTACATTACTGTTAATGGAAATTTGAGAAGGAGGAAAGGTGTTTAAAGCTATAGAAATAGCCACGTGTGGTGACAAATGACCCAATACAAGTTTCAAACTATCCCCATGACTTTCAGCTTCATTCTATTTTCTAAACACTAACTTCTAAATGTAAACAAATCACATAAAAATTGACATGTTCTTAAAAATCAAGCATTTCTTAAAATATATTGGATATATATTTGCTTGAGGTATTTAGATGTAAAATAAAATTATTATTATGCATTTAAATTAAATTTGAATTAAATTAAATTCTAATTAAAAACTAAAAAATATTAAATTTAACCTTTTCAATAGAATATTTTATCAGAAGATGACTATTTTGTTGTGATATTCATTTTGAGTAACAATAATTGTTTACTTTGTACTCTTAGTTAAATATCTCTGTGGAAAGCTTATGGAATGTTGCCAGGCCGGGTGTTTTGGCAAGACTATAATTGTATATTGCTACCCTCTCCTTTGTATAGTGTCCTACCAAGTGGGGGTGAAGTAGAGGGACAATTTACACAACTAATAGTCTTAAAATTCATTCCTCCCTTGGTAACAATTCCTGAACTACCTTTGAATCGATAACATTTTGAAGTAAAAATAAAACTTGCTGAGATGATCACAAAATGCACTTACTGTATTCCTCCAAAACAAATATTCCGCCTTTTTGTGTAAAGCACTTGCGGATATGGTCCAACCTGACGAAGAACTAAAACGGAAATAAGAAGAAAAATATTACAATTTATAAATTTTAAAATACAACCATTATGGGGTTTTTATTTTTTATAAGAAATTATTTTACAAGAATCATTTTTGAAATATAAAATGATTATTATTGAGAATAGTTTTTTCCTTAAATCAATTCATTCCTCCAAATTGTGTATTTTGGAAAGAGAATAATTCAAATATGTTTCTCCTGAATAGCCTAGCTTTTTTTATTTTTTTTATTGAGGTAAGTTACATTAATAATTTTTGCAGCAAGACCATTGGAGCACAAACAATGTTAACTATACACAAGTATTTTGAATAGGTGGAAATATTATTGTTATATTTATTTATACTTTATTTTTGATATAAAAAAATCTTATTCATAAAAAAGGACACAACTTTTTTAAGGATATTGTCCATTACTAGAATAATGGTTATATAATGTACAGCCATGAACATATAAGTAATCACTGCTGCTGCATGATACTGGCATTTTGTTGATGTAATCTGATTATTTTTATACATCTCACAGTATGAACAAAGATTTATTTTAGGAAGTTATAATTTTATCATCCCCTATGCTTGGTCGAACAACATATTATTTTATAATATAACACAATAGTGTATATTACATATTGGCAGCACAATCATTACTGGTGCTGTGATACTAAGTTTCTCTGTTCAGTGCTGTACTTAGACTCAAGTAAACATTGTTGAACCCTGCAGTAGAATATGTTTGTAGTACTGTGGCCACAGTCTACTTAATGGAGACTGAAAGAACAGAAAGTTCTGTCCTGAAAGAACTGGCTTATCAACATAAGTTAACCATTGAAGAATGCACCACTATAAATAACATCAAACTATATACAGTGTAACAGCAGCCAATAGCTTCATGCAGCTAGTGGTGTCTTGTGGGTACTTCACAAGGGGCCGAGTTTACTCACTATAGTCATATCACGTGCTCAGAGAATAATCAAACAATTGGTGGATGGATACTCAACCACTAAAATGAAGGTTGAAAGGGGAATGCTGGCATCAGAAGATGAGACTTCTAAATACAACAACCCTAAATGACATCAAACCACACATGATGCAGTTGGTCCAGTAGTTGTGGGTATATTCCCATCTGAATTATATCTACACCTCATGTTGTTATTCTGGGTCTACCTTGAACACACATTTATTGGTACAGCAACAATAATTTTTGTTCATAATTAATTAAAATAGGAAATTAACTAATGGGACTTGTGTGACAAGTATGATTCATATGACTAGTATGACTGTTGTCTAATATGACAATGACTAATGTAACTGTTTGACTAGTATGACTGAATCACTAGTATAACTGTTTGACTAGTATGACTGAATCACTATTATAATTGTTTGAGTAGTATGATTGCCAATCTAGGGAGATCACAGTTCCAGCTGTTTAGGCTGTTGTTAAATTGTCTTGGAGATATGGAGGTAAACCAACCAGTGATTTGGTTTAGTGATCTTTTTTATAGGATTGGAGTACGCTTGAATAAGTTGTGTCATATTGGCTTGAGGGGTTGATGTTTCCATTCCTTCTCTGCAATATTTGTAAAATTTCCTGACCGGCTCACAAGATACTCAGATTTACTCAAAGGTTTGAAAACCCGAGGTTCCCTTAAGTATTACTTTCAACAAGAGTTTTGAAAAAGCCCTGTTTTTAATTTAACATTTTTAGTAATAAAATATATTAAATGAATCACATAATTATCAATAAATAACCACATTCTTAGCATTTCCGAGTAGAATGATTAAACATATTTATGTCTTGACCAAAGAGAATTTCCCAAATCTCTTAGTTTTCAGTATCTCTCAGGTTATGAAGGGCGTGGCTGAACTTGTGTAAGAAGTGAGTACATCAAAACAAAGCTCCCTCTATCAGCCATGTACGAGAGTTAACAAGAATATTGGAAACAAATATATGCTGCACAAACTGAGGAGTCATCTCAGACATTGACAAAAAACACACTTCATCAGATATTGGGTGCCACACGTTTCTGACACAAGTCATCCATCCCTTGGAGCATACCTTCAACACGCCACTGCATGCCACCAAAATGCGACTCATACTTTGCACTACAACCCACGATACAAAAATAAAATGCATAAACATTGCAATTAACCATTAAAAACTACAAAAAATAAGCCTGGTCAAAAACTATTTGTTATTGATTTACAATAAAATAGCTCTAAGATAGATAATTAAAAGGGTCTGATGTTGGCAGAGAATTCACTATTTCATTAGCATTGATGGTGGCCATTATTTCCTGGTCAGAGGGAAACCACATCTTGAGAGTCAATTTAGTCATTTGGATTGAGGCGTGATTTTTAAAACGCAAGTGTTTCAATGTTTAGCCTTTTGCTATATACATAAAAAGTAAAGAAAAGAGGGATGGATCCACATATATAACATATAGCACAAGATTGTTTCTACAATGAAAAGAATAACAAATTTCACACTTTACATTTATGCCATTGGTCAAAGATGCAATTGCGGCCTCTTAAATAAAATAGATTGTTATCACCCAATCCCTCAGCCTAGATTTAATTTAATCAAGAACTCATCAGGAGGTAGTGTGGAATGCACAACAAAACTTTCTAAAAGGGGAAACCAAACTACACAACAGGAAGAAAAAGGCAATTAGTAAAGAACTAGTCATTCATAAGGTTGTTAAAGCGGATTGATGTGTGTCAGCAATTATAACTATCAGTTTCTTGATTTACAAATTGATAAAAATTGTTATGGGTGGTTAGATATTGAGAGTATATTGTTAAATTTAGGCAACCCTTTCTCCCCAGTGGTTCTGGATGTACATCTGGGGGAGCTTAGGCGAGTGGGGGGTGGAGAGGGGTGTTTGAAGTCTAGCATCTGTGGGCATCCCCCCCCCCCCTTGAAGGGCAACTCCCTAGCCTTAGCAGTTCCGGGGATATGTATGAGATGAGGGTGATAGGAGGGAAGGGGGAGGGGGTTGGTGTTTTAGGTTAAGCAGTATGAGTAATTTTAATTAGCCTATATGTTAACCAAAAGTCTAAATTATGTTAATGAAATTTCAGCTAAATTGGTGTAGTGGTTTTTCAGTTATGGAGATTTGTTCGAGAGTTGATGGTGACTGGGCAGTAGGGGGTGGGTTCAAAGTCTAGCACCTGTGACTATGCCCAAAGGGCAACTCCCCAGTACCCCCAACAGTTTAGGAGTTAGATCATGGGGGAAGGAGGTGGGGAGTAGGGTTGGTGTTTTAGGTTAAGCAGTATAAGTAATTGTAATTAGCCTATATGTTAACCAATCATCTGAGTTATGCCCATGTGAAATTTCTGCTAAATCTGTATAGTGATTTTTCAGTTAAAAAATTCTTCTATAGGCGGCTAGAGGGGTGAGACTTGGGGGATTTAATGTATATCGCCTGTGGCTTCCTCTTGAAGAAAATCGATCATCACCACCTAATCCCCCGACTTAGGTTTCATTCTATCTGAACTCATCTGGAGGGATTGTGAAACGTGCAAAGCAACTTCCCAAAAGAAGAAATTGGGTGGTAGCAATTGATTTTCTTCAAGAGGCAGCCATTACCTCTTTGTCCAATGGCGGCAATGTAAAGTGTGAACTGAGTTCTTATTTTCATTGTAAAAACCATATAGTGTTCATTCCTTTTATATGTTTCTATCCACCTTTCCTGAACCTTCTTCCAAATATGACAGTTCATAGTATAGTAATAGCTAATAGATGATTGGACTATTAGCCAGCCCATATTGTGTTAGTTGCCTTTTATGTGTTTCAAATTTTAATCCTTCTTTTCTGTACCTTGTTTCAAATATAACAAAACATACCTCGAAAAGTTAAAAGATGTTTGTTTTCCTTAAAGAGATATAGTATATAATCGTATCCAATGTATATTTCCTGTGATTGTCCTTAATGTTTTATGTTCCTTTAACTTGTTCCTATCTAAGTATTCTTTTTTCCTTTACCAATTCCCTTTTTCTCCCTTTATAATGTTTTTGTTTCTTCTTTTAGGAAATTAAGTTGTACATCTCAAACTCTCTCATGATGAGTTCCTATATAATGAAATCTAGGTCAAGGGATTGGGTGAAAACAATATATTTCCTTCGAGAGGCAGCCATTACCTGAACTGTATTCTCTTTTACATTATAAAAACCATGTTGTGTTTATTCCCTTTTGGGTGTTTCTATTCTTCTTTCCTGTGCGTTCCTCTATATCAAAACATGTCCTCATAAAGTGAAGAGAGTTTTTCCTTAAATAAACATAAACCAAATTCCCGTTGTAATATTCTCATGATCCGCTTTGATGGCTGCATGGTTTGAGTCACTATTCTCACAGTAGACTAGACTGTCAATGACAAAGAGATTTAAAGTTTGAATCTTGGTCGAGTATATTGAGAAGGGTTTTTCCAAAATGGTTTTCCACTTTCCCTCTAAACAAATGTGGGTACAATTCCTATAGATATATCATTATTCATCCCTAAAACCACTATCATAATTAGGGCACTAGTGTATAACCCGAATGAGTAGTAAGTCGTGGTGCTAAAAAAATGTATATATATGCTCGTGCATGTGTTATTTTAGAAAATTTCAAGGGCAAATCTCTCCGAGAGGCTACACTGACATTTTCCAATCTTTCTACTGGTTTTCTTAAAAATTCTGTAAGCTCTAATTAGCGCTCTATTGAATTCAGTTCATTAGAGTGTAATGGATGGAAAGTAAAGTGACACTTCATGAGATTGTATGAGACATTGTATCATGTGGAATCATCCTCGAATGCTCATTGCAAGCTTTTCAGTGAGGTACAGCCATATAATATATGCAAAAGAGGCCTTGGACAAACCCTTTTAAAAGTTTGAGGGCATGTTATGGAAAGAAGTACGAGGAGAGAGAAACGAGGCTGTTGGAGTTATGTGCAAGAAATAAAATGAAAGTTGAAAACAGCTGGTTTAAGGACAGAGAAAACCATAAAATCACTAGATACAACAGGAATTAAAGATCGGTAATAGACTACTTCCTCAAGGATGAAGAAATGAAAAGGCAGACTGTAAAAATCAAGGTAATTCCAAATGTGCCCTTAGGTAGTGAGCACAGGTTGCTGGTGGCAGATATTAAGGGATGGGAATGTAGGAGAAAGGTAGCAAGGCAAGAAAGAAGAAGAGGAATGTGGAAGTTAAAAAATTAGGAGGAACGAGAACTGTACTTAAGAAAGGCAAGAAGCTTAGTGCCCAAAGATGAGGTTTGAAGTGCAGAGATTGAATGGGAAAGGTTTAAGAAACGTTTGGTAGGAGCTGTAGAAGAGGATTGTGGGAGGACAAGTGATAATATTAAATGGAAGTAGACACCATGGTGGAATGAGTGGGTTAAGGAAGCAGTGGAGAAGAATAAAGCATTCAAAAGGAGTTTTAAGAATAGGAATTATGAAATGGATGAAGAATATAGGAAGAAGAAGAAAAGAGCAAAGTGAATGGTATGGGAAGCCAACAAAGATTGGGTGCAAAACTGGACAGAGATGCTGGAAAGGCATGTAAAAGGAAGTAAAAAAGTATTATATAGCTAGGTAAGAAAGAGGATGAGAGAGAAAAGACAAGACGTTATAATGATGGATTAGTAAGGACGAATGATAAAGAAAGGAGAAGAATAAAAGGAATTATGAATGAAATATTTTGAGAAGATGTTCAACCCAGAAGATAAAAGAGATAGTAGTGAAACAGAGGAGCATAAAGAAATTGCAGAAGAGTAAATGGGCCTCATGTGGAAAAGGTGGAGGATGCATTAAAGAGGGTGGAACAAGGATACGCGCCAGGTGGGGACGAACTGTGGAAATGATAAGAGCTGCAGGAGTATCAAGAATACAATGGTTATCCAGGGTGCTGAGAGTGATATGGAAGGATAACAGGGTATTGGAAGACTG
Source organism: Timema cristinae (assembly GCA_039000515.1). NCBI lineage: Eukaryota > Metazoa > Arthropoda > Insecta > Phasmatodea > Timematidae > Timema > Timema cristinae. The sequence continues at coordinate 82,450,239 of JBCFYV010000012.1, forward strand.
AAGAAGGGATTTATAGTATCAATTTTCTAGAAAGGAGACAGGAAGAGGTGTACAAATTATAGGGAGATAACACTTATGTGACACTGTATCAAAAATATGAAAAGATATTAGAAAAAAATAATAAGAAAGAAATTAAATGGAAGGTGAAGAGAGGAACAGCACGGATTTAGGTAACAGAGGTCTACAATAGACTTAATCTTTGCCATACAAGAACTGATGGAAATACGGGACGAATTTGGGAAAAACTTGGTAGTGATATTTACTCCCTAATGGTGGTTACCCGTGATTATAACAACTTGTCTCCATCAAGAATGCAAGTGTTGCCCACACTTGAACAAGAGGCTATGTTATGAAACTAACATTAGTTTGGATTCAGTTATTGACCGAAGGATTACAAGTCTAGATAGCACATTGGTGAATTATCAGTGACATATTCTTTTTATTCTTTTATTTAATGGTTTTGAAACTAAAATAGGAAATATGTTGGTAACATTTGTTTCACTTAGTTCTTTATACATGACAGTGTGAATTTTGGTGTTTGATTTTCATTTGGAATCTTAGCTATCAAAAGTGTTTGTTGTAGCCAGACCTCCGTTGCTAATCAGAGAGAAAGAGTACAAAGAATACACCATGTTCTTAGCATGTCTATAAAATCTTATCTTTCAAGTGAATGCAGCAGTAACATATAGTTCTAGGTCCATCTGAAGCAGGCATGCAGAGGCACTGAAGCAGTCATGCAAAATGTCAAAGAAGCAGTGAAATTTAAAGCATCATGACTGTGCAGCTGGCGATGACAAACTCTTGATTTCAAGGTAAGTTTAAGGGTCAAAATTAATCTTTATCAAATAAATCAACAGACAAGGATGAATTAAAAGATGTAATAGTTGATGTGACAGATATTGAGCCATATCTGACAGCCGCAAGATCTACTTTTATGTGTTAATACATTATGCATTTTACAACTCTAAAAAAACACAAGAACTGTTAAAAGTGTCTAGAGTCCACTAGAGAAAGCAAACTTGAAGACTAAATTTGTAATTAAATTTAAAGGGCTTTATCTAGTATTTAACATGTCAGAATTAGCTTTAAGATATATTTTATTTTAATTAGTTCAAAATAAAATAATAACAGATCATGGGGTGGTGGGTGTTAATTAAATGAAATTTTGAGTCGAAGTGTCATCGCTAGCATAGTCTTTGGGAAAAAAATATAAATATATTTATGAAATAACATGTTTGGTAAACAAAACGTTTAACAATGTTAGTGTAAATTTCCTCAGTGGACTGGCTTGATGCATACCATGAACTTCACAACACAAGACACAAAACGAGCTATTGCGTAGGCAACTTGAGAGATGGTCATCCATTAGCCTCGTGGAATGGGGGAAGGGTAGTCGCTCCAACAATACATATTAAGAGCTGTGCATTTCCAAAACCAAGTGGCATGCTACGACTGCTCATTTTAATACCACTACTTTTTGCTTTTATTGGATTTTTATTTGTTTGGATTTTCAAATTAGCTAATACAGTGTAAAATAAAATAAAAAGTGTAGAAATTCTAAGAATTTGCTTTCTATTAATTAATATAAATAATAACACACCAATTCTACTTGGAAAAAACCTTATAAAAAAATGTAAATCAACAGAGTAGTGGTAAAACTACTAAGGTATAGCAAGTTAACAAAAACTGGGTGAAGCAATGTGTATATGGACATACGGTGAATAGTTGTTGTTTCAACAATGTTTTCATCATAATACCTCAAAATCCTGGCATCGCACAATGGATGCATGTAAAGATGATATGGAAAAATAAGTCAAAACCAAATTAAGAGGAACATGATATATATATAGATATATATGTACTATACAAATCTCTAATGTAACCACCCAGAAAAAATAAAAAACATGTAAAATATCTAATTATTTTTTAAAAGGCGTAAATAGTTACTTTTTTTTTCAAGGACCATCTCAAAAGTTCCTAAGCTCATTATTTTAATATTAATGAATCAATCAATAAGTTGATGTGAAAAAAAATCCCACTCACAAGAAAAATAGAGATAGGTATATAGAGAGGGCATACGACATTCATAGAAAAAGAAAAAAAAAATAGATAAAAAATGTTTTGTTAAAATATTCAACAAAATAGAAGGAAATGTTGATCAAAAAATTGAAGGAAAATAGAATTGAAAATAGAAAATGGCTGCTTATTTTACAATACTTTTTTCAATACACGGAGCTTAGAAAAGTTGAAAAAAATGTTGGTACACATGCAAGAGAATAAAACACCGAATGAGGAACTAAAGTTATATGGTAACAAAAAAATTAATAAATATTAAAGTGAAATTTAAAAATCAAAGAACTATGTAAGTAAACTCCTACTACAAATCCACTACCTTTCAACCCAATGTAAGGGGTTCAAAAATTTGTTTCAGAAATAAAAAAATTGTTGTGAAAAAACTATATTTTGAAATTTGTTAAAATTGTCTAGTAGTAAAAAAAAAGTAACTGTTGATAGGTAAATAAATATATATATATAGCATGTATATATAAAATGGGGTTGGGTAAAAACTGTGTTTGTAGAGAAAAGTGGCAACGGTTCAATGAAAACATAAATATATAACGAAGTGGTTGCTGCAAGTAGCAGGAAAGTTTTGAGAGGTCCTTGCACTTCATAAAAAAGACATTCAATATTTAATAAAAATATATAAATTTATGATAACACATTCATAAAACAATTGAGCGCAAGTACGTACACAGTGAATTAGAGAGCGCTGCCTGGTCGAAATGTTTATATCCCACCACTGCAGTGATGAAAATTAGTCCATTGGCTACCAACGGTAAACCCCCAAAAACAAAACATTCACTTTTCCCCTCAAACCCCCGGATTGATATGGACCTCCACTGGCTGTCCTGTGGCTACGAAGGTCAGGCGGACAAATGGCAGGAGGTCAAAGGTTGGTTGTAAGTGTTTAAAAGCTAATCCATCATGACAAAACACAGAGAAAATAACACAGGCAAAGCCATTGGCCTACAGATATCGGGTTATAAAACCATTTATTTACAGAAAAATTGAGTTAATTAATCAAGTGATGGATTGTGATGTGTTGCCCAGGTAGGAACAACTTGACGGTACAGTCCCAGTACTTGTAAATTATTACTTCCCGAAAAGTATGAGTTAAACATGCAAATTATTTAAATTATAAAATGATCAGTGGTTTCCACCCGAAAGGTGCATTAAAGGGAGGAAGGAAAAATATGTCCAAATTCAGTTTCACCAAGTTTGACAATGCTCATCAATATTCTGAGTCTTTGTTGAGATATCAGTAAGTTGGAAGGGAATGTAGAGGTAATTTTTAAATTAAAATTTAATTATTTTTTTATTGTGAAAAGTGAAAACTAATTATTAATATTACTAAACCTAAAATTTAACATAAAATACTAGGGGTCTGCGAGCTTGGGTTTTTTCATTCAAGTCGAGTATTTCTAAAAGCTCCCAAGTTCGAGTATATTCATAATTTTAAAATGTTATAAAATATATTAAAACACATTTTCTTAAAATATGAATGACACTTATTTTTATAAATAGTTAATACTTTTGAAAAAAAAAAGTTAATGAATGGAAATAACAGTTTTTAAATTAGAATTAACACTTTAAAACACAATTTAAAAATAAGAACAACACTAAAAAATATAGGGCCTAAAAGAAAAAATAATTAAAATAGTTTCAACACTCATGTTTTTAAGGATATTAAAATTACACTATCAATTTTTTTTAAATTAATAAAATGATTAATTGCATGATGGCTTGAAAATCTAATAAGATAGTGAAGATTCACTGCACAATAATGTAAGGTACGTAAGTGATAGTGAAGGAAGTCAACCTTAAGTGATAGGTCAGGCCTGGATAGAAAAACACACTTCTCTCTTAATTTCTTCAAACACTTTTACACTTACCACTTCTTCAAAACTTTCACAGTAACACATTGTTTTGAGTTTTCAGAAATATTACTTTTTCATTAATGTCTCTTCATGTGAAAAATAAATATTTCCGAAAATTCAAAACAATGTGTAACTGTAGAAGTTTGAAAAAAGTGGGAAATGTAAAAGTGTAAGAAGAAATAAAGAAGTGTGTTTGTTTATATCTAGGACTAGCCTAACTAAATTTTCAGGTTGGCTTCCTTCACTATCACTTTTCATTAATGTAGAGTGTCTCTACACGGTCTTGATAAAAAGTTAATAAAATCAATAAGTTAATATTTCCCCCAAATATGCTTCATTAAATTAATTTACCTTATAAGAAAACGTAAGAATCATAAAAAGTTAATAATTTGAAATGTTTCGTATTTAGTTTATTATTCCTTAGTGTAATTGTGCATGATCATTTTTCATTCCTCTATGCGCAGTTGCACATGTGCATTATACGGGCTCTCGTTAGACATTATTTTAGTGTTACGATATTGAATAAATTTACCGGTTAAAAATGGGTTTAAAGCTCTATTAGGTTATTAATGTGAAAATTGAAATTAATATTTAACAATTTGTTAAGTAACTGAATAATTTATAAGTGGAAATGCTGATATTATCTCAATTAAATAGACTATGCTTAATATTGTGTTTTAAAAATCAAGTGGAAGCTCGAAAATGACGATCTTACAAAACTTTTGATTACGATCTCGAGCTTGAGCGACGAGCTTGGCTTTAAGCTCAGAATACAAGTACTCGCAGAGCCCTATAAAATACCTATTTTAAAGTCTGAAATTAGAATTTTCAATATCCTAACTTAAATTATTTTAATATCCCTGATATCTGTAGACACCCCGACGATGAAAATATAAAACTGAGTTAATCATCCTTATTTCATTAAAAACATTGCATCAGCAAATTCTTAAAACAACACATAAAAGCGAATAATAAAAAATAAAAATTGCATCACAGAAAACAAACTTTTTTAACAAACTTATTATTAGTATTTTGTAGACTTGTATCAATGATAGAACTTGAACACAGCTGCGCCAACCTGTATAATAGTAAATGAAGATAATAGCAATCTGTAATATTTGAAACTTGTTAAATCAGGACATTGGACATTTTAATAATTACTGAGCTATGTTATTTTTATGATTCTGATGTGTGAAAAAAAAAATGATTATACTATGAGATATTATAAATAATTTTTAAGTTATGGAATAAACTAATCAAAATTAATTCCAATAATCTTAGTTTAAATCAATTAGTTGGTAAAATAGAATATTTTGTTTTGAAAGAAGATTTTGAAAGTTTTTATGCCAATTATATTAGATTGTGGTGGCTCTTGTGTCATGTTTTTTGAAATTATTGTTTGAATCAAATGTTTTTAAACATATTCAAGTGTTTAAAAAAAATTTAAAATAAACTTAATTGGGCTTTTTGCAGTAATAAAATGCTTAAGCACCTTTGAGGGATTATGTTAGTTAAAATCCCAGTTTAGTAGATATTGCTCTGTCTTTATATGTTTAGAAAAAGAAGGTGTTGTACCAGGCACTAATAACGATAAACTTGTGCTATAAACTTTAAAACACAATAATAATGTAATTTTCATTTTCATGTAGGGCTATCTACTTTAAAAAAAAATTATTTCCAAAGTAGCTCAGGTCAAACTTTGTTACAGGTTCAAGATGTCTTGCTGATCTCTCCAAACCCTTAGTCAGGTGGAAGGAGTGACTTGTAAAACATCTTAAGTGGGCTGCATGTTTTACAGCCCCATACTACTAAAACGCTTTTTCCATTTGACCAAAGTAATAAATTTCTAAAACCTCAAAGTCGCGAGCCAAATTGTTTCTGTTGGTTATATGATATGTTTTACCTCCAAGGTTAAAAACAAGTTAATAAACTGAAGGAGAAGTGAAGAGTAATTTCAGGGGCATCACCCTTGGATGCAGCCCGAATTAAGCCCAGGTCTTGAGTTAGACTCGGACACATCTTGTTCCAAGCTATATGCTTTTTCTCTTGCCAAAGGTCCAAAAGCAGTCACTGGCAGTCAGTCAATGCATGATAATGACAATAACATCTTCTATTGATTACAAACACAAGACTTCCACAGCAAAAACCAAATGCAAGGGCTGTAACTTTGAGAGAATCTGTTATTCAAGATCAAATCAACTCCAAAAGGATTTAACAAACATTTAAGTCTTGAGGAAAACCAGAGAAAAAAGTTTTACTAGTCCTATTTTGAACATTTTAACAATATTTTTGATTTTTAAAACCATCTTTGGTTAACTTCATCTAAAGTATAATTTGATAATAAAGCTCGACTGTAACAGCTCAATTTCACTATACCTAGACAAAAATAAAATACAAACAACTAAGTAGTTTTAATGTTAATACAATGCATCCCCAAAATGTATACACACACAAATATGTGTCAAGTGCGGATCTAAGGGGTGGGGTACATACCTTCCACCCCAGGTGATCATAAAATACACTACATAAAATTAGGTATTTAAAAAAATAGCAAGTGTTTTTATACTATAAATATAATGGTAATATTACACAGACAAATATATTGAGGTTATTTTGAAACAACCCAACATGTGTGATTTCCCAACTCCCCAAATTCATACACTGAGCCCACTTTGTAAATAAAGATTCTGCCTCCACCAAAATTCGCTAGTAGTAGTGCGTGTGTGGTGATGTGTAAATGAAAGATTGACCCAAAAAAGGAAAACATGCCCTTAACAAGATGTGCGAAACAAGATGGAGTGAAAGGCACAAAGATGTTTTGACTTTTTTGAAACACTCTCCGTTGCCTCCCTATTGTTTTGGAAACCATCATTCATCCACCTGAAGGTATAGGAAGTAGTGCATTTTCATTCCTTCACTATAAACTGTCAGAGTTCCTCGTCAGTGTGGTTGTTTTGACTGAAGTTTTGGAACTAACTGACCTTGGCGTGGAATTTACAGACAGAGAACATGAATGTACTCAAAGAAATGCACCATGTTGAAGCGACATTGGCAGGCCTCCAAGAGAAACGTAACAAAAGCAATTATTCATTCAAACAACTTTTCAAAAATTCCCAACATTTGGCACTGGAAATGGAGATATAAATCAATAAACCTGTAACAACGATCCTGAAAGGAAAAAAAATTAACCAAATTTCAATCAAAGTCAAGTGGGTTACTTGAAGAATGTTATCATAATGATGTGTACCTTCCCTTTTTCTGGACTACCTACTCAGTGAACTTTCCTCCAGATTTCCAAAATCACCGTTCCAAAAAGTTGGACAACTTCAAAAGCTGTTGTCAACAGAATTCAGTTGATGGTTTTGATGACATAGTTCAGCAAGGAGCTGAACTGTACAAAGATAGTTTGCCTTGTTTCTCAGCTCTGAAATAATAGCTACATACCTGGAAGCAGATGTTGAAATCAAACTCTTTAGAAAAGTTTCCTAAGTTTTCTTTAGTAAGCTACAAAATAGCTTCTACCCTATCAAACATTAGAGTTCTGTTTCAAATCTTGTGTACATTGTCTTTCACAACGAGCACAATGGAGCTCTCCTTTATGACCATGCGCCATCGTAAGACCTAACTATTCTGTAAAGTGACAGAATGTCTACTAAATGGGTTGGCTTTGGCGCACATCCACCAGGATATCGCGTCTACAATGAAGTATGAAGAAGTTTTGAACATCTATGTTAGAAAGCACAAAAGAAAACATTCTGTAATCTTCCTTTGAAATACAAAACCTAACTAATCTTGTTTTATTTCTCAAGTGTGCCTGTTTTGTTCATATATTGTGCAAGGATCAGCATATATGTGCTGTCTCTTGTTGTCTCCCCACACACCACACCTGACCTATCTATTGTTGCTGCATTATTTGAAATATTACAGACAGTATAATGTAGTAAAACGATAGTGAGGGAAGGAATGTAGTAAAATATGTCAGATTTTCTTGAATTAACTGAAAAAAAACACACAATGAATTCAGCTAAATTTTGAACGTGTTTATTATTTTTATTTCCTTAAGCCCAGAATGGCCTCAAGACACAACTTATAAGGCTTAAATTTTACAACATTTCTCTGAGGATCGAGGTGGGGGATCCCCACCCCACCGGGGAGTAATCCAATTCACTCTCGATACCAAACCCGCCCCTTCCCCCCCTCCCTGCCCCAGTTTTATAATTTTGGCAAATTCTAGCTTGTATAAGACTTTCTGTGCTGTATTGTGTGTTTGTTGATGGTCTGACTCCTTATTTTCTCTTCTCTCTACTTGTCCAGATTTTTTTGTGAAATGTGCACTTATGTTTTTTTGTAAAAATATTAATGGTATTGTAACTTCAAAGAGGTTTTATTTTATTTTAAATATATGAATCTTATTTTCATTTAGAAGATTTTTTTTAATGGTAATTTGATTTGTATTTAAAAAATTTAAATATTTAAATGTATGTTTATTGAATTCAAACTTGACTTGGTTCAATTTCACTCTATAGGCCTACTCGAAAGTTTTCTGATACACTCGCTTGAGCTCAATTCTTAAGCTGACAAATAATCACTACAATACTCCCTTCTTATGACCAAATGTAAAAGATTAAAAAAAACTTTTTGGGCTTTCTGGTTTAGCTCTTTTTGAGTAAAAGTCACTTTATAAAAACATCCACACATAAATTAATATATTAGCTCATCCCAAATTTAGGACATTGGTAAAGCAAAACACAACAAACAAAACAATAAAGTAACTTAATTAAATCATCCACACTATCCTTATTACTGAAAAACAATATTTTAAATATAGTCACATTAGATGAATTTAAAACTGAAAATAATTTAAAAAGGTATTATTTCATAAATTAATATCATCCTAGCAAAGGTTATAAGTCAAATTACATAACATTAAAATAAACTAAAGTTACAAGACAGGAAAGCCACAACAAACAAACGAGTAATATCCCGTCAAGAGCCAATGGACTAAATACTTTCTCACATTGTCAGAGGGACAAACATCTTGACAGACAAACTGAGCTCTTGACCACCTTCAGTGTAAGGTTGCTAGTGAACTGTTTTATGACAAGTTAGAAGCAAGTTCGGCAGCTGGCCAATAAGACATCGGTATTCACATGACAATCAATATTTTTTGGAAAATGTTTGTCAAGTTTATTTTGCCACTAAACTCCTCTCGCGCTGGATGTTTAATAACCAATAGAGCATTGGACCAGAGTAATATGAGGACATAACATATCTTTCCAAGACTTTCACACTTGACCATTATTAGAAAACTTTAATACAAAAACACTTCATTAATTTTTCTAGTAACGAACTAAAAGTAATCTGGACATCATTTCAAAAAATAAATATGAGCCATGATTGTCAGAAAAAACGTTGACTCAATAAGTTCCATTACATTGTGTGAGACTAATTATCATTGTTATTCTAGACTTGTTTTGTTTTTAAATTGTAACACAAATTCATATGCAGGGAGAGAAGGTTAAATTGTTTTATAGAGTTTGCCCATCATAAATCAATTCAGCCCATTTCAAAAGAAATTGGAAAAGATTGTTCTCATGCACAGAAATCTTATTGTTCTCAGATTTTGTGTGATGGGTGCAGGTAAAATAACCCAACGTTCTGTCCCTGCAGATATCACAAACCTTGTGTGGTATGATCACACACACACTCTTGAGATATGACACATGTAACATCATACTTAGGTAAAAAAAACAAAAGCTGTGTTCAAGCAAGACCAGCTGGTTGGGTAACATTGCACTATTAGAAGTAGCAGCTTTAAATAGTACCAAGATTTTAAAAAACAAGGATATAAAAACAAAATAAATATTCCCTTAAGAGCAACAATTAGAGGTAAATTATTATCTGAGAACATTTCATTCTTAAATGTGTGGCATCCCCACAGAGACCAATGTAATCAGGAGATCCCATGCCCCAGACCAGCTAGTCATGCTAAGTCCCCAGATAACAAAATCAGGAGGTTCTAGGCCAACTTTAATGCAGGAGGTCCTCCCAGAAAACACACCTTGCTGTTGGCGAAGAGTAGTCCAACGCCCTCCATACAGACTTGAAGCAGGCCACCTTCACCCGTTTTCATGTCTTGAACTGGGAACTCTCCACCTAGCTCAACACCAGAGAGAGCCCCTGTACCTCGAACTGCAGCCCGCTCCATGGCTTCCTTGATGCAGTAGTATAGTTCCTTGCACTAGGGCAGGAAACATAGCACACTCACACATTGGAACAGAAGGAAGCAAGTGAGTAATATCTGTTTGACACCAGAGTAGCTAATAAAAGGGATGGATTTAGGGTAGCTGAGAAGAAATTTACTGGCATATGCCAGGAGAGAAAATGGAAAAAAACACATAACAAAGGACAAGGACGAGTCAGATCTGCTGGCTTTTGGATCCTGACAAAGTAAATTAACAAACTACTCCTCTCAAGACAGATTCTCTAATACTGTACACCCAAAGTCACCTTCTTGGTGTAGTACTTGTGAAGTTGCGTCTGCCCCCCGTTCCTCCGCCAGAGACAAAGCACCTTGTTCTTGGGGCTATACGTCATGTTGACCAGACGCTCATACCACCATCGCTCCACGATGGTCCCATTCACTGAGCGGAGCACCAGTCCATCCTCACGCACCTCAAGAAACAGGAGGTCTCCAGAGGGATCCACGCCCGAGTGTACAGTGAAGCTTTGCCGATGCATCTGACGGGATCCAAGTGGTTTTAGGTCGATGTCATTACCGTGCTATGGACAGCAAAGAAATATGTAAGGAAACATATTGGTCAGTTATATATCATCATAGTGAGTTACTTTCCCTCTCTATACAACCACAGTGCACTATATATAATACACCAAACTAGTGTGTACATCAAGTCTCTAAGATAAGTTCCAGTGACTCACCAGGTTGTTAATCTGGTCCAACAGCTCATTCACCTCCTGGCTGTACACCAACCCAATGTGGCTCTTGCCAAGCAGTCGTCGCACTTTCCTCTTCAGCTCCAGCTTGACGACATTCACCATTACCATCATGGCCACTGTGTTGTACAGCATGGTAGACAACAAACGGTCTTCGTCATGTTCCAGACGTTTCCTTTCTGTGTCGCTCAGGGAGTTGTACCTGATCAACAAACAACACTGAGTGATAGAACAAATAACAACATACAACATAATGTACAACATGGGAATGATAGGTGTGGGTTTCTCCCTTGACTTGTATAAATTTATATCAAAATGGGGACAGTCTGGCGCATGAGACAATATTTTGTGGCCTGCTATACTTTACAAAATTTAAATCAACTAAAAAATGGACCCACTTCGGTGGCTGTGCATTATAACACGCTAATTACATGCTCAGGGTGGCTATAAACATATTTTACAAAATTCCCTGACTTTTCCAGGTTTTCCAAGCAACATTTTTCAATTTTTCCTGACTACTTTTTTTCCAGTTTGAATCGTGGGTAATGACTTGTTTGATTCATTATTAATCATATATTAAAAAAAGTTTCTATTTTCTAAACATAAACAATTTTATCAGTTATTTTAAAAATTAAAATGTTATTTTATTTAGGTATTATTAACTTTGGTTTTAGTGTTTAGATGCGAAATTAATGGAATATTTTAAACATATTTTTTAATTCCCTGACTCTTCCTTATTTTTAGTTAAATCCCCTGAAATTTCCCTGTTTTCCTTGTCATCCAAAAATTCCCTGACTTTTCCATGTTTTCCCTGTCTTTAGCAACCATGATGTTGGACTAGACTGCCAAAGATGGGGAAATCAGGGTCTGATCCCGGTCGGGTGAACTGAGGGTGGTTTTTCCTAAATGGTTTTCCACTCTCTCTCTATGCAAATGCAGGTGCATTTCCTCTCAATTAAACCTTCCTAATCCCTAACCAATAAGTGTAATCAGTACATAGATGTATAACCTAAACAGGTAGTAAGACTTAGTGCTAAACAAAAAACTAAAAATGGACCACAGAAGAATTAACTTACAAAACTCAATAGTAAATTATAATGTTTTAGAAATGTAATATATTTTCTTCATCTAGATAATATGTATGAAGGACGCACCAGTAGGAAAATATAGTTTAATATATCAGGAATTATGAGTACAAAGCTGGTAGTCATACCATTATCAGGGATACAGGTCAGCAATTGTCTCAATAAGTGTTGGTAATGATTAGGTTTACATTAGAGCCCTCTTTAGGTCCTGACAATTGTAATAGCCCCAGAAAGAGGTTGTTGACCCACCTATGCTCTAAATAATAACACACACAGCTAATAAACTAGATTCTTGGATTCATTCTCAGGATACTTTACAATGAACAGATTTATGTGACCCACAGTATGAACATATGTTTATCCCAAAACAATAGTGCTGAATTATATATGTTGCGTGTTTAGTTCTTGTATACATCTGGTTGAAATATCTTTTGAGTGTCTGCTATCTGTATTTATCTAAAAGTTTTACCTCTCCATCATTTCTCCTGGACCTTGATCCATGCCCACCATATCTCGCTCCTGAGAAACAGCATCCAGGAAAGCATCCTCCCAGAACTGCATCTGGTCCCAAAGTGTAGATCTCTCCTTGCCGATCAGACCTGGACACAAATACACACACAAAAATTGCCAAATCAAACCTTTGAAATTTCAAAATTAATTTTCCCCTTTCAAGATATTGTTTATTAAAGTTTCAATTTAAAAAATATGTAAGTCCTTGGATCTTCAAGTTATAAACCTATTTCATAAGTCATAACATTATATTCCTAACCATCATTTATAAATCACTGTAGACATCCAAAATAGGATCAAAACTATCCTAACACTAGCAATAATAATATTTTGAGTATATTATATTCAGACTGTTCAGTCCCTGAACTGTATATATTTAATATTTTAAAATAACTTTTGTGTAATAATTTGTTTAACATAGGTATTTTTTATATATTGCTTTATACATATTTATTTTGTATTTGTTGTTTATTCTTCGGACATTTTCCCGCCATTTTTGTTGGTTTGCCTCCGATTTGAGAGAGTTGAAGGGGAGGGGTAAGAATAAGTTGTTTGTTTTTGAGTGAAATTAGGGCAGTTGAGCGTACTAAGTCAGTACACATAGGGTGTTTGTAAAAATGGGTGCATTAATTGATGCACAAATCTGTGTCCTAGTGTGAGTTGGGTGTTACAGGCCACAAAGTGGCCTTCGTAATGAAGAAACAACAAGAGTTTGAGAGACGCCGCTGAGTTAGTGCCTTGTTTCCCCAGTCCTTCCTACCCTTCACCCATAAACCCACAAGGTAGGTCTCCATTGTCGGCGGACCTCATTTGGACGAGGTAAGCCATTCCTCTCATAATTTTATATCGAATACAGTCCACTTTCCTTGTTTTCACTGGTTATTTTAATCGTTTGTTGACTGAAACGAACACAGGCTATTGAAACATTTTACATCCATCATTGTTTCCAGTTTGTGGCTTAGGTCACTTTTTTATTCAAGCCATATATTTTCCCCTCCCGGCTTGCTAGGCCTGTTGTAGCTTCGTATGCCTTATAATCTAGCTTAAGACTTAGACGGCACACCATCCAGTCCTCAGCCGTTAATTCATCACTGTGAATGGGTAAATCTACATTTCACCAAAGATAAATTTGTCGACCATGCTAGGAATCAAACCTGGGACTCTTAGCTCAGTATACAAACATACTACCAACCAAGCTAAGGTGATTTAGACTATTAAAACATGATTTTGAATAGAAAATAAAGATATAATGACACCGAAACAGAATTTAGCTTATATCTCATAAAAATGTCACCACCTCTTCAATAGTGTTGAGCCAAGAGTCCTCGAGTTTGAAAGAATCCTGGTATTTATACAAGCACAGCAAACAAAATATAACTCCAGTAATGTATAAGACGGTCCAATCAAAGGGTGGGAATGACTTAGTAAACGTAGAAGCATTTGAAGAGACACCAGGGAAAAGTCTAACAGTAAATAGCCAGGAATTCTCATGATTCTTCTCAAAGCAACTCAGACAATCTGAAGTGATCAGGAGATGGGTGATGTGACGTTATTGCAGCCCTAACCACTCTACAGACATTGAAAGGTCATGAAAGGTCATATGTGCCTTCAAGAGTCATATAGTAAGGTCTCAATCTCCCACAATGTGACGTCAGCCTGTCTGACTTGTCTGCCAAAACATCAAATCAGTAGCAACATAGGTGTACATGGGAGAGAGAGGAAAATCAGTGAGTGTTTGATATTGATGTTTATATTTTATAGCATCTCTATGCTACAAAGAGATTAAACCAAGGATGGTGTTCATGGTGTCTGAACCCAGTACTACCTAACTTCAAACAAGTATCAACTGTTCAAAAGATCAGATTCAAACTGGTGGTATCAATACCGGGTGTGGGCATGTTGCCTCCGTGGTATCTGAACCCAGTACTTCCTACCTTCAAACAGATAGGTCCTGGTGGTGTCAGGACTAGGGGTAGTTGAAGTGTTGATCATGTTGCCTCCATGGTATCTAAACCCAGTACTCAGAGAGGACTTGCTCGACCAGACACTCGGACCGCGCTGCTTGGGTTGCCGTGGAAACTATGGACATATCAAGGTCAATTTAACAACATATCTATTAAAGCTCATTCCCTGACTTTTCAAACTTCGGTACAATCAATTGATAACATTTTCTAATCAATGTTTGATAAAGTTGGTTCATGGTAACTTTGTAATATTTGTTGCAGTTGAGAATTGTATTAAGATCAGTTCCATATTTATCCTATCAGCAAAGATATTTTTGTATTATACACCCTCTAAAAGGTGAAACCCTCTTTGGCGGCCACATGATCTAAAGCGTCACACTCTTAGTAGACTAGACTGCAGAGGACGAGGAGATCAAGGTTCAAATCTCGATCGGGTGTATGAAGGGTGGTTTTTCCTAAATGGTTTTACAGTCTTCCTTCATGCAAATGTAGGTACACTTCCTCTAAATTAAACCTTCCTAATCCTTAACTCATTAGCATAATTAGTACATAGACGTACAACCTGGACAGGTAGTAAAATGTGGTGCTAAGCAAAAGTGAATCATCAGCTGCTTCATGAAGTGTTATTGTACTGTAAACTATTAACTTAAACTCTCAAATTTAATGTAATATCATAAGGGGGATGAATTTTTAGGAAACGTACCATACTTTTATTGGATCAGGCTTTAAAAAGACCTATATAGGATAAAATCTCCTCCAGATCAGCCTGTGGATGATAATCAAGCACACTATTCCACACCTAGCTATGCTGTTATAAATCCTTCTTTTCATCATTTTCAAATAAAATGGCACACCTTACAATGATATAGTCATGCAAAACACACATAACAAGGATAGAGAGACATGCCAGCACAGAGAAGAGCAAAAATACCTTTTCAGGGGTTGACATAATCACCAGCCATTGTGAGATATCAAGGGTTATCCATTGCTCTTATAATAACAACAAAGGGTAAGAAAAGTGTCATAATAAAAAAAATCTTAATTTAATAGCCTCGTTGTTGTAGTAGTTGCTGTTATGTCGCATGACGCCTTATACCAGTGGTTCCCAAATGGGCTGTACAGGCCCCCTTTTTACCCAATGGGCAGTGAGATTATGTAGGGGATGCTAAGAGGCAAAGCAGTGGTTAGAGGGGCACTAGAGGAGGGATCTTAGATACCTGATAAGTGACTTTAAATTAGACATTGGGAAGTTGGTATCGCTGGGTAAGTTAATCAATTTTATTTATGATATCATCTTCCTTAGTGGGCTGTATAAACAGCTATTCTGAGTAATGATTTTTATTAGAATGATTTCTATTAGGTAAGGGGTTTTTAGGATTATTTAATGGACCTGGAAAAGTTTGGAAAACACTATTTTTTTATAACCATGTCTTATTGCCTATTTAGGTTATATGCATGTATGATAATTATTACTCTAATAGGATAAGGATGAGGAATAAAGCATTTTAGAGGTAATCTACCCATATTTGTGTGGAAGGAGAGTGGGAAACCATTTAGGAAAAACTATCCTCAGTAAGCCTGAATGAGATTTGAACCCCAATCTCTTCATCATCAACAAGCAAGTCAAACACGAGAGTGACGCCTTAGACTGGGGAACCACTTCCTTAAACCATATGACCACCAATGTGTATAAAAAAATGTATTTAAATTAAA
The DNA here is from genome assembly GCA_039000515.1 of Timema cristinae. NCBI lineage: Eukaryota > Metazoa > Arthropoda > Insecta > Phasmatodea > Timematidae > Timema > Timema cristinae. The sequence goes on from JBCFYV010000012.1 coordinate 82,466,403, forward strand.
GGAAAATTTTTAAAAAAAGTTAGAGCTTTGTCAGACTTTGCTGATATGATATAATATAGCTTCATGTTCTCATTTCACATGCTATTCAAAATAAAAGTTCTGTAAAATAGAACCTTTATTTTAATGTACATTTTTTTTAACAATTATTGTTTGGATGAATATGTCAACATTTCAAAAGAAAATTTTATTTTATATTCTTACATATTCTAAGGTGCATTTATATATTACAACATGGCACACTGAACCATAGGTTATAAAACTAACCAGAAATACAACCTTAGATGTTTATCTAAATTTATAAATGAGGATAGTTAATTAAAATATCTAGGAAAGGCCTGCATTGCCCTGCTCTATCTCTATCAACTTTCGCAGAGAGACTTATGTTGCCTTGTTCTATCTTTATCTCACTATCAGACATAGTCGCTGCAACTTTCGGAGAAAAACTTATGTTGACCTACTCTAACTCACTGTCAGACATAGTTCCTGCAAATGTCACAGATAGACTTACGATGATGACCTGCTCTAACTCACTGTCACACATAGTCACCGCAACTGTCACAGATAGACTTACGATGATGACCTGCTCTAACTCACTGTCACACATAGTCACCGCAACTGTCACAGATAGACTTACGATGACCTGCTCTAACTCACTATCAGATATAGTATGCAACTGTCACAGAGACATGTTGTCTTACTCTACCTCACTATCAGACATAGTCGCTGCAACTGTCACAGAGACACTTACGTTGCCCTGCTCTATCTCGCTATCAGACACGGTACTCCTGAAAGAGGCCTGGTGGCCACCACGTTGGCGTGTGTATGCCGGGTTAGTGATGATGCTGCCCGCATCTGAGGCATTGCCTGAAGTGACTCCCTCAGTAGAACCGTGAATAGTTCCCTCCAAACCACTCCCCTACAGACAAAACAATCAAAACTAAAGCGTTTGAGATCTACCTATTTAAACTCCATGTTAATAGTAAATATAATTTTTGATTGATTTTGTGTATTTAAATGTGATAAAAATCAATATAGACATTTTGATTAACAGAAAATGACTGTAAATAATATTTTTTTAAACTAGAAATGGGTCAGATACAAAAAAATTTGCCAACATTATTTATTTTACCTTTGGGAAGATATGTGTATTTTTTTTATTGACATCTTGATTTTGTTCACATTAATAAATCAAGTTTCTAGGTAGAAATGAAATAGTAGCTAAATAATAAAACTTTGTCCTATAACGTATTTATTTTAATATTCATATGTTCAAGTGGTAAATTAATTGTTTGTTGTCCGCTTGATAAGTTTGTCCTGTAATTATATTGGTTTAAACCACCATGAGCAGTAGTCTATTATAGCTCTAAAACAAATTCTGATTCAATACTATTAGGGACATGGTTTAATGAACTTTTAATTAGCACATTAAAATTAATATAAAGATATTTTTAAAGTTCATTGCAGCATTTTTGAATGTAGGTATTGTTCATACGCTAAATAAAATTAAATTTTATCTTTTTTGGAGAAATTGATTACTTGGCTTTTTAAATGTGAATAATGATCAATTATCTTGATTTTAATGAGAATTAACAATCTCTAAACTATACCCGTTTTTATTCTGTAAAAGGCAACATTGTTCTTTGCCTGAAATTGACAGAAAAAAATAGTACTAAGAGTATTTATTATTAATATTCCTTGAACAAATCAAAGTTTCCAGCCCAGAAAAAATATTTCCTTTCACCAAAGGATGAATGAAGAAGTAAAATATGTGTAGATCTGACCAATAAGAAACAGTCAAATTGTGACCAAAGGCAAATATTTAAAATTTAAGAATTTTAAATTTAGCCATAATTTTTCTCTCCATATCAATATACCACTTACATTTGAGTAGTTTTTTTAAATCATATTTAGCTGAAAAATGCCTTTTACTCTCGACTTTTAGTACCAAATCCGCCACCCCCCCTTTTTTAAAAAAGATCCAATAATTTAATTTACCACAAATCATGGTCTTTAAATATTTGTAGAAACTACTTAACCTAGAGATATATTCAACTATTTTACCCTGATTTAATTATAAACTACACGATAAAAATTTGAGTCTTGTAATCTCAAACATCCTTCAGGATTTTAGGATCAAAGACTCAAAGAACCCATCCTTAATATAAACACGTATTCAAATATTTCATAAGCTAACAGTTAGAGATCCATTGCATCAAGTAATAGTCAAGTGTTTGTGATACAAAATAATATTTGACAAATTATTTGATTTTATGTCTTGAAAAGAATAATGTGTTCAATTTTCTCTGCCATTTTAAGGGCATAAATCAAAGAAGACACAATATTTTTAATCAAAAACTGAACATTATGTCTGTACTACTATTTAGTTTAATTTAATATTTCACACATTGCCAAAAATTAATGCATCTACATGCGAGTCAATAATGGTTGACGTAGAAAAGTGTGTGCTACACTTAAACCATGCATATTTGAATTAAATGGGGCCAGACCCTGTTCTGATTATCCTAACAAATATATTAAAACTAGCAATTATACTAACAATTATTATAAAAGCACTAAAAAAAATTACAATATTATTAATAGAGACACAGCATATGGTATTGTTTGACGGTTGGCTACTATTGTTTTGTGCGTCAGTGAGTGTACACACGGTACCTCAGCAAGTGGGCCAGGGTCAATCACCTCACCTGGTTGCCACCACTTGTCTGTTGCAATACGTGAATGAAAGGAGGATCCATCATTTTTGTAATTTAATTTTTATCTTTTGAAAACTTAATAAAAAACTTTTTTTTACTAAAAAAAAGTGTACGTATTAAATCAATTTCTGTTCGGATTATCTGAAATTTCATACTAACAGGTTTTGTATTGACATTTCTTTATTTGTATTCTGTATTCGTGTATTTCTGTTCTTGACCTAATAAGTGATAAGTCAGAGATAGAGGTAGAAATCAACTAGTAAAATTAATGGAGAAAAACCAGTTTTGTTAGGGATATAAAGATTAAGACACTTCAAATTAAAGTTTATTAAAAACCAGTAGTAGAATTTGGTGATTCGCTACTTAACAAGCTGTTGAAAATATTCATAAATAGTCCCATGACTAGCAGGCAGAGTCAAAATAAAATTATGAAACAGTGAATAGCCAAAGGAACTAACGTGCTAAAATGTGAAAATATATCAAAAAGTTTCAAAGTTTTATTTGTCAATTTTTAATCCACATTTAGTCGCAGAAGCAAAAATTTAAAACAAATTGTACATGCACAAATTGGGAATCAATACATTTTTCTCAAGTGATAGTCACTTAAAATATTATTTTGTAACTTGCTTTTATTCAACATTAAAGTTTTTAATAAGCTAAATAAAAAACACAAAATCAAACAAGCAATGAAAATTTGACATATAACATCACCAAGCATATTTTCAATTACTGAAAGTACACCGAAAGAAGAAGATTAAACACTCCAAATGAACACAAATAAATGGTAGTAAATTATTCTAAAAACAATTTTTGGTTTAAAGTAGGAGTGATGGCTGCACACATACCTGGGCAATGCAGAAGTAATTGTTGACACAAGACACCAAGACAAACATTAGCGTTCTTAGTTGATGAAAACGTTGCTAGGTTCAACATGAACTCAAGGGATGCATAAATATTCAAAAATGTCAACTCGAAAATGTGTCAACTTTGACTTTGGCATGAAAATAAATTCCTGCTTGGACAACTAAAAAGCTTTGCCACAAAAGTAACTGAAATCTAGTGCAATATTCTAAATTTGAATTGGCTTCACCTAAAAAAAAAAAAATGGCGCGTGTGCGCGCGCACACACCACACACACACACACACAAACCCTTAATGAACAACCTGCACCCCCAGGCTCTTGTGCCTTGGGGCTGACAAGTAATAGTGCTTGTGCCTTGGGGCTGACAAGTAATAGTGCTTGTGTGTACAACCTCTACTCTATTATTACCTAGGTAGGTGTGCAGTTGTCTCGCCTACTTTTAACCACACTAAACAGTTTAAAAATGCTATAATTTCTAACGATTAAAGAGAAATTTTATTCCTGCTTCTTAGACAAACATTTCACTTGAAGCTGTAGGATTGTATTAAATAACAAATAACATTTTATGCTCGCAATCATTTTTATTGTGTGTATTTTTTATTCAGATAAGAAACTGATTTGATGAATTAATTTTCTGGAGAGTATTAAAATTAAATATGCATTTAAACTCTTGCCAATACATAAATAATTATCTAACAATTATTTTTTGTTTATTTATTATGAGAAAAACTATATTCTTGAATGTTATTAACTATTATTGTCAAGTAAAGCTGTTACCTACTGAGATAATACTCATGTTAACTTGTACACCCCCTGATCTCCTTCCAAAAGAAGATTCTGTCGAAGTTAAGGTGTAACGCCTTGTCTTACAAGTAACTAAGTAACCATTCTGAGAGTGTGTTTGTTATCCTCTAGAACACAATACCTCAATGCACTCAGCCCAGATCAGACCTAAGTTGAAATGTATGTCAGACCTTCACGCCACAGCAACAAAACACACCTCTCTCGAGCTAGCTGTGTTGGTCAAGATACTAGGCACAGTGTAGATCATGGGTGCTAATAGCCCACTTAATAGTGAGTACACTGCAAGTCTTAGGTACTAGTAAGCCACTTAACACTGAGTACACTTCAAGTCTTAGGTACTAGTAAGCCACTTAACACTGAGTACACTGCAAGTCTTAGGTACTAGTAAGCCACTTAACACTGAGTACACTGCAAGTCTTAGGTACTAGTAAGCCACTTAATACTGAGTACACTGCAAGTCTTAGGTGCTAGTAAGCCTCTTAATACTGAGTACACTGCAAGTCTTAGGTACTAGTAAGCCACTTAATACTGAGTACACTGCAAGTCTTAGGTACTAGTAAGCCACTTAATACTGAGCACACTGCAAGTTTTAGGTGCTAGTAAGCCACTTAATACTGAGTACACTGCAAGTCTTAGGTGCTAGTAAGCCACTTAATACTGAGCACACTGCAAGTCTTAGGTGCTAGTAAGCCACTTAATACTGAGCACACTGCAAGTCTTAGGTGCTAGTAAGCCACTTAATACTGAGTACACTGCAAGTCTTAGGTGCTAGTAAGCCACTTAATACTGAGCGCACTGCAAGTCTTAGGTGCTAGTAAGCCACTTAATACTGAGCACACTGCAAGTCTTAGGTGCTAGTAAGCCACTTAATACTGAGCACACTGCAAGTCTTAGGTGCTAGTAAGCCACTTAATACTGAGCACACTGCAAGTCTTAGGTGCTAGTAAGCCACTTAATACTGAGCACACTGCAAGTCTTAGGTGCTAGTAAGCCACTTAATACTGAGCACACTGCAAGTCTTAGGTGCTAGTAAGCCACTTAATACTGAGTACACTGCAAGTCTTAGGTGCTAGTAAGCCACTTAATACTGAGCACACTGCAAGTCTTAGGTGCTAGTAAGCCACTTAATACTGAGCACACTGCAAGTCTTAGGTGCTAGTAAGCCACTTAATACTGAGCACACTGCAAGTCTTAGGTGCTAGTAAGCCACTTAATACTGAGCACACTGCAAGTCTTAGGTGCTAGTAAGCCACTTAATACTGAGCACACTGCAAGTCTTAGGTGCTAGTAAGCCACTTAATACTGAGCACACTGCAAGTCTTAGGTGCTAGTAAGCCACTTAATACTGAGCACACTGCAAGTCTTAGGTGCTAGTAAGCCACTTAATACTGAGTACACTGCAAGTCTTAGGTGCTAGTAAGCCACTTAATACTGAGCACACTGCAAGTCTTAGGTGCTAGTAAGCCACTTAATACTGAGCACACTGCAAGTCTTAGGTGCTAGTAAGCCACTTAATACTGAGCACACTGCAAGTCTTAGGTGCTAGTAAGCCACTTAATACTGAGTACACTGCAAGTCTTAGGTGCTAGTAAGCCACTTAATACTGAGTACACTTCAAGTCTTAGGTGCTAGTAAGCCACTTAATACTGAGTACACTGCAAGTCTTAGGTGCTAGTAAGCCACTTAATACTGAGTACACTGCAAGTCTTAGGTACTAGTAAGCCACTTAATACTGAGTACACTTCAAGTCTTAGGTACTAGTAAGCCACTTAATACTGAGTACACTGCAAGTCTTAGGTGCTAGTAAGCCACTTAATACTGAGTACACTGCAAGTCTTAGGTGCTAGTAAGCCACTTAATACTGAGCGCACTGCAAGTCTTAGGTGCTAGTAAGCCACTTAATACTGAGCACACTGCAAGTCTTAGGTGCTAGTAAGCCACTTAATACTGAGCACACTGCAAGTCTCAGGTGTTAACAGTCCAATTGTGTATAAGAGAAGATAGTTGACAAATATAGATCAGATGTAGACAAGACTGTACTCACCTCAGAATCGACAGAGGTGAGTTTGGAGAGAAGTAGGTGTCTCTTCTGGTTGAGCAAGTCCCTGAGCATGTCTGTGGTTGATTGATTGTCTCCTTCCTCCATCCCTGGGCCCTGAGAGGGGTCCTGGGTCAGTCGAACTGTTGGCGGCGGATCTATTTGTGACACGCAAGACAGAGTGGATCAGTAAATAAATGTATGTTTTTAAAACATGTTGAGGACCTTGGTCATTGTGATGTTTCATCTTGGTAGAAAAACCATAAGGTTGGCACCTCGGATCGTATCTGTGGACTCACCGTAAATCTGGGATGACTTCCTAGAGTTGTCCTGATAGTAGTCTGCGGGAGGAGGTAGAGGGGACCCCTGAGGACTGGTCGGGGACTTTAGGTTTTCTCTGCTGCCGAAAGGGCTCGATGTCTAACAAACACATCAATGATTGGTAAAAGAATGTGGGGTGATATTGGTGTATGTATATACAAACATACAAATACATAACTTGACATGTTCAATTATCTATCACCTGGACTTTGAAAGTGTTTATATTATAATAGTCAATTGATTATAAAGATATTAATGTAACTTGTATCTTGAATCTACCACATATTTACCTGCGAGAGTGCAGCTGTTCCCCCACCACCGATATCTAGCCCTTGCGCCTCCGCAAGGTCCTTACTCCAGAAATGGGTGTGGGCTATCTCCAGGACCTGGAAGGCAGAGGCCATCCCCCCAGACCAAAGTTGGCGTATGATTGTTCCAGACCAAAGATAACTGCGAGGAGCACCTTCAGCATCCCCTTCCAGACTGGCCGACTCACACACTGACAACATCAGAGCATTCATTGTGATATGTAAAATATGTTATATTATGATATGTGACATAATGAATTGTGATAAGTGATACATGTTGCATTGTAATATGTGACAGAATAATATCTACAGTAACAAGTCAAGGATGATGAACATAGATAAAACATCTCATGAATCATTATTCGAGGCTGGTTTGAGACAGGTCCCAGATAAGAGACTAGAGCACTATCCTTGTCGATAGTTCAAACACTCATGACGTTTGTGCTAATAACTACAGTGAGCTCTGGAATCCTGACTCTTAATAGGGGTGGGAGGGGGGTGTTACAGTGGACTTACCACGTCATCAATGTGATCATCTGGACTGATCTTCCTCTCCAAGGTCTTGTTGAGTTTGCTAACAACAAAATTGCGGTAGCTCTCGTCCTCCATTAGTTTCTTGATCCTGTTGAGCTTGAGCCAGCCAACACCTTCCCCTTCCAGCACTTGATTCACCACCTGCTCGACACACATAAACAATATGTGTTCTTAGATTGTTTATCAAAATACATTAAAATAAGTATGTTTTTTTTTTCATTAATACATTTAGCACCAATGCGATAAGATGATTTATTTATCTATTATAACAGGAAGAAATTGGGAGGAAATTGACCCACTTGGGTGCGACGAGGGGACGGGAAAACATACATAGTGCATCCAGTCAAGATTTTAACCCTGGCCTCACCACCAACACACACCAACATACCAATCTATAGCAAGAGTGACATAAAAAGATATTTTACAACTGTATCACAAGAAAGTTCAACAATATTGTAGAGAGTATTATCAAGTGTTGTTATGTTGTGTAGGAAATAAAGTGCATTGAGCAATATATAATATAAAACAATAGAATTGTAAAAAAACAAAGCCCAAATAGATGTAAAAACACTAACACATATTTACACACATGTGAATATTTTGATGATCTTATTGCATCTTCACCAGGAAGGAGTCTTACTATTACTACTTCAAGAGAAAGATGCAATAACAGCATAAAAATATTGAAATGTGTGTACATTTGTATTAGTGTTTTTACTTTTAATTGTGCTTTGTTATTTTATTTTAGATTATAAGATGCGATATTAAATAAATAGTTTTACAATGTATACTTTAATATTTATTTCCCTTGCCCACTTCATTCAAAATACTTGGCTCGAATTGGAATGGAAATATGTTTTATGTCCCTCACATATTTTTTTTAAAAAAAGGCTCATATTTGTCACTGACATCCAATTTCTCACCAATTTAAACTATCAACCAAGCTTTAAGACAGACTTGTAACAAGCGTTCTATGTTTATTTTAGAGATGGATCCTTTGGTATTTGAATTCTTAAGAATATTCGAGATTCTAGGATTTGAAAAAGAAAGTTCAAATTCATTTTTTTTTTATTATTGAATAGTAATTATGTTTTTAGAGTGAATATGATACTTATTACTTGGTCCAGCCCAACATGGCTAAGAGAAAAACCTAACTATCAGACCTCAAGCTATTAAATGAAAAAAGATTTGTTTATATACACACCCATCTCAAGTTGCTCATATTTTCCAAAAAAATTTTTTGAGCTACGACTTATTGTGTTTTGACTTCAAAATATCAGAAGATTTTGTACAAAAATACCCCCCCCCCTCCTTACCTCCCCCCTCCCATTCCCCAGGTATTCAGGTAAATCTGACCCTTTTACAAATAAAAGTAGTATAAGATGTGTTTTCGGCACCCACATCTTTGAGGAAAGCCTGGTTCTCGGCATTGGTAGACGATCGCTCTGCGTTCTGCATTCTCTGCAGCTCCTCCTGTCGCGCCCTGGATGGTGTATGACGGATCAAAGGTGACTTCTCCACCAGGCCTTTGCGACCTTTTGGGAATGGGCCAAAGGGCTGGGCCTTTTCCTTGGACTTAGAAGGTGCAGGCACATTGAGGTTGGGACTTACACTCCTCGGACTAGTGCCACTACCCTTGTTACCTGAAACATTGTGTTATCAAGTTATTTAATTAATTAGATATATAATTTGTTAGTTGGTTAGTTAATTATTTACAGTTAGGGTATGTGACAGTACCAAAACAAGCTAGATTATTTTTTACTCAGTTAATGCATATATACTAGACAAAAGGCCTTAATTTTATTCTTGGCTAGAAGCTACTAATTTATAAAAACAGAATTGAGCTATATACCATCTACTTGCTTATAAAATTGGTAATTTGGAGTCTGGCTGTTATGAATTAAAATGCCTATTTCGGCTTAAAAGTTTAAAAAAAACTCAAATTTAAGTGGCATAGTGTTATTGATAGAAACATTATGGCTAAATTTATCATTCTTAAACTTAAAATATTTGCCTTTGCTCACAATATTACTGTTATAAAAAAAATCCAGATCAAACATATATTTTACCTCTTTATCAATAGTCTTTAGTTGAGAGAAATAAATTTTCTAGAATGATAACTTTGATAGGTTACAGGAACATTAAGAACACAAATTGTAAAAGTACAGTTGGAACTTTTTTTTTAATTTTATGCAAAAAAAAAGGCCAAAGAAAGATTACATTTGCTACTTAATAAAAATATGTATTGTTTTTATATTGTTAACATATAAAAAGCAAAGTAGTCAATTTCACAATAAGATCCAATTTCGTTTGATTTTGTGTGTGTAAAATACTTTTAAAATGCTACAATGAACTTTTAAAATATTCTAATATTAATTTTAGCGTGTTAGTAAAATTTCATAAAAACACATCTTACAAAATGTTGATGTATTTAATCATTACTAAAGATTAGTTAAAAATTAACATTATAGGCTATAGTGTGTATCTATAATGATGGATGTCCTATCATAGTTTACAACCAAATATCAAAAGCATTGCTCAATGTGAGCCATCCTTCCTTAAAACAACTCTACATCATACAAGTATGGACATGAAGAAATTTTTACACGTGATGGTGACAATGAGAGATATTGAGTCTGAGATATCGAGTGACTCACTTTATCCTGGATTTGAGGGACTCTTGAGTCGCTCACTTGGTTCTGTATTTGAGGAACCCTTGAGTGACTTACTTTAAACCATATTTGAGGAACTCTTGAGTGGATAACTTATACTGGATTTGAGGTATCCTTGAGTGTCCTACTTGTTTTTGCATTGAGGAGCCCATAAGTGGATAATTTGATACTGGATGTGAGGGATCTTCAAGCGTCTTACTTGATTCTGTATTTGAGGAACCCTTGAGTGGATAATTTGATAGTGGATTTGAGGGATCCTTTAGTCTCTCTCTTGATAATGTATTTGAAGGGTCCTTAAGTGGATCACTTGATGCTGGGTTTGAGGGGTTTTATTATTCTTACCATCATAGATCACACTAGGTTAGCAAGAATTATATTAGGCATGCTTGGACTTAAGGAAGGTGTGTTTCTTTCATCGAAAGGATGTCCTGTCATTGACAGTGATGTTCTGTTGTCATCTCACCAAATATCCCGCTGAACATGCTGGTAGTCTGAGCGGCAATGCCATTGAACTCAGAACTCATGTTGGAGAAGAAATCTCTTCCACTGCCCCCAAGAAGGTCCCGACGGCTCATGTCAGACTGAACCATGGCGGTGCTAGGGGTCGGCGAGGAGGCTGGCTGATGGTGGTGCTGCAGAGGCAGCTGTTGGGGCTTGGGGGGACCCCCTCCTTGATGTATTGCACTGTGGGTTGGGGATTCTCGGGACTCTCCTGTAGACTAAGCAAACAAACACACCATTCATCTCACAAGTAAAATACTGGTTCGATATTTTATTAACCTATGAGAGTTATTAAAATAATGATACACCTGCACTTATAATTAGGTCAGGTGGGAAACATTCCTCGGTGTACTCGGTCAAGGTCAAATCCCAGCTGCCTGGTTCAAAGTCAGACATTAAATCCAGGTGTGGAAACCCTGTCTTATTATTTTTGAAACTCTAACGCAGCTAGGCGATTAGCACCTAAGACCCCCTGACTAGATTATGAATAACAGTTTTATATACCCTCAACCAGGATTGAAACAAGAGAACTTAAAAGCTTATCAGAGGTAGAAAAACAAGTGTCTTGGCTTCCTTGGTGTTGTATAAGTGTAACACCCTGTATGGTAGGTCGCATAGTGACAGATTTTCTGAACCGAACATTAAATTTAATAACATTATTTACTGTTTAAATTTTTTTAAATTCATATTGCTGTTTTAAAGAAGAGAGATTGCTTAGAAAACCTTAACAAAACTAAACTCAAAGATAATAAATAATAACAATAATTTATAAATTATGATAGTAGTCCTGCTAAAGATGAAACAAGTTGAATTGGTTTATTTTGAAAGTCGACTAATTGATTCTCAACGACCTGCTCACGGGCAAGTAGGAAGCATTTTTACATCTTAGAGCAAGTGTTCATAGTATAAAACAGAGATTTTTAAATTCGAACCAAGTTTGAATGAAAACATTGAGTATTTTCTAGTTTGAAGTAGTATAGAGCAATATTTGTATAAGAAATATTTAAAGTTGAATTTCTGTTATAGACCCATATATAAACCATAAATGAAATTAATTAGACTAGGAATTTTTGAGAGAAAGATCGAAAATATACCAATTACTTAAATTTTTCAAGTTTTATAAAAAAATATTCTAGTTTAGTTCGAGCAGCTACTAAAACTTGATTCAAACTAAAATTTTGGAGTACTCTCACACCCCTAGTATAAAACACAAGCAAAGTAATTGAGTATTCGAGAGGGATAGTTGGTTCATCAAACTCGTTTGATCAAACAAATGTTCCCAGCCAGAATCCTTGCCGAGTTTTTATGTGCAATTCCAGTACTGTTCATGAAAAGTGGTCCGGAAGATGGAATTAAATATTTGGTATTTGTTTGACGAGGTTACCTTGAGCAGACCTTTCTTGGTGGCCGCTCCTTGGCGCTCTTGGTCAGGTCACCGAATGTGCTCTTTCCCACATAAGTAAGATCATCGAACGTGTTTTTACTAACTCCGGCAGCTGTTTTGCTGGCCTCGAGTGCTGTCTTGGACGCCTCCTGAACTGACTTAGAGGCCTCCCCGGCAGCCTTCTTGGCATGTATGGTGAGCTGCAACACAATGCTCATGTACAACAACAAGAACATGCACACCCTTGGTTTGCTACTGTAGAAATATATATCTGTTTCAGATACACATTTATTCATGTATTTGATAAAGATATAAGTCTATGTCTGATACAAATATGTGTCTTTTTATGTTGTGTGTTGTGTGTGTGTGTGTTGTGTGTGTGTGGTTGTATATATACAAATTATTTTCTGAATTTGATGTATATATATTTCTGTGTCTGATGTAATTGAATATGTGTGTCTGATACAAGATATAAATATAATTTTACATTTTCTAAGCAATACAATATTAAGAAACATACCACCACAACCAAGCCATCAGTGCTACATGCTCTATTGACCATTTGGATCAGTGACAACTTACACTTATAGTTCAATTTTCGTAGGAAGAACCTTATCTGAAAGCTATAAAAATAAAAGAGTCTAACTTCATGTATTCGTACATAAAGCCATATCACTTTGATAAATAGTATCAATACCTAGAAAATAAGACTAATGATATGGTAAAATATTATCTTTGTTGATTACAAAAATATATGTTTGTATATTCTATAAGGTCCTTCCTACCAGAATCCTAACGAAGTTAAGGACACTTGACAAGGAACATTATGTTTAGGAAATGCACCATATTTTGGGGATATTGTGTGAAAAATATCCTAAGTGCACCTTACCAAGATTCTAACCAGATCTTGATGTATAAAGTCAAAGATCAACATGACGTGCACACCCCTGAGCCATTTAATATGCTTTCTTTATTTTCTTTAACAGTGGTGAGGTGTGTACCATGTCTCCCTTCTTGTTCAGGCTAGTTGTGAATTTACACTAATAGAGTGGGGATGAAGAAGTTTGAATTTATAGAAAGTGTACATGTATTTGTATGACGAAATATTGAGAAACCATTAAGTAAAACCTATAGGGATCCAAACTCGACCTTCCTGTCACCAGAAAATCTACCAAAAGGAGAGTGATACCTTAGTCTATAGTATCCTTAAGAGTTAATTCCAAAAACATTATCATAAATCTTCCTGCATAAAAGTCTTTAAGCCTTTAAGAATTCTTCCTGTAACTAGAATATAGCAATGTATCCCAGTATATTTCAGTTGTAATACACAGCTCTATACAAGGAGTGCGTTGTATAAACAAGCAAGAAATAAACTGTTTCTAAATTAGCCATGGATGTATCACTTGTTTAGAACAAGAACCAAGATCTCTTCAAAGAAACTATTTCTAAAGTAACAATGGATGTATCACTTGTTTTGAATAAGAGCCAAGATCCTGTCAAATAAAATCTCTCTGAATTAGCCATGGATGTATCACTTGTTTTGAACAAGAGCCAAGATCCCATCAAAGAAAATGTTTATGAATTAACAATGGCTGTAACATTTGTATTAAACAAGAGCCAAGATCCCTTCAAAGAAACTGTTTCTAATTTAACAGTGGTTGTGTCATTTGTTTCAAACAAGAGCCAAGATCCCTTCAAAAAATAATTCTAAATTAACAATGGTTGTATCACTTGTTTTTAACAAGAGCCACATTCCCTTCAAAGAAACTGTTTCTAATTCAACAATGGCTATATCATTAGTTTTTAACAAGAGCCAAGATCCCCACAAAGAAACCAATATCAACATTTTTGTGGTCTTAAAAACACTTTAAACTACAACTAAGCAATCAAATTTGTCAGGGGGAAAAAAGGTTTGGTTAAATAGGGCTTTTAAAATTGAATTAAAATTTGACCATATTTAATTTAATATGCTGGGAAAATAGATTAATAAACATATTTGAGATTATATTTAAAATCATTTATATATCAAATATGCTCCCTTAAAAAAAATTTACACTCATTTCCCCCCACCCCTTGCCCTCATGAGTAATGAGTCCCGAGCAGTGGCGCACCCAGAAATTTACTTGGGAATGTGGTAGTTAAGGGGAAAAGTGTAATGTTTGGAAACTTTTATCTTTGTATTATTTTTAATTTAAGAATTGTATCATCATTTTTGATATGATTAGATTATATACTACTTCTTTTGAATCAAGTCAAGACATTTTTCTTCAAATGTAGGTTATATTATATTCAAACCATTTTAAGTACTCTATATTATAGTTCTTCTTAATAATCAGTACTAAACTTTTATTAAAATTGTTTAACTAATCCCTGGGTGTACCACTGGTCTCACACATTTAGGACTAAGACAGTCAAATGAAAATAAGGATGATGAAATCATCAGAGTGGAACAACCTCAGTCAGGGAAGTTAAAGTTCATCAGAAAGAAGGAAGGGGTGGTTCAAGCAATGGAAAACAGCAAACTACCCCTAGATGTGTACCTGCTCTAAGGGTGCGAAGAGACTCCCCTCCTCGTTAGCGGCCTCCGTTATTTTCTCCTTGGCTTGCAGTTTCAGCTGGTACACACACACACACAAGAAGCAAGACAGAGGAAACAAGAAGAAAGAGACAAATAATAACAGGAAGGGCTAAAATATGTTTCACACCTTTATTATAGCTATACAAATGCTGGGACAAGACTTGAACCGTGGACCTGGAGTGATATACGCTCTGTCATATTAAAATCTAGACAGTCAGAAATCCTATATTGGTGTTCAACCTAGTATCACATCACTGGTAGTTTTAACTAACCAGTTATTATTTTAAGATTGAGGTGCTATGCTGAGTAACAGCACGGTAGTTTGTTTTTATGGAAGGATGGCGCTTCACCTATCTGTCAATCTACTTTGTCTATAGACAGTGTATATGTGAACTAAATTTACTATGGATCCTACTGTACATCGATGACTTAATGGGTGGTGTGACCTGTTGGCAAAATTAAGAAGCTTCCAAAGAATACATCTATTTTGTTTAGGTGAAATTAGCTTGCAAAGCTGTAGTATGTGGACCAGTCTCAGCATCAAACTGTTTTGATTTGCTAATTTTTGCACACCAATTTTTTCATTGGGTTCCAAGTGTTTATAACTTTTGGAGTAGGGTATCTCCTTTGCTATTTGTGGATTACTGTTTTAGAAGCTTTACTTTTTCCTCTTCCTAAATTTATATAGCTTGGTGTATGTGACCTTGCCTTTTTGTATAAAGCTTGTTTTTTCAGTCTAATTTTGGTGCCCTGATTATTTTGTTTGTTTTGGATGTTTCATTTCTGATTTTTTTTTCTAGTATATTTTTATTCGTTTCAGTAACTTTAACTTTAATTTCTTATAAATAAATTAACTAATCATAATTTCTCAGTTTGATAATAATAATAATAATAATAATAATAATAATAAAATAATAATAATAATGTATTAATCTAAAATAGAGTAGATAGTAGAAGAGAGAGGAATGAGATACATGGGTTATATCCGAATAGTCTACTTGACACACCGTCGACCCTTGATGTTCACTTGATTGTTGCATTGGCAATCGCATAATCAAGTACATATCCATCTGAATAGACACAAAGTGTGCCGATGCACTCCTTACACACCCTTGAGTCTAACGGCGACAGCAAGTCACTCTTGACACGCCGTTGATGCGATGTTTGACTGGAAACTGTTTAATTTTTTGTCCGCTAGAGATAGAGCTCATAGAGTAATGTGATTTATGATAACATACCGGTATGTTAATTATACAGTTGTGTTGTAGTGTTGTTGTGTTGTGTTGGATAATTTGTTATGTCCAGTGAAAAGAACCCGCCAAAAATCTGCAAGTAGCTTGTAGCTCAGTAGTGTTTAAAATAGTTTCTAAGTTCAATGGTAGGAAGCAGCACTGAAGACTCATGGGTGTGGAAAGGATAGTTTGCCATTCTAATAGTCTGTTGCAGTCTTCAATATCAAGTGTGTGGTAAGTGTAAAGTAATCAAGTCTGCATCAAGTCAAGTGTACTTAACTATTCAAATACAGCCATGGTACAGGTCTTAGTACAACACTTATAGTTTTTGCCATGAATAAGAGTTGAGCGTTTCTAGTATACACGTTTTTATTAGCTCTGGTTGTTTAAAACAGCGGTTCCCAAACTTGTCGAATGGTATACCATCCCAAAAATTTCCGTAATTTGGAGTACCACCAAGACAATGATGAATATTTACTATTTTGGTACATTTGCAATGGTGCCCAATGATATAATAACAAAGTCTGTACAGCTCCACCAACTGTCTGAGCTTGAATATGTTTCCAAACATCAAAGCACTGTTTAAATCTGTTTAACTTTTGGCTAGACTTGGTACGAATATATTTATAAGATTTGATGGGGCCCTATTTTATTCTTACTTCAATTTGCTTGTTTTAATTGGCGTCCCACATCGTACTACTGGGCATAATTGTACATAAGACTGGTGGTACACATACCACAATTTGGAAACTGTTGGCTTAGAGGGATATATTATATCAATCAGGTTTGTAAGATTTTTATCAACACTAAAATTAGAACATGGATTATCCACTGCAGATCGCAAATTATAATACTCTTTTCACTTTCATGACAGCTATATCTTGTATAATATTGTTGAAGTAGATTTTGTGATTTAGAATCAGTTGACATATTGAAAACCTTACATTATCATCATAGTAATAATCAGAATCATCATAATCATTTCCATCTTCCACCATTCTGCCAGGTCTGGATATTAACAAGTTTCACTTTACTCTGTCACGCCAGTTTGTTCCTGTTCTTTACAAGAATTGTATCTCCTCTTAGTATATAATCTCATTTGGGATCTTCCCCTAGGTCTCTTTACCCCTTTTACTGCCCTTACCACCTTCTTAGATAATTAGTCTTCTATCATCCATTCACATTATTACTATTTATTATTATTATTAATATTACCATTATTATTACCATTATTATATCATTAATATATTCATTTATATTTTATAATATTTTTACCACAATTGGTTAACTTTCACAAATATATTTGTCATTGTAAATATTGTCATACACACACAGTATTTGCGAGTTGTAAGTGTGAGGCCACCTCTTGTTTGGGCCCCAATGGAGGGGTCCCTTTAGTATCCCCTTGTCACTGGGCCTGGAGTGGAGTCAACACCACTAATCAATCAGTAAGTGTTGCCAACAATTTGCTTGAAAATATCCCTGCTGAAACCAAGAGGAAAGGTTCTCCCAAGAACCTAGTTATCCCAGTGGTACAGCATTAAAATAAGCTCTAGGTCCAAGTTTCATGTTCCTGCCCATTTGGTGAGACTGTCAATTGCCATTTTTTGATTAAAGCTTAGAAGAAATTTTAGGCAATATTGTAACCTAAATTATGTGCATTAATGTGAACTATTTATGTGAATTTAATAAAAAAACTATGTATATAAAATTAATAAAATAGAATTGGAATGTTATGAATATAAAAAAAATATCATCAGAGTGCTTATGTAAATTATTATGTGGACTGTAGAGTTTTCTTAGAAATGAAATAAATATTTATTGTTATGATACATGCATTTAGTTTGCTTATATTTGTAATGGTACATAAGCTAATGTGTAGTTTGATTAAAAATTTAAAATCCAATATATAATTGGTTTGAAAGGGATAAATTGAATTTAACTAAAATAAGAATGCAGGGGTGTGCGGAGTGCACTTTTTCAATTCCAAGCGAACTCGAATCAGATATAAGAAATATTCTCCAAGCTGAATCAATATTAGAATATTTTTTGTTAGTTGATTTATACATGAAAAAATATTATATTTTGTTTATTTATATAACTTTATGTACTACTAAAATTACTTGTAAAATGTTTTATTGCACAATTGTTTTTAATACTTAGTTTAATTCTAATCAATCAACTTACAAATCAACTACTCAAAAATTTTTTCCGCGTGAATATTGTCTTGTACTGTATATAACAGCTCAGATTGGCAATAATTGGCCATTATTGATGAACATTCATGATTTTTAAAACCAATTTTTTTTTCAGAGCCAAGTTGAAGTTTCAAAACTTCGCACACCCCTATAAGAATGACTGTCTACAAGGTAAATGCAGAGTAAAATGGGAACAAACATTATGTACCTACATTTAAGTTTCACAGCCAACAACACACAAGCACAAAATTCGAGCATATTAAACTACAAATAGCATTTTTATCTAAATATTTTTAAACTGACCTACACATCAGAAGTCCATTTACTAGTGAAAACAAACATATACAACCCAATAATGCATTGACAATCCCCAAATCTTTAGTGAATTTTTTTATTAGAATTAAAAAAAATATATAATTAGTTTCTCAATTAAAAGGAAGGAAGAGGAAAAATAGTGTTAGAAAGGGTTGAGGGAAATAGAGAAGTGAAGGAGGGGGAGGGAAAGGAGGAAGTAGAGAAGTGAGAGGGTATGGATAAGTAGAGGTAAGGGGGGAGGAAAAGTATATGGGTATTGGTGAATTAAAGGAGAGAAGATAAAGAAGGGCGAGGGGAGGAGAATTATAGGAGGAGAGGGAATTAAAGGATGGAAGATAAAGGGTAAATATAGGTGGAGAGGGTAAGTAAAGGAGGGAAGAGATGGCTAATAGGGGAGGAAATTACTTATATTTACAAGGCAGCATAATGCAAAACAAGAGCAAGTAAAACACAAGCGTATCCAATCAGTGTCAAACTCTGCCCCTCTGGCATTACCAACCTAGTCAAAGAATAGACTCAACTATGAACCAGGAGATTAGGGTTCAAGCCTCACAGGGTTTTTCATGTTAATGCAAGTCCTCACAATTCCCCCAATTGTTCCAATAGCCTTAGATTAGCTAGCGAGTGTGTCTGTCATACCTTGTCCATGTGAGCAAGAAGTCCGTCCTGGCTGCTCTGTCTGGTGGTTTCTCGGACCAGTTCCTTGGCAGACACCGCAAACTGCTCAAACAGTGAGGTTTGGCTGCCCTGGCGAGTCACCCCGCCACCCACGCTGCTGCTCCCTGGGGACCCAAAACTCGAGGTCCGGGCCAACACCTGCCCGATGCTGGGCTGTCTTTGTGGTCCAGGGCTTGGTGGTGGAACCTGGAGGGCCATAACAGTCTCAATATTTCCTTAACATACGGCTTGATGTTGGCAGTATTGTAGATTTAACTTGTAGTGTTTGTGAAATAGCTATTTTAAGTTAGCTAATTTAATCTCTGGTTGTAAATACTGGCCTCAAAATTTCAGCCACAAACCAAATACAATGTCAAATCATTTGTTTAAACAACTTAAAATACAACTTACAAGCATAAAAACAAAATAAATGATTTTATAAATATGAAGAATTTCACATTTGCCTGGAACTATAAGCTTTCTCCATTAGTGTTGAATGCAGTTATTCTATTGCGTTAGCAAATGCACATATTCTAAGTTAGTGGCAGATAGTGCTAATTCTAAAAAAGTGCTAACAGATACAATACTAACTTTAGGACAATGACAAATACAGGCTTCTAAGCTAATGGTGAATGCAGTCATATTATAAATAGCTTAATAGGTATCAGCAGAGCATAACTCATAGAGTTGAAGCAATATTTTTCAACGCAGGTGTGCAGTGAATACTACAGGTAAATAACAATATTGTGAACCTACTTTAAGACAAGACAGATCAATGATCCAATGATCATTGTAGCCCATTCTATAAATCAACAGTATTTTAGAAACAAGTCCATTATGTTCAAATCTTTATAAAACTCACAAAGTAATGATCACCGGTGATCAACAAACGTAAAACTGTAATTAGGGGTTAGTTTCTGTAGAACAGGCTTCTTTGTGCATGGCTAGTATGTGAATGGAGCACAGCACTTCATTGGCTACTGAGAGGGATAATGTTACAATCAGGAGATCAATCACAGGTGCTAACAGCCCCAATCTATTAAAAATAAATGTAACAAGATCTAACAAGTTGAGAAACCTGGTTGTTCAGCATTAATATTTTAGGGGCGGGTATGTAGCCATGTGACTTACAGGCGTGGCAGAGCGTGCTAGCCTGGAGGTGGTCTTGGGCGTGGAAGGCCTTTGCTCCCTGTCCGACCCACCACCCTCGCTGCCCAAGCTAGGGGTGGGGGAGTGGTGGGGAAGGGACGACTGGTTGCTCACCACCGTCTTGGGAGTGGTGGTGGTGGAGTTGGAGTCAGACTCACCGCCGGGACTCGTAGTCTCCTGCGGCACAACAAACTCCCATATTGTTGTCACTGACAGCATCATGTTTCTGGGTGATTTATCATTGCGTGTTTTACTTCTCTATCAATCTAAGCAGATCGCTTGATGTCTGTGAAACTCTTTGTTCATTGCTAGTGTGAAGTTTTGATTGAGTTATCAGTTTAGAGCAGTGGCTGCTCGTGTATAGGCACTGCAGAACTGCAGACCCCCTATTTCCACTTGATATTATCGATAACATTTAATATAATGAGTCATTTTTTCTTTAATTCTTTCTTTATTTTTGTAGTAAAATATATATTCCTTAAGCTTAATGTCAGTACTTCAGTAGCCATCCCCAGTTTATGAAAAAGATACAAAAATCTTTGTATGGAACTATGCGCCTTACAATGCCAGCGATGTGGTGTTTGACTGTTGTGCGCATGCACACATAGGAGGGGGTGGGAAGGAAGGTGGGACTGCCAGGTAGAGAGAGCACTGTTGCTCTCGCAGTGCCGGCTCTGGCGTGATGGTGGAAGGAAGTGTTTTTTTACTCAGCGTGTGTTGTGTTAAAAACTGTGTACCATATTATTGAATGTGATAAAGTGTAGAAGACTGTAGAGTTAGATTATTATTCTGCTTCCAGCTATTCTATTTGATTCATTTTTTTTAGTTCTTTTATTTAACAGAAAGACTAAATATGCTTGCAGTACTTTCAATGGAGAAAAATTTCCGCAATTGTCATCCAGAGATCAAGGAGAAAATTATTGAACTTTGTGCGCAAATTAAAACAAGAAAATGAATTTCATTTTTAAATAAATAGATCAAGCTTGAACTGTATCAATTTAAGTTAAAGTAAGTAAAAAAGTTTTGTTTGTTTTTGTTAAGATTTTATCGAGTTCCTGAATAAATTTTCTTTTTATACCTTTTTTTTTTCCTTTTACACAATTTTAAAACAACGGTTAAAAATGTTCTGGAGCAGCACCCCACTAATTTTAGCTACGAGTCACCACTGGTTTAGAGTGAAATAACTTGTGCAAGTTGGCACTAAAAGCATTTGGTAAAATACTTGTAGTGTATAATGTTGTACTTATACATATTCACAAAAAATAGTATTTTTCAATATAAACAATATCAGCTATTTAAAACTTTGATACAAATTGAGAATTGAAAATAAAAAAATTGCCTGACACATCCTTAATCCAAACCTAGATTCTGTGGGTGTTTTTCTACCAAAGTGGATTATGAATCAGGTTTTCTCTGAGTAGCCAGGAGTCTCATAGTCTGTAGACAATGGTAGTTACAAATTACCATTACATTTTGTTTTATCTACTTTCAGGATTGTTCCTGTATCGTTGGACGGTGATAGACATTATTATTAAAACGGTAGAGTAATGGTCTCGGCTTAGTTTGTCTTATATATATATATATCATGTTACTGGCAAAACAGCATTGTTTGGTGGAGACTTGAAGGAAAGAGGTTAGCACACTCAATTCAACTGACAGTTGCTAGCTATGCATTATCTAACCTCTTGTAGTGCAGGACTTCAGCTCTTGATTGGCCGTGGGGATTTAGAGGATCACGAGAGTGGACCTAAGCCCGAGATGGTGCAAGGAGCACAGAGGAATCTTCTGGTAGCTGTTGATTGAAAGAGACAGTAAAGAGAGTGATGCGGGAACCCAAGGTTTGGGACCATTTGGGCACGGCTCAGACCCTTGGAATAGATTCTCAATACAGTGATGGCCAGACTCATGTTGATAATATTAAAGAAAGCCAGATGCACGAGTGAGCAGATTGACCTCTGGTAGCCAGTACACTGAGGCAAAACCCTTGTTGCTCACTACACCTTCTCAGGCATTCCTACTCTGTAACTCTCCACCTGTCTTATAGTGTAACTTCCTCCCTTCATTGAAATAAACAACGCTTAAAACCATATGTGTGTGTAAATCTTGTGACTAGTTTACCTCCCATCTTACCGGGTTAGAGTAGTGAATTGAGAGAATTATGCTCCAACAGACAATTTCCAATCATCTGATTTGCACATGAAAGTACCAAATAAACTATTGTTATGCTGGCAGTGGAAAATAAGCCTTGTTCTTTGTACCTTAAAATTATTTATTTGCAACAAAGTAGGGTAGTGAGTATTCTGGAGTAAGGGGACGTTTCTGCTTAATGGGGGAAAAGTAAGTTTAAAAGAACAGCCAGTGAAGACTCTTGACCCTTTACACCGAGTTGCTTCTGCAAACACTAACCATTCTCTCTTTTATCCTCTTAGCAGGATGTAGGAGGAGATAGTTTAGTGGTAAAAGAACCAGCAAATGAAACATAGTGCGAGAAAGAGTTATTACAACGAGGATGATATATTTCAAGTTCAACACTTTGTGATACATGTTGTACTGGATAAGAAACGATGAAGGAAGGAGAAACAAAATAGGTTTTGTAGTGAGAGAAGGTTTTCAGGTGGAGGTGGAAGGTATGAATGACCTTGTAATAAGAATGATAATAACTAATATAGAAAATAAGGTGGAGGTGATACAAGTGTATGCCAGCAGAATACAAGGACAAGCTTGAAAATTTAATTAAAACAGTTTATGGGAAAAGAGTGTTAGGTAATTACTAAATAAAGTCGAGATGGGGAGCAAAGGTCAGTAATAAATTACTTTAAAAGGGCACTTATGATGATGCCAAGTGTGTTTCTAAATAGTGACCACAGGTTGCTGGTGTAAGACATAGGGGAGTGGGAATGAAGGAAAAAATAGCAAAACAAGAACTAGGGATAAGGGTGAAGAAGCTTAAAAATTATGAGAAAAGAGAACAGTATCTAAGAAAGTCAAGAAGCTTAGTGGCCAAGGATGAGATGCAAAGTGTGGAGGAGAAATGGAGGAATGTTAAGTTTTATATGACCGAAAAGAACATACAATAACTATGAGTTTGTGTAGACATGATTATACAAAACACTGCTTAGACACACAAACCATCTCAGATGTTCACAAAGGCATGTGACACAAATTTGTGCACTAACACAGTCACATTTCGTTAGCCAATGGAGGTTAGGACTATACAAGCATGATACTTGAATCATGAATCAATACTCCCAATAAATTAATGATTAATGCTTGTTTATGATTGCACAAATGGTTGAAAATACAATTTTAAAAACACTAAGCTTCCCCAAAGAAAACAAAGAACAAACACTTTAAATACATGTCAACATAAATGGAATTATTGGCATTCTAGTTTTGCCATTCTAACGGCAGTACAAAGTGTCTGAAAAGGATCTCGTGAAAAATATTTGGTTATTATATCTGCAGGCTGCTCTTTATAGGGTAGATGTTTGATATCAGTTTCATCATTCTTGTACTTCTCACATATTAAATGGTAACCCACATCTATGTGCTTGGTTTGCTTGTGAAACTCTGAGTAACAGACAAAAAACAAAGCATTTTGACAGTATATTAATAGAGTTGTGATCTCTCCCACTGTTTACCCTATGTCTTGTAGTAGATGTCTCAGCTTACTTCTTTGGCTGCAGTTGATAAAATAATGTACTCTGCTTCAGTTATAAATAGCAAACTGTACTTTGACGTTGACTGACCCATGTTACAGAGTTATTAGTAATTTGAAATAGGAGCCAAAAGTCGGGCGTTGAATGTCCAAGTCATTCACAAAGTCAGAGTCTGAAAAGCCAATTAATATATGTGGTTTTTTTTCTCCTTTTGAATTCAATATTATAGCTGGATGTATCTTTCAGGTACTTCTGATGTATAAATATTAAGCCATTAAAATTATTTTGTTTCTTTTCTATAGCCACAAAATGATTTGTCTTAAAGATAGTAGTTTCAAAAGTTGTATCCAATTCACTGAGCAGAAGTTGTAGTGCTATATTGTTCTTAGCTATGATGAATCCTCCATCAACATATATTGCAAGTAGAACCTTTGTTCTGTTGAACTTGCCTTGATAAACACATTTATCTGCACTACTTCGAATAAATCCAAACTTTTTAAGGAAACTGAAAACATTCTCATTCCAGCAGAGTGGTGATTGTTTGGGGCCTTGTAAGGACTTTACTAACTTGCAGAAGAGGTTTTGGTCAATGTTGATTCAATCTGGTAGAAACATGTGGATGTCTTCTGTAGGTTCACCATACAAAAACGATGTTTTCACATCAAATTTGTAATTTCACAATTTTTCTGTGGTGCTATTGCGAATATTTTTATTTATTTATTTGAGGTATTTATCATGCACTTTCTGAACTGACAAATTATATCAGGATATGAGAAGTTCCATGAGCAAGAGCGAAAGTTTCTACCAATTTTGCCGGGAAAGGTGTTTTCATATAGGTACTTTACTGGGTTATTTCACATGCCACAATCAACATGGGACTGGAGATTTTACTTTCCCTCTGAAGGAAGTTGTGCTAAGGATTTTTATCGCTCAAGAAAAATCCGCCGACTTTGACTGGTTTGAACCCATGAAATTTTAGCACTGAGGAAAGCACTTTACCCAAAACCACCTAGGTGGATAATTGCGAGTAAAACACATATTGAATTAAAGAGTGATTAGGGGAATAGGTATTATTGTATTTGACTCTTCCCCTACGTGCACAACCTTTAGCAAACAATCTTGATTTATATCACAAGATTTTTCCATCTGCTGTACGTTTTACTTGAACTTATAGCACTTTTCCTGAAGCTAAAGACACAAGTTTCCAGATGTTTTGTACAAGTGGAATCATTTATTCTTTAATTGCACCAGTCTACTACTTTGCATGAGAACTCTTCATGGCTTCCTTGTAATTCTGTGGTACAGCTATTTCCCCTAAGAATGATTTCTTAGCATTTTGGAGGCCTGATGACATCTCTTGGTGCAACTCATAACTGGCTTGAATTTGCTCTGGTTCTTCATGAGCCTGTTGCGCCACCTCCTGCCATGATCTTCGAGCTTATGACACAATAATGTTTTACTGCCCATTGATTAAAAACACAATTTTCCAAGCAGAGTCTTTATTTATTAATTCAAATGTTCAGTCTTTAAAACATTTTACAAAGTGTCCAAACAGTGCCTGTGCGGCTCACTTATGTATCACTAAGTGATTGCTTTCCATTACAACTCTTAGCCAACACACCCATAGCTTGAAAGCTTCATGATTCAAATGAGATCTATGATACGAATTAACTCTATCATCTAACTGACTTATATCATACAAGTGACTTCCAACATAAGTGTTGCTGTTCTCTTTGATCTTAGCTCTTAAGGCAAAATGTCGAAACAAATCTTAAGCAAATAATTTATTTTAGTTTTACATTACTTTGTGATACCTTGATTATAATTAACTTTAATTTTAATTTGATATATATATTTTTTAAATTCTAGGTTACTTTGTGATTATAATAACTAAATAAAATTAATTTAAATGTCGGATTCAACAAGCATACTGTTCAGGATGTCTTAGGCGTACATCCTCCTGCAGAATCGTCCTATCGTAGTGATGTATATTTTTTGTTAATACTGGAAATGTGTTTCTTTGTGGGTTGAAAATACTTGTGTTTTCTTTGGAAAAAAACAGTTTTTTAGACTAATTTTTTATGTATTTTGATCCAATGGACAATAAGTTGGTAGAGTTTCTATGATATCTCACAAAGTAGAGTTCTCGCTTTTCGGCACCAGTTTGTTACATAATTCTGTTGGTACATGCATGTATGCTTCACTGCCTAAAGTTCTTAGCTGTGACATTACTGGGATTATTCACTTCAGGTTTAAGAGAGTGTAGAGTTAAGTGCTTGTGAGGTTGGAGCTATGTTTGAATATACATGGCTGTGTCAACTGCTCCTTCATATAATTATGGTGGCATGATTTTTGCATATAGAAGTGAGCGTGCACTTTCCATTATAGCTTTCATGTCAAGCTCGGCTCTACCATTTTGTTCAGCTGTAAAGGGTGCCGTGGTTTCAAACTCAATTCCATGTTTTTATAAATATTATTTCATTCCCTGATTACATAGAGTATTCATATTTGTTCTTTATCATCTTTGCAAAATCTTTAAAACAATCTATAACATCTGCTTTGTGCTTGATAAATAATACAATTCAATAACCTGAACAATTGTCTTAAATTAACATAATTAACACAAAATATCTAGCATCTTGACTTGATGGTGTTGACATTGGATCACATCAGTGTAAATTAGCTCGCCTGGTTTAGCCTTAGCAAGTTTTGAAGACAAAAATGGAAATTTATGCTGCTTACCATACAGACAGACACACAGAAGAAATCATTAAAGTCATTAATATCCAAAGTTTCAACAAAAATACTTTGGTGACCATTTCTCTCTTCGGCTCTCTTATCCATAAGTCCAAGTCTCTTAAGTATCATGCAACAATTTTAAGCTCCCTCTCACAGTTACATTTATACCTAGTTATCGATGTGAGATCAGTGTACGAAATAACATCCGATACAAACTGTTTGTTTCACGGACTGCACTTAACTTTCTACTAGCTTTATATTGTTATGTACTTCTGCACATCTATCTTCCTTGATGATCTTCACACATTTTCCAGTGATTACACCCTCAAAAAATAAACTTTTTCTTAGTTCAGGAATGTAGAACACATTTGTGATAATTGAGTCACACCACTTGCCTTTTAACATTTTTTTTATTTTAACAGATGCCCTTCTCTTATCAGAAAGACTGGTTGTTTCCAAGCATTACACTTATGTCGTCGACAGTATCTTCAAATTTAAAAAAATATTCACAACAATGTATCATGTGCGCAGAAGCACCACTGGCCATTATCCAGTTCACCGGTAGCCGCTAATGCGCTGAATGCTGAGAAATGAGCCTGGTGGAAATATCGTCCTCTTTGAGAGCTCTGCAGTGCCTTTTCTCGGGATTTCTTTAGTGCATGACAGTCACTAGAGTAATGTCCTTTTCTTTGACAACTAGAGCTAGTTACTCTTAGTTTTCCGGACCAACACCTTGGTTTTTGACTTGCCTTTTGAGAGTTATTAGACTTTTGAAGGTTACTCTTTATATTTGTCGAAGTTAAAAATCCACTCTCTAATTACTGACGTCATGTAATGCCCACTTCTTTGTCCAACATATTTGACGTAATATTTGTAACTGTCTCTCTAGCTTTATCTAGAATAAGTCATGCTTATCTAAAGTCTCTATATTTAGAAGGTAGACCTCTGAAAATTTCTGTAGCTATAGCAACATCAATGAGTTGTTTACCAGTCTCTTTCACTTGCCGGGGGATATTTTCTATCTTGGCAATGTGTTGTGTAATGGAGTCATTGGCATCCATTGTCTATTGGTGAAAACGTCCAAGGACAAGCATTTTATTTTGTTAATTTCAGATTATTGTTCGGTGAAAGAATCCAACTTGTTTATCATTTCTTTTGAGAGGAAATTTTTAACTGGTGTATTTGTGAGAGTTTAATTGTTATTGTTAAAGTAAACAATGCAAGTGCGTTGTCTCTGTTCCACTTCTTGAGTTCCTTTCCTGCTTTTTTAAAGTGCTTTTTGCATCATCAAAATACTAGTTTTTTTCCATCGGGCACACTTCACATGAAACTTCTATTGATGATAATTATTACCGTCACACTTATTGACGTGTGTTACGTCAACCTTTTCAGCTATTGTTTATAATGTAGTCTTGCGTATTATAACTACACACAACATAAAGTGATCATGTGAACCTCAATAGTGTCACATTCAACACACACAAATTCACAAAACCAATTTATGATTTTCCTGACCGACCATTCTACAGAGTAGTAATTTATACCCTTTGCAGTTGGCGAGTTAAGTTTCATATGACTGAAAAGAACACACATTAACTATGAATCTATCTAGACATCATTATATGACACAATGATAGACGCACAATTGTCTCACTAGTTCACAAAGACACGCGCCACAAAGTTCCATACTAACATGGTAATTTTGTATTGGTCGAAGGATGTTAGACTTAAAAAAGCATGATATTTGTAACATGATTCAATAAAGAGGTTTATGAAAACTTTGTGTGAAATGCATAGGAGGTAGTCAGGAGAACAAGTCATAAGAGGAAGTGTTAGGAGACATCATGGTGGAAAGATAGAGTGAAGGAAACAGTGGAGGAAAAGAACAAAACATTCAGAAGGAATTTAAAGAATAAGACTGAGGAAATAGAGAACGAGTATAGAGAGGAGAAAAGAATGGAATAGTGTGTGGTACAGGAAGCCA
Source organism: Timema cristinae (assembly GCA_039000515.1). NCBI lineage: Eukaryota > Metazoa > Arthropoda > Insecta > Phasmatodea > Timematidae > Timema > Timema cristinae. The sequence goes on from JBCFYV010000012.1 coordinate 82,495,052, forward strand.
TTAAGGCTTGGATTCAAGAATAGGCATAGACGCTTAAAAGGGATGTGGAAGGATGTAATAAGGTGTTATATAGCAAGATAAACAATAAGAGGGATAAAGGACAAGTAGTTAAAATGATGAAGATGTGAGAAGAAGTAAAATAATTATAGAGGTGAAATCTCAAAAATATGTTCAATCCGCAAGAGGACGGGGATGAGAGTGAAGCAGAGGAGCTTAAATAATTATCAAAATATGAGGAAGTGGATCCCAAATGTAAAGAAGATGACACAAGGAAAATTGCCAGGGGTAGACACACTAACAGTGTAAATGATAATAGCTGCAGGAGAAGTGGGAATACACTGGTTATACAGGGTGCTGAGAGTAAGATGGGAGAATAATATGGTTCCAGGAGACTGGAAGAAGGGAATTATAGTACCGCTTTTTAAGAAAGGAGACAAGAAGAGGTCTACAAACCATAGGGGAATAACACTGATGTGCCACTGTACAAAAATGTATGAGAAGATATTGGAAAAGAAAATATAAGTAAGGTGAAGAGAGGAATAGCACAGATTTAGGAAACCGAGGTCTACAATAGGCTTTATCTTTGCCATACAGCAGATGAAGGAAAGAAGGTATGATTTTGGAGAGGTCTTGGTAATGGTATTTATGGATGTGGAGAAGACATATGATAGTGTGGTTATAAATAAATTCTGGAAAGCGGTGAATGAGGCTGGAGGGGAAAGAGGAGTTGTAATGAGAGTAAAGAGTATGTATGGGGATAGCCTAAGTTATGTAAATATGGAGAAGGATTGGACGGAGTGGATTCTTATAATAAGTGAAGTAAAGTGAAGCAGAGAAGTGCCTCCTCCCCCTGAATTTTTGAAGGGGTAATGGAAATGTTCACGCATCATGACTAGTGTGACAAGGAAACTTGGGGAGGAAAGAATTAAAGCAATTATTTTGCCGAGGACTAGATGGTATGAGGGGAGAAAGAAGAAGACGTACAGGAACAGTTACAGGACAGGAATGGAATGAGGACGTGAAAGAGTGTGGGATGAAATTCATCATGGCAAAGAGTGAAATAATGGTAATGACAAGGAAGGGGATAAGGCTTAGAAAATCTATAACGTTGGATGGAGTAGAGCCGAGAAATACCCAGCATGTAAAATATATTTAAAGTGTGATTGAGTTGAAAGGGGTGAGAAAAATAAGATCAAGTAAGAATAAGGCAACAGGGATGTAGGGTGCTCTACAGGTGCATAGAATGACCTGCTAGTCAAAAGAGAAGTACCCATGAAGTGTAAGGGAATGCTATATAGGGTGTACTTTGTGCCCATAGTTACACGATAGGAGAAGCCATGGGAATCAAGTTTTTGAGTAGCATGTTAGCTGCTACAAGGAGAAACATGATTAGGTATGAAGTTGTCCAGGCAAGAGTTAAGATACAGGAAGTTCACGGGATAGTAGAGGAAGCAAGGATGAGATGGTATGGCCATGTAATGAGGATGAAAAGGAAAGACTACCACAGAGAATACTGGAGATGAAATATGTAGGAAAAAGACCGCAAGGGAGTACAAGAAAGAGATATGAGGGGAAGAAGATGGAAGCATTTTACTAAACTGACTCAGCTATAGGCTGGAAACAGATGTTGATAATGTTGATTGTTATTTTGTGAACAAAATACCAATTAAAGAAAAAGTGTGAAAGAATGAAAGAGTAGATTTAAAGGGTAACAATGCTGTTCCAAAAACATATTATTTGTTATGTTCATTTTCAACTTTCCATTTTCCAAATCTCTATTTTAAAAATGTATTTGATTATAGCTCGAAAAATAATGATTTAAAAAAATATCTTTTCAAATAAAAGTTGTTTATTTTTAAGTATCCTAGAACTTTGCTGTGATAAGATATTTATTATCTAAAATAACTTTGCAAAGATATGATTAAAAGTGTAAATTTTTGCTCAAATAAAGTACCCTAGAAGTACCCTAGAAGTAGTTTTCATGGGAAAATAGAACTATCCAATTTGTTTGTAATGTTAAATAGTGGTTAGATTCACGTATTAGTTAAAATCGTTAGAGCCTATTTTTAGCAAACAGATTTTTAAAGATTGGTTTTTTTTTATCTTTTCACCCTTAAGTAAATTACACTTAATTTTATGGTTAGAGCATATAACCCTAACGGTAGTAAGACGCGGTGCTAGAAAAAATATTATTTTATGGTTAGATAGTTAATTCCAAAAAACGTCTGGGAACTTTATGAAAACCCAAGAGACCAAGTTTTAGCCTGATAGGTAAGATGGTTTGAGGTCAAGTCCAAGTAACGGACAGAAAGACTGCATTGCATAAACCACTTTTTCTGTTCCAGGGGGTCATGAAACATCAACATGAATTAACATCCAGAATCCTACGATCACAATACTTTCTTTACCTGAGATGTTACAAGAAAGTCAAAATTAAATGTGTTGTTACAACATAGTAACTTTGTAGTATTGAGAATAAACTAAATGACCACCATTGGTTATCAAAAACAAATGATCAGCAAAAGACCGAGGTATTTTAATGTTTATCAATTTGAGCCCTATATTAATTACCATATAATGTTTGCAGCTGTTCATTTATTGTCAATTTTACCTTTAGTAGTTTCAAGTGGTGCCGTTGCATCTACAGCTAAGCATTATTGATTAGCTCTAAGCGTCTTATCATAGCATACATTCAGTGCTCACAATTGATACTCAACCCTCTACAATTTGCCAATCCACTAACACAAACGATATTGCATATTTTACTAGTAGCATATCAGCACACAATAAATAGAATACATATCACTAAAAAAACTTGCATACTACCAACCACTCATAGTATTTCTAGGATTTATATGCCACTATTTTTCACACAATGAAGCCCAATTTAAACAAATTTTTACTTTTTATCTGTTTGAAAACTTCACTCTGTAAAATTTTTAAAAATCAAATCTTTTAACAAATATATTACAGAATAAGTTTATATTTAACAAAAAATTTTTTTAACTGTAACACGTGTGATTAAACAGTTTCCTGAGCCCATGTGTAAGATTTAAACTAATCATCATAGCTTCCCTTTACAACTCTGTCGATTGAGTGAGTTTATTATCTGTTTACTCAGAGAATTTACTTTCCACAATTTTATAGCCATATAGAAATAAAAATCAAGACAAGAGTTTATTAATTTTGACATCAAAGTGTTGAGTAATAATTAATAAAGTAAACCAAAGCCGACAACAATGAAAACACTATGGCTACAATGCTAACAGCAGGGATGGACTGGCAGGTTTCAAATGACCCTGGACTATATATAAATATGATGGTCCTTAATATACTCATAAATACCATTGAAGCTATGTTTCAGTGTAAGATGAAACTGTGAGGTGAAGTATTTATATATTAGTATCAAATTTAATACAGCGGCCATTTCAGCTACATTATAGTTAATTATGTCACTGTTCACTCTACTTTAAACATCAGCATCTATTTTTGACTGACATTAGCAAAGATGATTCTAAATTGTTAGACAATAGCTAGGAGTCTATTCTTGATATACTTAGGTGTATAAAAATTATCCTCCGCCCAATCCTTGTATATATTGCAAAGATGGTAAAGGCAAACAATCAGTACTCACTTAACAAATGCTTATATGTTTTACTTAAGAAATTGTTTATAAACAGCAAATATAAACAAAAAAACGACAGGGTTTTACATTTAATACCATTATGTATCTTTACAAATTATGTATTCAAGGTATCTTCAAATTTACTCATTGGAACTTTTGATAAAAATTTAATAAAAATCATAATTTATAATGGTATGGTTAACTTGAGTTTAAAGTAATTGCGACAGCCCAAATCAAACCGGCCAAACATTATATTTCCCGGTGTCCTGGTAGCTCAGTCCACCTCTGGTCAACAATTAGATAGGGATATTTGAAGCTTTCACTATATTCATTTAGCCGAAAGCAGATGAACATGCTTAGCTACTTTCTATACTATGTGACACATAATGAGCCTGGTTTGCTAGATTTTCTTTTAACAAACAAAATCAGAAGATACTGTAAATTTGTTTGAAAAGGGCCCAACTGCTAATTTACACCCTTACAACAGTTCAATACTCGCCTCACAACAAAAAGGGTTAAAATCTCTTAAAAGGTGACATTTCTTCTTAATACAAATCTGACACCTTAGCTCAGTCTGAACAGTGATTGCTTACCGATCTATTTCACAGGTTCGATTCCTGGTGAGCCAAAAATGTATTATTGGGAAATAAGGTTTTTCACCTTCAACAAAGTAATATGTGACTGGTCTAGATTCCGATTGTTTCTCCACTCACCACGGCATCTGCTTTGAGCGCTGGTAACGTCTCCTCCCCTCTGAGCCGTGCAGCAAACTCCAACTCAGAGTCCCTGTTGAAGCTGGGAGAGCTGAGGTCACTATGACTGGACGAGGTTGAGTGAGGGGACTCTGGCCGGCTTGTCTCGGCAGGACTCTCCATGGCAGAGCCTGGCAGTTGCAGGACCATGGGAGGGTGGTATACAGAACGAGGGTCTAGACTGCTTGACAGGCACATATGTGTGGGGGCGATGGTGCGCGAGTAGACTTCCCCTCCCTCATGATGAGAGGTCGAACCAGGGAAACCTGAAAGTATACCGATAACATTTTGTAAACTTACAAAAACTATATTTAATTGCTTAATATTGTAATTTTTTATAATGCAATTAATTTCCTTGCACAAAAGTTATTCAAGGAAGAAATGATTTCACCTAACTTTACAAATATTTAATAAAATCGGGGCTACCTCTATAGTTAGCTCTAGGTCACTTTCAACTTTCCTGAGTTCTCTTCAGAGAAGGACCATATTTCAAAACCACCAAGATAAAAACTATGGTATCTCATAAGTGATTGGTTACCGTTTGGAGCTCAGTGCCCTTGACAATAGCCAAGGCTACTATTACGACAGACCTATGGGACAGTACTCACTGGGAGACAGGTCGGAGGATACCATCTCGGAGACAAAGTCACTGAGGGAGGAGTACGATGAGCTAGTGCTCTCTGCCCCTTCAGAATCTGAGCCACTCTCATCTGAAACAAGATGGAGCTCTTTGGTTTGGAACAAGACCAGACCAGCGACCACATTCAGTGCACATATTGGTTTGATGGTGCAAAACATGTAAAAATAATCAAATGTAAATATGGTTGGTTAACATTGCCTTTAGGAGTGTGTGAAGCTTTGAAACTTTGACTTGGCTTCAAAACAAATATCAGCTTCAACTTCGCTTTGAAAAAAATCTGGCTTAAACCATTACAAATCTTTGCTAATAATGGTCAATTACTGCCATTTTGAATTGTTTGTACAGTACAAGACAATGTTTATATGGAAAAAATCTGAAGTAATTGAATTGTAAGCTGTGATAATAACTTAATCTATTAGAATTAAATTAGATATTAGAAATAATTATGGAATTAAACTTTTTTTTTTCAAGTAATTTTAGTGCTTAAAGTTATATAAATAACCAAAATATAATATTATTTCAAGCATAAAACAACCGATAAAAAATATTCAATCATCAATTCGAACTAAGAATATTTAATTTATTATTAAATTTTGGTGCTTATACCCTCACTATGAACAACTTATTATACAATTTAAGAGAATATGAGTAAAAGGTGAATTTATCAAAAAATGAAAGAGTATGCATATTGAAAGCATTTAAGAAATTAGAGTGAAAAAAGCGATATTTGAATGCATCTGGAGAGAGGGAATATCTTTGTCAGATTAATAGGCCACTCGAATCTGTTGAGCTACCCGAATTCTCACCTGCCAATGTGTCATGTTTCTAACTATTCTGTACCAATTCTCTAACAGCGGTGTTACAAAGACTCGGCTACTACTGAGTTAATGTTGGTGATAGAACTTGTGGTATGAAAAAGAGGACCTGGGTATCTCAGTTGTTAGAGAAAGTGGTATGAAGTATAGATATTCTATAATCCCTGTACTACTGTCATATCAGAATATTTATATAAATATCAAAATTTATAATAAGTAGAGAACCTGATTTGTGGCAAATAAAATTATTGGATTTCAGTATTAATAGTTGGTAAATAAAATGCTTATTTCAGTTAAAAAGATCAACTCAAATTTAAGTGATATCAATAAAAAAAATTACACCTAAATTTATAATTATTAAATTTAAAATGTTTGCCTCCGGTTGCCATTACAAAATCCAGATCAAAACATACTTTACTTCTTTTCAATAGTATTTGGATAAGAAGAGTAAATTTTCTAAAATGAGAAATGATTGGTTACAGTGATATTAAGAAAAAAAATATTGTAATAGTGCAGTTGTAACTATTAATTCTGGTAATTTTATGCAAAAAAAGTCAAATAAAGTTTACGTCTGCGACTTAATAAAAATATGATAGTTTTTATACAATTAATTATCATCAAAATCATCCTAATTAACCATTATTCGCATATAAAAGACAAATTAGTATATTTTCCAATAAAATCCCATTTTATTTAATTTTAATGTGTAAAATACATTTAAAAATGATACAATGAACTTTAAAAATACTTCAATATACCTTTTAATCTTTTTTGTTATACTGGTAATTCATTCATTTTAACATTCATACATTTCGTTATGTAGTAAATTATTAGTCTGGGGTGTGGTTGTTAAGTTTGTCCCTTAATTATGTTGAGTTAAGCTACTGATAAGTATCATAATAGTTATAATTTAAATTTCAATACAAGATTTAAAACAATAAACCTTTAATTTTAATTCTTTATCTGATATTTTTCCAAATTTTCAAATCTCAAATATCGTTTAAGATTTAAGGATTCAAGAATTCATGCCCCCTCCTTACTTGTGAGATAAGTTTACCTGTCGGCTGCTCTTGCTGTTTGAGTGATCTAAGCGCCCCACTCAGCGAGCTGGACTCGTCCCACACAATGAATCGAATGGGCTCGAGTGTGTGAGCGTACCACTTGGATTTGTCCCCTATGAGCGTGGGGTCAAACACGCCTGTGTGAACGCGTAGGAATGCCACATTGCTTGGCGTCAGCGACCATTCTGCAAGGAACTCCACTGCCTGTGGAACATTCATGGGCAAACAACACGGCTGATGAGCAACACCACTGATGATAAAACAGGAGATTTATATTTATTTTTATCAAGGTGGACATTAGCTAGGGATGTGAAAAGCTTATAAAAAAAAGCCTAAATCCCTTTGTATATTCGTCAGATTTGTTTTGGCTTTAAAAAAATATCAGCTTTTTAATTTGTCAGCTTAGGAAGAAATATATTAACACTTTTTCAATAAAACATTTTTTAAATTATATATAAATATACAATATAACATTTTTTCCCCAACATAATTTCTTTTTTTAATATTTGAAATTTGATTTGGCTTTGGGAATATTTAAAAATATTTGATTTTGTTTCATTTCAAATCAAAAAAGTGGACACCCCTTGTAGGTATCATATTGGAGCCTACTAGCTCACTTGTATCCTGCCTGATATACCCTTGCTTGATGATCTGTATGTGGCTCACTGGCTGATTATACCATAATTGGTTGAGCCGATGATCTGTATTTGGTTCACTGGCCGATTATACCATAATTGGTTGAGCCAATGAACTGTATTAGGCTCAGTGGCCGATTATATCACAATTGGTTGAGCCGATGATCTGTATTAGGCTCACTGGCTGATTATACCACAATTGGTTGAGCCGATGATCTGTATTAGGCTCATCGGCTGATTATATCACAATTGGTTGAGCTGATGATCTGTATTAGGCTCACTGGCTGATTATATCACAATTGGTTGAGCCAATGATCTGTATTAGGCTCACTGGCTGATTATACCATAATTGGTTGAGCCAATGATCTGTATAAGGCTCACTGGCTGATTATATCACAATTGGTTGAGCTGATGATCTGTATTAGGCTCATCGGCTGATTATATCACAATTGGTTGAGCTGATGATCTGTATTAGGCTCAGTGGCTGATTATACCATATTTGGTTGAGCCGATGATCTGTATTTGGCTCACTGGCCGATTATACCATAATTGGTTGAGCCAATGATCTGTATTAGGCTCACTGGCTGATTACACCACAATTGTTTGAGCCGATGATCTGTATTAGGTTTACTGACCGATTATACCACAATTGGTTGATCCGATGATCTGTATTTGGCTCACTGGCCGATTATACCATAATTAGTTGAGCCGATGATCTGTATAAGGCTCACTGGCTGATTATATCACAATTGGTTGAGCTGATGATCTGTATTAGGCTCATCGGCTGATTATATCACAATTGGTTGAGCCGATGATCTGTATTAGGCTCACTGGCTGATTATATCACAATTGGTTGAGCTGATGATCTGTATTAGGCTCATCGGCTGATTATATCACAATTGGTTGAGCTGATGATATGTATTAGGATCACTGGCTGATTATATCACAATTGGTTGAGCTGATGATCTGTATTAGGCTCATCGGCTGATTATATCACAATTAGTTGAGCCGATGATCTGTATTAGGCTCAGTGGCCGATTATACCACAGTTGAGCCGATGATCTGTATTAGGCTCACTGGCCGATTATACCACAATTGGTTGAGCTGATGATCTGTATTCGGTTTACTGGCTGATTATATCACAATTGGTTGCGTCGATGATCTGTAGATTTAGGCTCACTGGCCGATTATACCACAATTAGGTTGAGCCGATGATCTGTATTAGGCTCACTGGCCGATTATAGCACAATTGGTTGAGCTGATGATCTGTATTATCAGGTTTGTTACTGGCTGATTATATCACAATTGGTTGCGTCGATGATCTGTATTTGGCTCACTGGCCGATTATACCACAATTGGTTGAGCTGATTATCTGTATTAGGCTCACTGGCCGATTATATCACAATTGGTTGAGCTAATGATCTATATTAGGTTTACTGGCCGATTATACCACAATTAGTTGAGCCGATGATCTGTATTAGGCTCACTGGCCGATTATACCACAATTGGTTGAGCTGATGATCTGTATTAGGCTCACTGGCCGATTATATCATTTGGTTGAGCCGATGATCTGTATTTGGCTCACTGGCCGATTATACCATAATTGGTTGAGCCAATGATCTGTATTAGGCTCACTGGCTGATTAACCACAATTGTTTGAGCCGATGATCTATATTAGGTTTACTGACCGATTATACCACAATTGGTTGATCCGATGATCTGTATTAGGCTCACTGGCCGATTATACCATAATTGGTTGAGTGATGATCTGTATTCTGTTACTGGCTGATTATACCACAATTGGTTGGTCGATGATCTGTATTGGCTCACTGGCCGATTATACCAAATTGGTTGAGCCAATGATATGTATTTGGCTCACTGGCCGATTATACCACAATTGGTTGAGCTGATGATCTGTATTAGGCTCAATGGCCGATTATATCACAATTGGTTGAGCTGATGATCTGTATTAGGCTCATCGGCTGATTATATCACAATTGGTTGAGCTGATGATCTGTATTCGATTTACTGGACGATTATATCACAATTGGTTGAGCCGATGATCTGTATTAGGCTCACTGGCCGATTATATCACAATTGGTTGAGCTGATGATCTGTATTAGGCTCACTGGCCGATTATACCACAATTGGTTGATCGATGATCTGTATTAGGCTCACTGGCCGATTATACCATAATTGGTTGAGCTGATGATCTGTATTCTGTTTACTGGCGATTATACCACAATTGGTTGCAGTCGATGATCTGTATTGGCTCACTGGCCGATTATACCAAATTGGTTGAGCCAATGATCTGTATTTGGCTCACTGGCCGATTATACCACAATTGGTTGAGCTGATGATCTGTATTAGGCTCACTGGCCGATTATACCACAATTGGTTGAGCTGATGATCTGTATTAGGCTCACTGGCGATTAAATCACAATTGGTTGAGCTGATGATCTGTATTAGGCTCACTGGCCGATTATATCACAATTGGTTGAGCTGATGATTGTATTGGTTTACTGCTGATTATATCACAATTGGTTGAGCTGATGATTGTATTAGGCTCACTGGTATTATATCACAATTGGTTGAGCGATGATCTGTATTAGGCTCACTGCCGATTATATCACAATTGGTTGAGCTGATGATCTGTATTAGGCTCATCGGCTGATTATATCACAATTGGTTGAGCTGATGATCTGTATTAGGCTCACTGGCTGATTATATCACAATTGGTTGAGCCGATGATCTGTATTAGGCTCACTGGCCGATTATACCACAATTGGTTGAGCCGATGATCTGTATTTGGCTCATCGGCTGATAATACCACATTTGGTCAAGCAGATGATATAGATTTTGCTCACTGGTTATTATAACACAATTGGTTGAGCCGATGATCTGTATTTGGCTCATCAGCTGATAATACCACATTTGGTCAAGCAGATGATATAGATTTTGCTCACTGGTTTATTATACCACAATTGGTTGAACCGATGATCTGTATTTGTTTCACCAGTTTCTAAACAGGCATCTGTTGATCTGTATGTAATGGCTGCTCAGAACAGGTACTGGTTACTAGCCATTGTTAAGATCTTGGCAGACAGCCTTGTCCTTTGTCCTATTGCTAGGAGGAGGTGGGGTTGACTAATAGTATACTCTAAGTTACAGTTACTTCTTTCTTTAACAGGGAAATGTTAAAGGAAAGGGAGTAGTGTTGATAAGATAAAAGTCAGCAAGTGAGACAGCTTGAGTGAAAGAGAAGAAGTATTGCATCAATTGTAATATGAGGGAGAGCTATAACTGGGTAAGATTCAAGGGAAGCTAGAACTGGATAAGAGTCAAGGGTAACTATAACTGGGTAAGATTCAAGGGAAGCTAAAACTGGATAGGAGTCAAGGGTAACTAAATTCCAGGTAATCAAAAAGTGGGGGTTATTCAAGGGAAGTTAAAACTAAAAAACTATCAAGAGGTTTAAAACAAATTAATGGATACAGGACTTATCTTTATTTTAACACTTGATTTTTTTAGCTGATATTTTTAAAATCATTTTAAAATTAATTATACTTATTCAATTCCTATAAATCTAACTAACCACTTTTTTTTAATGAATTTAGATGCCATGATATTATGTGTACAGATTTTAAAATCAATTCCTATACAAAACTATCACAATGTGACAATGTACACTAATACAAAATTATACAGTTAATAAAGTGATGATGAAATAAATCATCCCAGTCTTTGATGTAAAATACTACCAGATTAAATAGTTTCTCATAATACACAAGTCTCGATTATTTCCTTAAATTTAACTTTTGTTTGCTTTTAGTATTTTAACTTCACTTCTCGAAGACTTCTGTATGATAAATTTTCATTATTTACTATAAATAACAAATGTAATGCAGCCCAGAAAAATATGCCACATGTCGCTTGAAGAAATTGTTCAGCAAAGTATAAAATGTCAATTTAGGTCAAAATTGATGGGTTCTAGATTTCAACGCCATCTGTTAGTTTGAAACGTTAACTACGATCTCAACCAGTAAACATGTTTACAACAACACTAATAATACAAGAAATCTAGTTTTAAATACGGTATTGCGTGGAAAATGAAACCATGCCAGATGTTGCCAATGCTAAATTCCCATAGTGACAAGTGAAAGTTACATGTTAAGTGATAATGATGTCTTTCTATTTTTATTTAGTATTTCAAACAATAATAAAACCACTACCTTTCATTTGTTTTTGTGCTGTTTTGTACAGTAATAATTGTTATTATTATTATTATTATTATTAGCACCGCGTCTTACTACCCGTTCGGGTTATACGCACTTACGCTAATGTGTGATGGTAGGGTGATTGTGAGATGAAATGAAGGACCTACAGTTTAACGTGGAATCCGAACCACGGTGGTGGCCTGGCATTCCACACATTCACAAGATGTCTTGCCAGAGGTGAAGGAAGGGTTTGGCAATCAGATAAATCTTTGCCGGTACCGAGGATCGAACCCCGGCCGCCAGCATAGAAGTCTGTCACCTTACCCCTAGACCACCAGGTCACCTAAATAATTGTTAATAAAGTTTTGTAGAAGAAAAGTGATTTTTTTTTTTTCATAATCCTAGTGATTGATCACACTGTTTTGTTCGCTGCTCTGAAAGTTTTATAGTTTATAGTCGTATTGTTTATGTTTTGTGGATTTTGGATGCTAACATTGAGCCCCAGCACACATCATCAAAGAGGTCACATGGAAAGCCAAAGAAGACTGCACCTCTATAGAGGGAATACCAAAGGTGTGACTTTTGATAAATATGATAGTGATAAATTTTAGTTATTCTTTAATTTGTTAGCGATTGTTCCTGGTAGTTAAAACTATGCCAACGTGTAGAAAAATGAGATCATTTTAGTCACAATTAGTAAAATTGATAAACCAAGTTAGGATTTTTTTTAAATGTATTGATTAAAAATTAGGACAGAAGAGTAAAAACTGTAGCTATAATAATTATAAATAGAATTAATACATTATTCAGGTCAAAATGAGCATCTTTAGTTCCGTAAATGCAAATAATTTCAACAGAATCCAATTTTACGGTTTTTGTTTCTACAGGTAGATGAATTTTTTCAGTTAATAGTTGCATCCTTTTCTCTGATACAAAAAATAGACATCTAAAAATTATTTTAGAAGAAAAAAAAAATTTAGTCTCCAATTCAAACAGAGCATTTTAAATATCTTATGTGGTAGAAAAATGGTAAGATTTAATCTTATAGATATTATCTTTTCTTAATCTTTGGCCGACATTTACCACAAATTGGTAAAATAGATGTTTATTATTATTATTAGCACCGCGTCTTACTACCCATTCGGGTTATACGCACTTACGCTAATGTGTAATGGTAGGGTGATTGTGAGATGAAATGGAGGACCTACAGTTTAACGTGGAATCCGAACCACGGTGGAGGCCTGGCATTCCCCACATTCACAAGATGTCTTGTCAGAGGTGAAGGAAGGGTTTGGTAATCAGATAAATCTTTGCCGGGACCGAGGATTGAACCCCGGCCGCCAGCATAGAAGTCTGACACCTTACCCCTAGACCACCAGGTCACCATAAAAAATAGATGTTGATGTTTGAAATATTATAAAAAATATAGTTTTATAACCAGAAAAGTATTTTTTTTAACGTTCAAAATTAAGTTTCCTATTGGTAGGAATAAAAAACAGGAATATGATTTCTGCGACATGTGGCATGCTTTCCTGGGCCACATCACAAATTGTGTCAATAAATTATCAAAATTGCTTGCTGGCAGTGAAACTGACCATTAAGGACACGAGATAAGTGCAGTTAATTCTAAGGAAACACATCAGTATTCTCTTGTAAAGAAGATGTAAGTCCTCAACATTCCATCCAGGTCAGAGTTTAAACACAGTGCTACAGAATTATGTCTTAGTACTTTTAAAACCAAGCTGGTTCCATGCAACATACCTGAGTGCGAGCGAACTTGTTAAGGAAGTGTGAACTTCTGGGTCTAGAGCGAAGGAAGCTGTTGGTCTGGAAGGCTACTACAGGCCGAGGATACAACCTGAGGGTGCGAGTATGCTCTGCAAAGTTGGCTAGAAGATTCTGGGAGTTGAAGAACCTCACCTGGATGAGAACATGATTCATTGAGAAATTGATATAACATGATGTGCCTACTTCTACCTTATATTTGATGTATTCTTACTACTGGTTCCAACAAGGAATAGGTGGGACTAATATACCCTCTCTTGGCATAACTGGCTACTAGCAACACAATTTAACCTAAAGAAACATAAATAAGAGAGAATTTCAAGAAACTTGATTAGCATTCTCTTAGAAAGAGATACTTTGTTGGCAGAGTCAGGTGTCCTAACCCCTGACGTCCCAGTATTATACGTACCATGGCAACCCTTGTGGCCACATCCACAGAGTCCACATCGTTGCCGTAGATGAACGGGTTGAACGTGTTGGAAGGGGGGTTGGGGTGAGGATGGGGGTCACCCGGCACAAGGGACTCCCTCCGCCCCTGTGAAGGAGGTGGCCGAGGGGCGGGATAAGCCGGTGCGGGTATGTCCCTGCGTAATTGACCTGTCAGGAGGTGGGGAGTGGGATCTGAAGAGGAGACAATATTGGCCGCCATGGACATGCTGCTAAGAGCCTGCAAGAGAACATATGACATGTTATGTACTATGACAATTTGAGACCAGAATACACAATGGGTGCTTGCACGTGTTAGTGTGCCATATGAAGTTTCAGGAGAATGCCCAATAAGACATACGTGGCAAATTCTAAGCCAGCAGTGATTGTTAAACCAAATTTTATGTCCATTTAAATAAATGTTTAAATATGACACATAGACACGCCAATGCTTTCCCACTAGGCTATCCAGGTTTATTCTGTACACAGTTTCATACATCACTCATGTTTAAGGCACAGTCTGTGATGGATATGTGAAATCGTCACTTACTTAGTACCTATATGAAACATAACCAAGGCTTTTATGCTGATGAGTGTACAATTAATAAATATAATTAACACAAAATATTGTGCTAAAACCATTCTAAATATGTTTTACAAGATATTTCAATTTTTATTTCTGTATTAGTTATAAGATTTGAAATATACTAACTATAATATTTATATAACTCAAATAATATATTTAAAACTATATAAACAATTCAAATAGAATTGAAACTTAGTTTTAACCAATATATTTTAAATATTATTAATATTTACTTAATGTACTAAATATCATAGTATTTAAAAAACCTACAAATTTTTTTTTTAGTACTTTTGATTTACTAAGTTTATAAATCAATCTAGCAATACATAATAATTAGTTATAAAAACTGCTAATTTTTCATGATCAAGGTTTGTGAACAATGCATGAGAACTAAGCACCTTAGATAACTTAAGCAGGACAGTTCAAAACATGAAATACAAACAATGAGAGAATATCTGATTAAAAATAGTTCAAGTGTTAAATAAAGAATGTAGAGAGATATCACAATGACATGCATTCAAATGTTATTTGTATAACAATAGTTGATCCAGTCACACGACAGTGTGAGAGAACCAAAAGTAACACTATATCCGGTTATGCAACAGTGTGTAAATGCCAGAAGTAACAGACAAGTGACATTCTGATAATATCAGCAGTAACAGTTGATAAAGTCATGTTACAGTGTGTGAGTACCAAAAGTAACCCTAGATCCTATCTATCATGCAACAGTATACAAGTGTCATAAGTAACAAATGATTCAGTCGTGCAACAGTGTGATAGTGTCAGCAGTGACAGTTGTTCCATCATGTGACAGTGTGACAGTGCCAGCAGTAATAGTTGATCCAGCCATGCAACAGTGTGGGATTTGTAGCAGTAACCGTTGATTCAATAATACATCAGTGTGTATGTGCCAGCAGTAATAATTGATCCAACCATGCAACAGTGTGATAGTGCCAGCAGTAACAGTTGATCCAGCCATGCAACAGTGTGATAGTGCCAGCAGTAACAGTTGATCTAGCCATGCAACAGTGTGATAGTGCCAGCATTAACAGTTGATCCAGTCATTTTACCATGTGACAGTGTGTCAGTGCCAGCAGTAATAGTTGATCCAGCCATGCAACAGTGTGGAATTTGCAGCAGTAACCGTTGATTCAATAATACATCAGTGTGTATGTGCCAGCAGTAATAGTTGATCCAACCATGCAACAGTGTGATAGTGCCAGCAGTAACAGTTGATCCAGCCATGCAACAGTGTGGGATTTGCAGCAGTAACCGTTGATTCAACCATACATCAGTGTGTATGTGCCAGCAGTAAAATAGTTGATTTACTCATGCAACAGTGTGATAGTGTCAGCAGTAATAGTTGATATATTCATGCAAAATTGCACGAGAGTGAGAGTGTCGAGATATTTACTCCTGAGCCGACCTGGTCCATGAGTTGCATTGCCTCAGGAAGTAATAGAGAGAGGGAGAAGAGAGAAAAACAACAAACAGGTATAGAGCACAGACAGGAACACAACATAACCATTGTGTGCACATTACAAGTTCCCACATGGGCCAGTGACACATGACATTTCATTATTTGGGTTCCATTTAGTTTTGTAAACCAGGCACTTATCTATACAAGACCCAGTGTATGAACTATCTAACTTGAATCTTGTACACTGCACACAGTGTGTCACTTGGTTACTGTGCTTTCACTTTGGAGAGTGATTACAATATAACATCGCTGCTCATGTTAGAAGCACAAATAGTTGCAATGAAACTTAGTTTCATCAATAAACGGTTCATACACTGTATCACAGGTGGGTTACCAATAGGTAGTCCTAACACCAACATAACAAATCAGTGAAATAAAAATTTGATTCCATTGAAGTGTTAAGAAAAATAATGTATTTTTACACTCGTTGATAAATGCCGATTTACACTTAATCTATCTTTGTTATAAAATTATAAATACAAAGTTGCTCTTTTTGAATGTGTAGACTATATTTATAATTTTTAGAGTTGGGTTGAATGCACAATTTTACAAATCCAAATCTCGATTTCGAATTTCCCCTTTACCTTCGAAACCTAAATCTGAAATCAAATCTTGAAAAAATAATGAACATAAGAGGAAATATAAATAAAATGGAACACCATAAAATATAAATAGTACCGTAACTAAATGCTAAAATTATTTCTTATGATTCATTCATTATAGCATTAATATATTCAATTAAGTGTTAAATTACTGTTCTGGGGCCTGGTTGATAAGTTTCATACTAATAAGCAGAAAGGTTTTTAATGGTTTACAATGTATTTTGACAATATTAATAGGTAAGATACATTTATATAAGGAAATTAAAAGGGACTAACACAATGGGATTTTCACAATGAAGATAAGTACATAGTTCACACTCTATAATGGCTCTGGACAAACCACTGTATTACTGTATCTGTTTACTATCGGAACTGTTTTATATTATCTCAATTCTATATTTTGAGGCAGTGTTTATTAAACTTGTGTCAGTTCTGTACTCCTTTAAGGGCCATAGTCTAACCAATCAATTCAAGCTCTTTTAAAAAAAATATCTGCTATCTTGTTAAGTGAAAATAGTATTTCTAAATTTCAATACATCTTTAGTAGTAAGCTAAGCAAAGCCATACAAAGAAAGACTTTTAAAAATCCATGACAGCACATCCAAATCTACATTAATTTGTTTATAGGACTTATTACTATCATCAAAAAATATTTACTGATTAATAAAACTAAGTAGTATATGTCACACACACCTGGTGGTACATGTACCACAATTTGGAAAACATTGCTTTAGGGGAACAAATCAAGTACTCTTGTGACAACAAGATCCGTGTTCTCTTCCAATGCTTACAAGGAAGGAGTCAGTCCACCAAGGTCCTCGTCGTTACAAATTACAGGTTCATTTCCAACAAACCAAGGTTTCTATTGGTGACAACCCACAAACCGTTCGGACCCAATAAATTGTTGGAACACTACTTTATTAATTAATTTTATTTAAAGGTGGATAAATGAGGATTGGGATGGAAACTACAAGTCTTACCTGTTTCAAATGGTTTTTAAGAATTGTCCCTTCTGGTTCTGGCAAGCTGGGCAAGTCATCTGAAATCCCTGTCGGGGGCGTGATCTTGTTAGAGTCAAGGTCTACAAGCCAAATGTCATCAGGAAGTCTGAAAACAGACAAGGGTTATCTCTATGATGACAAACAAGGTTAGCCTATTGTAGGCCTGTGCAAATCTAAGATTTTCAATTTTGAATCAAATCCCTAGTTTATTCATTATGTTCAGTCCCAAATCAAGTAATATGCTTTAGGATATTTACATTCGATTCTGAATTCTATATTTTATCGTTAAAATGTTTCAAATTGAATCCAAACTAGTATTTTATAATGCAAATGTTTAAAATTGAACATTTACTAATAACTAACTTTAAAATCAATTTAAATAAAATATTAAATATATTATTGTTATGTTATTGTCTTGATATTTTTTGTTATGGTTTTTTGCTATTTTTTTTGTCATAGTTTTATGTTATTGTTATTACAATTGCAATGAATCCAAAACTGGAATCTTTTTGTATTAAAAATTTCTAAATCAATTTGAATCTTTCATATTTAAGATTTGGAACATCGAATTGAATCAAAATCTTAGTTGGATTCAGATCTGGATTTGAAATTTCAGGGCTTTGCACAATCTTATTACCAGTTTCATAGTCAAAGTGAGTACGCTTCAAGCACTGTGCTATACTAAATACAGGATGACACCTAACTAGACCAGAATGGAATGAACCAGTTTTATGTGAAACCGGCCCATTCCATTCGAGTATAGGTATGTGCTGTCTTGTATTTAATATAGCATCACACTTGATCCATAATAAGTCTAACTATAAAACTGACCCTTATTCTAATGCCAATATTTTGGTTGATTAATTATTTGTAGCATTAACTACTTTTTCTTAGAGGTCAGAATAAAAAGTAAAATTTGCAAGGCTATGCATCAACATTTGGTCGGAGAGAATGTATATCCTTGTCTTTATGCATGCCCAATTCTGGTACATACAAAACATTTCAACGATTCGATTAAAGCTTCCTTTATTCCCTCCTTAATCATAAGCATTGAGGCATTGTGCAGTAAACAATAACCAACTACTGACAAGTAACCGAGGCTGAAATCCTAGTTGGGGGAAACTATATTTTTAAAGTGATATTAAATAAATTTGGGTAAAAATTATTCTAGGCTCATTACAGCTGCTAATTGTGAGGATTGTTAGTTAATTTACACATTTTATGTAGAAGAAGAAAAAAATTATTACCTGAAATTCTTTTTATACATGAGGAAGCTAGCAGGGATGCCAATAACGAAAGGAGTCGGTGCTAGCAGAAGCTGGAACAGGTAACAGAAAATGTGACAATATCAAGATGTGTATAAGAGTAGAGAGAGGAATAAATTCTGTGGATGTGTGACACCCTTGAGACCTACGTATCTAGTCACAAACCTATCTCTTTCAACAAAATAAAATAATTAGGGGTCTGCGAGTGTTCAGATTTCAAGCTTTGAGTTGAGCTATATTCTCACTTGGGCTCAAAAGATGTATGGGCTTGTAATTTCAAGCTTCTTGAAAAGGGTTCTTTCTTTGCATTGCATTGTGTGTATGGTGATGAATGAGTAATTGTTTACTCCTCTTTCTACCGTTTGGATGTGTTTTGTGTAACAAAGTTTGAGAGTTTGGGGGCTGGGAAAGAGAGGGGAGACCTAAATGTCAAGGTAGAAAAAAAGTTAACTTCTTTTTATGAAAGGAAGACAGTATGAGGCTCAGATCAAAGAATATGTATAGAAAAGTATTTCTACGTGAGGATATTAGAACACAAAGGGATTAGTGCAAGATAGTATCAAGTACAACTTAGATAAGAGACCAGCATCATATGAACAGCTGCCCTCCAGATGGACAGGGAAAAATGGGATTGTTTATTTATTTTTAAAATAGTGATTGATCTTCACATGTAAACATATTTTCATAAATGCTTTTATCTAAACTTTCCTTAGGAACATTAAATTGAAACATAATTAATTTTTGCTCAAGGAAAGAAGAGCAAAACAAGAATGGAACTAGAGAGGAAAGATGTTGTGGTAGTAAGCAAGCCTCATGTTGTTATGAAATAATGAAAAAGCAGAAAGAATATATAGATTTGCTGTATGAAGCAGATCAAATACATGACTTAGAAATGGGAGAAGAGACAAGAATATCAGAAGATAAAAAGGGTTACTACATCTTGGCAATAAAGAAGAAGAAGAACGGCAAGGCTTACGCCATAAACAAACTACCATGGGAGGTGCTGAGAAGCCTGGGAGAGAGAGAGAGAGAGAGAGGAAAGATAAAGATAGTGTACCTATGCAATGAGATGTATGAAAAAGATGAATGAAAGGATGATTTTTTTTTATCAATAGTCATGATACCAATCGAAAAGAAAAGACACCCCAGGAAATATAAGGAATACTGGACCATAGGTTCATTATCACATGCAGCCAAGCTGCTGCTTAGAGTGCTTAATAGAAGACTGTGTGGAAGGGCGGATATCTTAAGAGATGCCATTGGGCTGCTGAGTACAGGTAAAAAAAATATTGATAAAGGTACAACAATCTATGCTGTGTTCATCGATTTGGAAAAAGCCTTCGATAGAGTTCATTAGAACAAGTATTAAGCATTTAAAAAAGTAGAGGAGCGGATTTGTAGAAGAGGATGAATGTGAAATTGTAGCTCTAGCAGAAGGTCAAAGTACAGATTGTAAGTGAGATGATAGAGGATAGTAAGATTGGCAGGGGAGTTAGACAAGGTTGTTAATGAACGTGAACTGACGGAAATGCTGAAAGACATGAATGAAGCTTGCGAGAAAAGAAATATGCAAATTAATAAGAAGAAAACTAAAATTATGGTCACTGGCATGAAAGGAAAGAGGAAGTAGATTAAGATTGAAAGGGAATAAATAGAACAAGTATCAGTTTTCAAGTATTTAAGAAACTACATACACTAAGATATGCGATGCGGACAGGATGTTAAATCTTAAATTGCCATAGCTAAGATAGTATTTAATAACAAGAAGAGACTACTGTGTGGCCCCTTGGTTAATGAATTGAAGAAGAGACTGGCAAAGTGTTTAGTTTGGAGTGTAGCATTACATGAGGCGGAGAAGTGGACACTTAAGAATGAGGAGTGGAGAATGGAAATGTTTGAGATGTGGATATGGAGGAGATTGGAAAAGCTAAGCTTGGTGGAAAGAGTAAGGAATGAAGGAATGCTGGAGAAAGTTGTGGAAAAGAGAAGGATATTAGAGGTTGTCAAAAACAAGAAGAGAAACTGAATCGGAGACTGGCCGACAAGGGAAAGTCTACTGGTGGATGCTATGAAGGGAATAGTGGATGGAAAGAGGGGAAGAGGATGTAGAAGGTACTAGATAATGAATAATATCAAGGATGGAGGCAGTTAAAGACGGATCAAGAGGATTGCCAAGTACAAAACTGTGTGAAAAGCCATCATTTGATGACATACCATTAGGCATAAAACTAATAATAAATAAAATCACAGTATATTTAAAACTGTATTATAATATTTTAGAATAAGGTAATGGAAAAGTGGATAGAAACATATAAAAGGAACAAACACAATATGGCTTTTATAATGAAAAGAATACAGTTCACACTTTACATTGCGGCCAATGGACAAAGAGGCAGCCATTACCTCTTTCTCCAGTGGCAGCAATGTAAAGTGTAAACTAGGTTCTTCTTTTCATTGTAAGAGCCATATTGTGTTCATTCCTTTTATATGTTTCTATCCACTTTTCCTGTACCTTCTTACAAATATAATACAAATACCTCATAAAGCAAAAAGAGGTTTTTCTTATAAAATATATTTAATATATAATCCTATTATTTATTATGAATTAATTTTTTTTTTAATTATTCAAAAATAAGCAGATTTTAAAACTCTATTTTAAAAAAATATATATTTGAGTCTTATTTCGTTAAAAGAAAAATATTAAGATAATTTTAAAATGAATTTGTTTTTAATTACTTAATTAGGTTTTAAAATTATAGAGTTATTCAACCCAAGCTCAAATTGGTTCAATACCTGGGAGCTTCATGAGAAATTAGCTCAAAATCAACTCTAATCAAAAAACTTGAGCTCGCAAACTCCTTAAATTAATACCAATATTAAAATAATGTTTGCTCAAGAATTGATGTACATATAAAATGTATTCAACAAATATTCGAACTCTTGAAGGAGCTTATATTGAAGTTTGATACAAATCCATTAATTCTATCAAAATCTAGAATCTCAATCTTATCTTATTCCTTTTAACTATGTTTAGTCAAGTTTTGAGCTGAAAAGGTGATTATTGCATAACAGTGTCCATATTAACTAGAGTTAGGTTCTATCCAATATTTTACCAATCTAAATATTCAATGTTGGAAAAAAATTATGACCATAAGAGGAAATAGAGGTATGATAGAATGATAAGGCTAAAGGGGCTAAATACCAAAAATGTTTGTTATAATACTTTTATAATAATACTCATATATTCAATTATGTGTTACAAACAGACACCTTAGCTTACTTGGTAACGTGTTTCTCTACTGAGTTTCCCAGCATGACTAAAAAATGTTTCATTGGTGAAATGTGGGTTTTCCCCGTTCACAATAATGAATTAATGTCCGGGGTCTGGATGTTGTGTCTGTTTTAGATAGTTTATAAGTCATGTGCTGATATAATCAGTCGGTTCAGAAAAGGCATGTTAATACCTCAAATAGATAAAAACATTACTGTCAATCTTGTGAGAGGAGGGATGGTGATGTCCTGCTTTTGCCTTCTTGGGTGTGCCCTTGGATCAAAAAATCTAGTTATTGTGTATATGTTAGCCTTTCTATAATTAATATAACATTCAAATTTGAGATTCATAAATAAAACAAATAATTCAATTTAAAAAAAAGAAGTATTATCTAAATCAAGCCTGGGCAAGGTATGATCTACAACATACACGCGACCCACAACTCTTTTTTGTGCAGCTTGCCAATTACTGATTACAGATAAAGCTATTTTGTAAAATAGAAATAAAATAACAGCCAGTTCAAAACAATGTAGATACATATCTGATTAATATAATTAACTTTGATTAAAATGTATTGTTTATGTTTAACTTCAGTTATAGGTGTTATTTATGTGTGTGTCGTTATTTTACTGAGAAATGAATTGTGTATAAAAAGTAACATATGTTCCTTTGGCCTGCCTCACCAATTTGGTTTCCTGTGCAGTCTTTTACCTAAAATAATTGCCCAAATCTTATTTAAACCAAACCACCATTTGGTTTGAATCCTTGTAAAGCTGGCCACTGTACACCTGGTTAAACATGCAATCAATATTATTTAGATGTGTGATTAAGGCTATGTTGAGCAACTGCTGACACAAGTATTATGTTTTCACTGTTTCGATTACAATGGTGCTAGATGTATTACCTGCACTCAGAGAGTGAACTGCGTATACCTGTTCTGCGCAGCTCATGCATGTGGGTAGAAGAGGTATCACTGGAAACATATACTCCAAGGGGTAGATCATAGTGACGAACGCCATCACAGACATAGAGAGAGCATTGTAGTCACGAGACTGCATCACCAACTGCAAGTACAAGAATACATGAGAGTGTCAAGTAGCAACCCACCCTTGAAAAACCAATCAGGTCTGAAGAGTCAAACTGACCTAGTTGTTTACCTAGCAATCAGATTTTAGATTTAAAGGACTTATTTCTAGACCTAGTAATCATGTATAAAGAGTCAGACCGATATAGTTATTAAGATATCAATCTGAAGAGGACTAACTTTGTTCTTGACCAAACAATCAGGTTCGCAGAGTAGGACTGACCTAGTTTTCGATATAGCAATCAGATCTATAGAGCACTAACCTTGTTTTCGAGCAGTATGAGGGTGAGAACCTTGAGGCAAATCTCGACTCCCAAGAGCTCCAAAGGCAGATGGAGGGGGAAGTCCACCAGAGTGAAGCGTGTGTGGTCTGGGAGAGCAAACAGCAGCGGTGGATGCAGGCTTTGAGAAAGGACTTCCACCTAGAAAAACAGCATGTAGGATCTTGGTACAACTTCAATAGGGTTGGGCAAGTTGTTACCCTGCTGGAGTCCGACCCCAAGTACTCTCATATGGGAATGGTTTTCAATTCTATCTCCAAGTTAATGCAAGTGAATAATTTTAAAAATAGGTTCACATCTTGTTTTCCTAAGTTAGATTGTTTGAACAAGTCTTTGATAATTAGTACTGGCACCAAAACTTGCATCTGCAAATAAAACAATATCATTTAAGGCCAAAATTAAAAGTGATACATAGCTAGGACTTTACAAACCTCCACCCTAGTCTTCCCTGGAACAGGCACTGGTGCACTCAGTAGTCTCAGGATCCATGTCTCAATTTCACGTACATCATGCAAAACTATCGATGGCGTTCCATCATACGCTTTGCCTGTCAGTACACTCCACACAGTGTCCCTAGGATATTCAAAAATATTTCTATAACAGTATGCCTGGCACTATAGGGAGACTATACAATTTAACATACATAGACCCTATTATTATAATTATTAATTACTATCATTATTAAACATGTGAAGCTGTTAACACATATGACCACACTTATAGCGAGCTATTACTCACTCAGATCCTAACTATTTTAACACTCTAGATTTCACCTAAACCAAATAAGAGGGTGTTTGGGCTCTGTCTGAACATAGGTGACCATCTCCCTTGAGCCCCTTGAGGTCAACAATTAATTTTAAACTTTGTATGTGGATGGAGCCCAGCAACTCGCCTGCATATTTGTCTAGAGGCGCCGACCCTTCGTGGTGATGTGTTTTCGTTGCACGCATCAATAAGTTTCTTGAGTATGAATAGACACTCCCTAAATATGGAGAAGAAAGGGTGGTGAGAGAGCAGGCACAGGGATGTCAGCGAGTGGTTACGCACTCTCTGGAAACAAAACAGCAAGAAAATACAAGTGAGAAGAACACTTAAACTATTTTATTTGTTGGTTGTTTTGTATCACTTTCATGGTGTTACTGGATGGTTGTAATATACTACTGACTTTGTCCCTGATTGATTGTATTGTACTATTTTCATGTTGTTACTGGATGGTTGTAATATACTACTGACTTTGTCCCTGATTGATTGTATTGTACTATTTTCATGTTGTTACTGGATGGTTTTAATATACTACTGACTTTGTCACTGATTGCTTGTATTGTACTATTTTCATGTTGTTACTGGATGACTTTGTCCCTGATTGATTGTATTGTACATTTTCATGTTGTTACTGGATGGTTTTTAATATACTACTGACTTTGTCCACTGATTGCTTGTATTGTACTATTTTCATGTTGTTACGGGATGACTTTGTCCCCTTGATTGATTGTATTGTACTATTTTCATGTTGTTACTGGATGACTTGTCCTGATTGATTGCATTGTACTATTTTCATGTTGTCTATGGATGGTTGTAGTGTACTACTCACTGGTCCATGGTTGGTTGTACTGTATTATTCACCTGGTCTCTCATAGTTTTGTAACAACTATATAAAGGCATGTGAACCACTCTCACATTGTGTGACATGCAATGTACATGTATCACTCTCAGCATGTAATGTACCTGTCTCCTCCTGCTGGCACGAGGGGAGGGAGAATGGGAACCTCCACTCTCTGAATCATTGCTGGGGGCAGTCACTCCTAGTCGTGGGGTGGATATTTGGTGGGGGTGTGAACCCTCAGAGTCTCGCCTGCTGGGGCAGTCCCTGTCAGAGTCACTCGGAGCCACATTACTGCTGCGGTAGTCGCTACCAACAATAATACGACTATAAGACAGTTTACAAGCATATTAACACAACCACACTCTACATATATAACAGCATGTGACTGCTGCAATAATATGACCATTATAAGTTCCACCAGGTGCTCAAAGTGGGCCTAGTACCAGGGGCAAAATTCCCCCCCCCCCTCCTCTTTTTGTAATAGTTGATCTCAGTGCGGAAACCTTATTTGTCTAGGGAGCAGTTAGCAAAGAAATAAAGGGTTTTTGAGGAGCGTGGGTGGTCTCTCCCTTGTTAAATGTCTAGAAAATATTTACAATAGTCTTTGTCTGGTTTTTTAAAAAATAAGATTCCTCTATAATCTTTTTGGAATGGTCTTTACTCATAAACTTTTTGAAATTTGAATTCCCCTAAAGGCTAGTTAGAGTGAATTTCCTTGAGAAAAAATTTAAAACTTGGATGTCCCTACAAGTTATTTTAAGTGTCCTTGTTTGGCAAATTTTTGACAATGAATATCTTTATAGGATATTTTTAATGGTCCTATCTAGAAGAGTGTTTGAAAACTGGATTCTCCTAAAATCTATTTGAAGTGGCTATTCTCACCTTTTTTTAAATATTTATTTAAATGTCCCTAGAAGTTATTTAGAGTGTATGGTCTTCGCCTAGGATTAGGTAGGTACCTTTTATAGAAGCTATTTGAAGTAGTTTTCGCCTGGAAAATATTTGAAAATTGAGTGACTTTAGAAGTTATTTGGAATGTCCTCATTTGAGCAATCTTTGACAATAAATTTCTTTTGACCACCTCGGTGGCGTAGTTGGCTAACGCTTAGTCGTGATGAGCCCGACTGCTGAGGACGGGAGATCGAGGTTCGAATCTCGTCGGGTGAACTGGGGTGGTTTTTCCTAAATGTTTTCCACTCTCCCTCCACGCAAATGCGGGTTCACTTCCTCTAATTCAACCTTCCAATTCTAATCCATTAGTGTAATTAGTACTTAAAGCGTATAACCGAACGGATAGTAAGACGCGGTGCTAATATTATTATTATTAAATTTCTCTTGAAGCTATTTGAGTGGACTCATCTGCCAAATTTAAAAATTGGATGCTTTCAGAAGCTATTATGAATAATGTTCCTTTGCAATTTTGATGATTGTATGCCTTTAGAATCTATTCAAAGTGGACATCTCTCAACAAATATTTGAAAATTGTATACCTCTAGAAGTAATTTGAAGTTTGATACAAAGCCATTTTCCAGCTTCATATTCAATAATATCAGAGGGGAAATGAGATGAATCTAAAGGGGGCAACTGGCAAGTTTATTCTAAGGGAGGCAGACAAGTCTTTTCCCGAGAGAGAATGACTCCCTCCTCCATTTTCTAAGCCAAAGATTGACTTTGGTTTATACATTTTTTTAAACTTTATTGTCACTTTTACAAAAGAAAAGCAAAGTACAAAAATGAATATGTAACTTAACTGAAAACTGAAATGTTACATACATGATGAAGTATTTGAATTGAGCTTGGTTTACTACCCTACTCTCTTTGTCTGCCAAATTTAGTTTCAGTTCAAAATAATAGACTCAATGAAACTTTCAAGCACTTTAAAAGGAAGAACAATTCTACATCTACTAGCACAGACCACAATAATCTGCAAAAAATGACTATGAGAAGTTTACAAGCTTACTAACACAATACACTATACATCTAATACAAAACAACACATGTAATGCTGCAAAAATATGACTATGAGACAGTTTACAAGAATACTAACACAACCACACATCTATTGCCACAGACAGACTAACCATGTTACGCTGTAATAATATGACTATGTGATAGTTTAAAGCATACTGACACATCAGCTACATATTATATATAAGAGCAAACTGCTGCTGCAATAATATGACAATAAGACAGTTTACAACGACACACACATATCACAATCATCACTGACAATCTATATACATTCAAACATCAATAGCATGTGGATCTATTAGCAATCCTCAACCATGGCTAAACCCATTGGATAATCGTGGTCACAAATTGTTAATCAATAGAATTAGAAAATACTATTTATTTTTATATAAACAGACTTTTGGCAATTGAGAATTATGAAATTGAGATATATTGTTCTTAAACAATTATCACCTTGATAATATTAACAACCATAGTTTTTGTGGTATTTATTAATGTACTCTCCATTTACCCTGAAGGTAGCTATTTTACATGGTCAAATGGCCCTATATTATTAGCTGCACCATATACCTGTCAAGGTAAGCAGAATGGAGTGTTTATGTTTTATTTAACATAGCTTCTAAGGTGGTAAATAAACCTCCCTGTGAAACTAAAAGAACAATGCAAAACTTTCTAAACAATAAATTTTATAAAGTGAGAAAGTTGACCAAGATGTACAGGAAATTTGAATATTTTTTTCCTAGATGAAGTCAAAGTTCTCAACATCCACAGAAATATAGGCTTGCTAAGTTAGGAAAAGAATTTGAATAACTTATTTATAGGCATTGTTAGAGTAATCAAGGAATATTGAGTTGATAGTATGACAGCTATGGAAATAGTTGAGAGAATTAGTGAGGATTAGGTTTAAAGACATTTGTCTCAGTATCATAGATTATAAAGAAAACACATAGAGTGTAAATATAGCCTGTAATTTCAATTGATTTTGGAGACAGTTAGTGTCCCAGTGAATAATAAAATATAAAACATTTAATTCTGAACTTTTTTTTCTAAGTGATTTATTCCCATGTTTCTAATTTATTTAGGTATTACACTTAACATAAGTGTTGCTAACAATTTAATCTAGGAGGAATTTATTATAAGAGTAGCTTTTAAAAAATTCAACAGTTAGCTTGAAGTAATAATAAAAAACCACAGTGAAAAAACTGTAGTGCAATATCACTCTCCATATAGTTTTCCAGAATCAAAGGTTTTGTTAAGATAATGAGATGATTAATAATTTAATCTTGAATTTTAAGTGAAGAGTTTAAGCTCCTATCTAAAGGACCACCAAGACAATAAATATTTACTCTAATAATGAGATACTAGTCAAATAAAAGATTACTATAAATTGTGGTGGAACATGTTATTTTATTTACAAGGGCATTTTAATTTAATATGAACTTTGAGTTTAAAAAAAAATATGACTTAAAATTATGCTCCTATTTGTCCAGTTCTGCACTGTATGGTGAGTTTCCTCTTTGGCTCCTCTCTGACCAGTGGCAACAGTGTAAAGAGTGAACGGTGTTCCTCTCTGTCTATCGGCAACAGAGTGTAGTGTGAACTGTTTTCCCTCTATGTCCAATGGCAGTAGTGGGAAGTGTGACATGGAGAGGTTAGAACTCACCTGGAGAAGGCGGAGTCTGAACTTTTCTCCATACTCTTCCTCCAGGACTCCTGCGGAACGTAGAAGAGTGTCGGTCTCTCCGGGATGTCCCAGTGCTAGACCCTGGTGGGGCCCGCTCATGGGCCGGTAGAAATTCACGCATATACCATAGCGACATTTGCCTGTCACAAGTTGGGAAGTCTCAATACAAGTCATGATCATGACATAACATTAAAGACTACACTATTGATAAAGAGTTTAAATTATGTTCTTCACAGTAAAAATATAAGTTAAAATGACAAACTTTAACAAGGCCAAATTATCTAGAAATTAACCTAAACTTCTCGGTTATAGCCATAGATACAACATGGAGTTAAACAGGATACTCTTTTAAGAAAGGAAATATGCCACACAATTCTAAAGCAACTAAATCTAGCTTAATCATGGTTTCACAAATTTACCAAACCTTCCCAAGGACATCATTTATACAGTTATAATTTAGAGTGTTTTTGACAGTTACAAAAGATACTCAACCTACATTCATGGATTTATATGGTAAGTAAAGCTGTTGCTTTTTATGGATCGTATTAATACCTATAAAATAATAGCAGTAATAATAGTAGAATGTTTGTATTTTCTAAACTGTTCTTAATACAACATTCTTACTGTGTTCATATCCTAATAAGATAAATAAAATCTTTGAGACATTATATTTATATTGTTTATTAAGTTCTTTCCTGAAGACTCAGTGATGTTAGTGCTCCAAAATAGTGCCTTAATGCTTTCTATTACTACTAATTCATGTAATTCCATTAAATCTTGCCTATATTCTTTTGTATCTACACACACACATACTTTTCCTCTAAGAATGTTACCCCTGTCACTTTATCCCAGCTCACCTGAGTCTTTCTCAGTTAAGGTGAACACAAATGAGGTGGCTTCTCGCAGTGCGGTCCTCCTGGGGCCCACAGAGACACAGCCCTCAGGCTGGCAAAAGTACACCATATCTAGAGGCATAGGGAAGTCCTTGTGGTCCTCTGTGGGGTATCTTCTCAATAGTTCTGGGGTCTGGACAGCTGGCGAAGAGCCCAAAGGGCCTCCACCTCGAGCACCAGATCCCCCACCAGGAGGACGAGCTCCCACAATGGCCAAATAGTCAACGAGACGAGGGCACAAAAACTTCTTCTGAATGTCGCACATAGTTCCTTTACATGTTTTCTTTATCTACATACTTACAACACATGTGCCTCTATTATTGCAGTAGTCTATATATTAAATAACACAACTAGCGAGCTATGCCAGAGTTTGTTAAAACAGTCAGTCTCATAACTACCTTTGATGGTGGTTAGCTCACATGATGAGACATTGGTGAATAATTTCAAGGAAGCACATAGGTTCTATAATGCGCCAACATGAATACTTTATAACCATGACAAAATATATTTACTTGACATAATTTGTGGTTACTGTAATCTTAATAAACTGAATAAATGTGTGTTCTTATGTTACATGAAAGGAGGTCACATGCACTAAATTTGTTTGAAGAATGTTTCCAACCCAGTGGCCATCTATCGCAGCTACCTAGCCCACAAGGTATGAAGCGGGGGTCACCGCAGGACAATCACTCTATTGCGGAAGTGGGACCTCTTCAAATTCCTGAGCGCCTGCTCCGATAGTAAGCTTTGAAGTCTGGTCGAGAGGATTAAAATCATGGCATCGACCCAGGACTTCTGTGTTGTCACCACAGGTTCATTCAGTCTAATGTAGATTCGTCGAGCTGGCACACACACGCCTCCTGCACACTAGAAAACCGAAGTGAGTGTGAGACTTTGGGAAGTGAGACCATTTATAACCCAATTTTCTTACGAAGGACATATCTGAAAGCTAGAAAAAATTACTGGATCTACTTTCATTATGTCATTAGTAAAGTTATGTGATCTGTGACTATCACTTTTTATAGAAGATATTATTAAACTATTAGAAAACCTTAAAAAATAATATATATATATATATATATTTTTTTAGTTTTAACATGCACTTTTGAACTGACTGATTATATTAACACATGAGAATGTCTATGAGTGAAAGTGAAAGGGCTTATCAATTTTGCCAGGAAAGGTATTTTATCATATCTTTCAGGGTTCTTTTACATGCTACAATCAACATGGGACCAACGACTTTAATTTCCCTCCGAAAGAGGTTGTGCTACAGGTTTTTATTACTAATAAAAATCTGTTGAACCCTGCTGGATTTGAACCCATGAACATCGGTTTCTGAGTTGAGAAATTTTTCCCCAAAAACACCAAGGTCAGCCGAGAACACTAATATAGTAAAATGTTACCAATGTTGACTGAAAAAAAAATTTATATTTTATAAAAGGTGTTATAAATATCCATTCATTAGAAAATCAAGGTCTGTTTGGTACTGTGGTTTACAGGTGAAGCTAGGTAATACAAATAGTGGCAGTTAACCTAATAAAATATTTTCCTATTTGCATTAACCTGTCTTGCGTGGGAGCCTAATAATAGATGCTACTGAGATAGGAAATAAAACAACATCAGTGTTTGTATGGCAACTAAGAATATTAACTAAAACAAATTGATGATATCAAGAACTAAATAAAACAAGTAACAAAGATAAGGGGTTTTGTAGGCTCAGAACATGGGCTATAAATTACTTAATCTTAGGGTTAATGTAGGGGTGAGTATGCCAGAATAAAGGCACACACCCTAGTTCTGGGTGAGGATAGAATGGGAGAATATTGTGTGGAAAACTGCTTCCCTCTGTGTGTGTGTGTGTGTGTGTGTGTGTGTACGTATATATATATTGTGTGTGTTTATATGTGTATATATGTGTAAATTAATAAACTTTTTCTCTCGTTGATTTGATTTTAAAGTTTTAAAATTTCAAAATATCCTACAATTCAAAAAACTTTACTTCTTTATATATATATATATATATATATTATATATATATTATATATTATATATATATATATTTATATATTATATATATATATATATTATATATTTATATATATATATATAACTTTACTTATATATATATATAAAAAATATATATTAATTTATCTAACTACCTACAGTATAATGAATTTTAAATTATATAAGTAGGACACATTATATAATTTATTATAAAATTGTATGGATGAAGTGTACTTAAGTTGAATAATTATTAGTTGTATATGAACTACAGCTAAGTAATAAAAGACATAAAAATATTTCACAATCTAATGTATCAAACACAGTAGTTATATATTTTGGTGTAACTTAATTGCCAAAAATGTGTTAGTATTATTATTGAACAAACATAACAATGAGCTTGTAATAATTATTGCCAAAATGGTTATCTGGAAAATATGGTATAGGCCTACATAGAAACCAAATTGGACTTTCCATATAGAAAATAGTTTTAAAATGTATTCCATAACAATATTACTAGTAGGTCTACAGTATAAAAGTCATATTTTTGAAAATCATACAGTTTTAAACAAAAAGCATCTTCCAACTGTCTTACCCCTTAGTTGTATTGAGCTAGTTGTCACCTAGAAGACTCTGTTTAACGTCTGAGGGGCTGTTTAAACTGTCAAGTGCAAGCTTTGGATCAAATTCATATTGGCCCTGTTGTATCACACAACCTCACAACGCAACTGCTCAAACCCCCAAATGTTGACCTCATTTCTTCCGTAGAGCAGGCCAACTACTTCTCCCCCTTTACAATCCACGCCCTCTATCCCCGTCGTCTTGGAGGAGTGTGGATCAATAACATCCGGGCCTCACAGCCCCTCGGGTGGGAGAGGGATGGCCTATACTCGAACAAGGTCGGGATAGGATAGTCTGCACTTAACTTAGAAATTATAATAAATCATTTAAAGCTATACTATGATAAAGTTTCATTAATGGAGTACCTATTTAACTGACCTCAACGCAAGGTTCAGGACCACATGAAGAGACATCTTTAGATTGTAAAACGGTAAATAGATAGGGAAAGATATTATTAACACAAGGTTTATTTTAATTAGTAGGGTATTACACCCAATTAAGTCACATGATTGGAGAGATAAATTACGTAATTTAAAAAAATTAATGATAATAATAAGGCTAGGATAGGTTTAATATAAATATAAGAATATGAGTAAGCACACATAGTTAAACATTACCATTGATCTTAAAATAAAACACTAAGAGGAATTTTGTGTGGTGACAGTAGCCCACAATGAAAAATATTATTAAATAAAATTGAAAGTTAATATAAGTAAAAAAATAAAAATAAAAAAGTGGATATTTAAAAATTAAAAATAAATAATGTAAACATCATAGGAATAACAAATGTTGGAATTTGAATTTCCCGCCTCCAACGAGGTTGTGGGACAGTAGATGTTGGAACAGCTTATTACCGCGGATCGGCGAGATAAGCGAAAAATGCCAGCATTGAAAGATATTTATAATATTTCAAAAGTGAGAATTTATAGAACAAACTACGTTTGAATAAATGTAAAAAAAAAATCACCACCTATAAGTGAAATTGCGACTTTTAAGCATGGGATGTGCCAGAGCCTACTAATATACTCCAAGCCTCGGAATACATCTCAATATCCACTGCTGTGACGTCACAGAAACAGCCAAACGGGCTTGTGTATTGAAGTGCACAGTAGATAGGACCTTACCTATGCTTACCGACCACTTGACTCGTGTTTTTTTTAATAACATACCTTCTCATGGCTACCACTAAAGTTTCTAAAACTCTTTGTTTGTTTTTTCGAGTTTTCCAGGGGAACTTGAAATTTTTAAAGGGTTGTAAACAGTGGTTCTTAACCTTTTGAAAGTCACGTAACACTTTTGATTATTTTTTTAATGGCGGAACACCCGTGTCTAGGTGTAATTTTCCAATTTAAAGAATATAGTATTT
The DNA here is from genome assembly GCA_039000515.1 of Timema cristinae. Taxonomy (NCBI): domain Eukaryota; kingdom Metazoa; phylum Arthropoda; class Insecta; order Phasmatodea; family Timematidae; genus Timema; species Timema cristinae. Next base: position 82,528,720 of record JBCFYV010000012.1, read on the forward strand.
AGAAATATATATATTAGCTTAGCTATTTAATCCATCATGATATGCGCATTCGTACTGTGCATTGGGTTGCATTAAGCCAACTACCGAGTCGATGGTGGCTGTATTTTCTGATAGCTAGTCATCTTAATTAATCACACATATGTAGCTGACGATTTACGCACGTCCATCACAGACTTTGCCTTAAAATATGAGGGAAGAATGGTCCTGTGCACGGGACGATTACAGGATAACTCAGTGGTTAGAGCATTGGCATACTAAGCCAAAGGTCTCGGATTCGATTTCCGTGCCCAGGTATAATTTTTAAATTTAAAGAATATGTTATGCTATTGGTTTGGAAGTCAGCGCGCGTAGCAGTCTTCAGTTGTTAGAATCAAAGTAGCCAACATCACTCATAACTTTTGTAATATGTCATCTTTCACCGGCGGGACACATTCAAGTATTTCGGGTAACACCGGTTGATAACTACTACGTGAGAGGAATGAAATTTACTTTTCATAAAGTTACCTATCGTGAAGGCGTGTCATTGGTATTTTTAGAATAGGATGCTTTGATCTGGATGAGGAAATGTCTGCAGTTGTTGCGCGCCAGGTATTGATTAAATTCTAGCAGAGTTAATAAAAAGGGAGGTGGTGAAATAGTAGTAATAGAAATTCATAGACCAAATTCCATATGGAATCATGATGTATGGTAATAATGACAAAAAGTATAATAATACCCATTTTCAAAAAGTAAAATAAAAAAGTATTTACTATAGAGGTACGGTATCTGCCTACTACCAACATGCTACACAATTTTTTCAAGCATAATTATAATGAGATTTATATCATATTTTGTAGAAATAATTGGGGTTCATTGGTGTTGATTTTGATTAAATGGATCAACAACGGATCAGATTTTCACTACTCACAAATATGATATACATCATGACGTCACATCAAGTATACATATAATTTAAAAAGGCCTATTATTCAGTTAAAGGAAATCGATTGTATACCATTTTAGCTAAGGTTGGGATACCCAAAAAAACTTGTCAAGCTAATTAAGGTATGATTGGCAAATACGCCTGGCAGAATATGGATAACGATATTAGAGTGGATATAGGAAAATAATACAGCTGGGAAATGCATGCTATTACTCGGTCTGTAAGTTGTTAACATCTCGCCTACTTTCAAGGAATGTAAAATTCAGAATGTACCATACAAAACAATAGTCTTACCGTTTGTCCTCTATGAGTGTGAAACGTGGTCTCTTACCGTACATGACGAAAAGAAATGTATAGAGTATTTGAAAACAAGGGGTTTGGGAAGATATCGAGGAGTGGAGGAGGTTACATAATGATGAGTTACATTCCCTGTACGTTGTATAAGACATTGTTATGATAATAAAATGTCGCAGATTACGGTGGGCAGGACACTCGGCGCGAATATAAGAATCTAGGACCATGTTCAGGGTATTGACTGGCAAACCCAGTGGAAAGATACCATTGTGAAGACCTAGCACTGGGATTCTGGATCTTTTTTTTCCCTTTGAAAGAGAGAGACGCAGATGAAAGGGTGACGTTAGAATGGACCTGAAAGAGATAGTGTGTAATGAGGGGGCCTGGATAGAGCTAGCTCAAAATAGGGATAGGTGGCCTACTTTTGTAAGTGGGGCAGTGAACTTTCGATTTCCTAATGAAATTGAGTAAATAAGGGCATGGTAGGGCAATTGATACCCACTTCCGCACCCCCGAGTTTAAGATTTTTTTTTATAAAACTTAATAATTGAGTAGTAATAAAGGGAAAATGTGAGACCTGTAATTTTATATTAAAATATTCTACTCTTATAATCTCTTAAGAAATAAAATACTAGATTTTTTGGGGATGAATGTGCCGTTAGAAATGCACATGAAAATTCAAGAAATTTCTTGAAGCTTGAGGCATCGACATATCATTCGGCAACGCCTTGTCCTGTTAGGATGGTAAAGTGCTTGAAACAATGGCGTCACCCGGCAACCAATCAAAATGGGGCAAAGTAATCCCATTTTCCCGTCAACGGTTCACAAGCTACGACGCCCTCCTTCTAGACATATAACACGCGATCATCACAGTTTGTGGACATTTAATCTGCTCAGTGCTTGCAAGTTAGAGTGATTTCATTTCTGTCATGCATTTAAGAAACACCTCACCACTACAATCGTCAGTGTTTAATTGTGTAACCCTCATTCAAAATGAAGAGGACTCATGAAAATATCATGTATTTTCTTAAAAGGACCAAAAGAACCGTCATATAACAGCTCTGACCTTAACTCTCCGGCACCAGAACTGTCTACTTCTTCAGATCCGACTGCAGGTAAGCCTACCAAGAACTTTTTTCTTATTTTCAAGACTTCAAAATTAATTTTTTTTAAAAGAGCGAATAACAATATTTTGTTTATTTTAGGTTAAACCCCTACAGAGACGTCTCAGCATCTAGCACTAACTCACCAATTTAGCAGTGGACTATTGAAATCACTCTTTCAACCTGTCATAAATTTTCCTCAGACCAATGGTAGAAGATTTTCCTCTCGATATTATAGTGTTCACCAGTGGATAGAATATTCATAAACAAAAAATGCTATATAGTGTTTTCCATGTAGACATTTCTCTTCAAACCTTATAGTTCACTAAGGTAAAACATTCGATACCCGCACGTTTATTGACAAAGGACCTAGGAAAAGGAAGGATGCTTCAGCCCTTTTTCAGCAACATAAAAAATTGAAAGGCACAAAATGCCGATGACTGCCTGAGCCGAGCTAAAAATCCTAAGTTCAATGCAGATGTATGTCGCAACCTTGTTATATAGTGAACTAACATCCTTAAAGTGGTCAGTTTTCTGGTTGATAAGGCATAGGAATCAGAGGTCATGAGGATTTGGAGGACTGAGAATAAAGGGAATTTTCTAGAAATGCTAGAAACACTCTGAAAAGACAATCTCGAATTCAAAGAAAGAATGAGTCGTTGATACGGCCATTACGGCTCTCCAGAGTCCAAAGTACCTGAATGATTTGACATCCATGTTTTCTTCCCGAATTGTAAGGAGTGTCGTTGAAAAAGTAAGAGTCTGGCTTCTACTCAATCATAGCTGACGAAACTAAAGAATTTTCCAAGGCGAAACAATTGGACGTTCTAATTAGAGTTGGAAAGTGAAAGAAAGGGCAATAGGTTTACATTATCTAAAAGAATGTAGTGCAGAAAATATTACAAATGCACTCTTTTCCCTTCTTTCAGAACAAGGACTGGACATAAAATATTGTGTTGAACAGTGTTATAATGGTGCCAAGGTGATGAGTAGTTGGAAAAGTGGAGTCCAAGCTGGGGTTAGAGATCAAGCACCTCATGCTTAGTACTTTCACTGTCATGCTCACCATCTCAATCTAGTGTTAGCGTATTCACCGAGTGTTGTTGAGGCAGATGAAGACTTTTTTCCACCAATCAGACGATCTACCGCTTCATATCAAACAGCTCTCCACCACATTATTTTTGGAATCTCAAAGAAAACTAAAGCAACACATTTTGAGCTTAGAAGGTAAATCCTATACTGTGGTTTTATTGGTTTAGTGCAGTGAATAAAAATTTTAAAACCAATTCCAAACGATTATAGTTGTGCTCGATGAGGGTACGAAAGACAGAGTGAAAGTGTTGGCATCCGAGCTCAAATAGATCGACAATGCTTTATCTTTCTTCTCTGCGCAGTGGATCTCATATTGGACATAATATAGTCCCTCTCTCGGCAGCTTGAATTCCGGGATTTAGATTTGATGCCTGGTCAAAAGCACCAAAGAAGAGTTAGTCAGGATAAAAAGCAACGAGAAATATAAAGAATTAGTGGAAAAGATTAAGTTGCTGGCCAACAACAGCAACATAGAATGGGCGGTGACTAAAAGAAAAAGGGCTCTGACGTCACGTCTAGCAGATAGCATAGTCCTCACTTCGGTGGGACAAATTGAAAGAAACACGAAGTCTGTCGTTTAATATAATGAATACTTATTATTGATTAGTTTAACCACCAATTCTCGGAGAGTCAGGATGTTATGGAAGCAACGCGTGCGCTTCAAAAAGGATAAGTTGCTTTCCTGGATAATGAAGTGTTAAAACATCTAATCAATAAATATCAGTATTTTCTAAATGTTGACCTGATGGAAAAGCATCTTCCTCTGGCAACACACGTTCTTCAACTTACAGTGATTCAACCTCTCCTAATTAATACTTATAGAACCTAGAGAAGCTTCCAGTGGCATATTCAAAAGTAATCTCTCTATTGAAATTATTTCTCACATTACCGATCACCACTGCCTCTAGCGAACGATTTTTTAATTTTTATTTTGTTCTAAAGAGGGTGTCTAATGTAAAATTTAAACATATTTCAACAATGGATATAAGACTAGTATTAATATAATAAAACATAATATTTCTATTTGAAGTATTTCAAACTATGTTTGAAATATACTTGCAAAAAAATAAAATATATTTTTACTATAGCAAAAAAAAAATTCATGATTAAAGTGTACACAATAGTACCGTAACTTAAACAATTTTTAACCGCATAATTTGTTTTATGATCATGTGATTTCACACCCGATGTTCACAAAGATCATTATCAATTTCACTTTCCCTACTCTCTGGTAGTATTTCAGGGTGTGTATCTGTATCGTAGCAACCCATTCAACACAAAACATCATCTTGACTATTTCCATAGTCACAAACAATGATTTCATGCCGCAAAATTTTCAGTTTACTAACTCAATTTCGATAATAACGTTAGTTACCATGGTTTACACCTTAAAAATAACAATCATTGCGTGTTTTTTTTAAATCCTTGAGTTATTAAGGATAATGCAAGTTTATTTCTCGACAGTAGAAACCCATTTTTTCTAAATTCTTGTTTATTAGGGACACACTTTCGTCTAAAATAAACTATATTAATATTGAATTAAAATCCTCACTTATATTTGTATCCTTCAAAATACAGTATAATATCCCTATAGTTTCAGTTAAAAGGTGTTTTTTTAAAAGAGTTTTAAACATTTTTCTGTCTTAGTTTGTAGCAATTCACATCTTATTCATACTGTAAATACTTGTCATATTTTCACAAAATTTTGAGTATGTTTTACCTCCTAAACGGTGAAAAATCCCAAACATAACGGATAATTAGGAATTTAGATTATTTATTTTGGACCTACCCCATCAATTTCGGATGGGTGAGTTTGTACTTGCTTTAGGCCTATTGATCATCGACAAGATTATGCTATTCGAATTTGTGTAAGGATTCCAAAAAAAAAAAAAATCAAATATCAAAGTTTATTATAGTGTAGGTCTTAGACAACATCGGTGGCACTGTGTTCCCTCAAGCCCAGAGCTACGGGTGATCACCTGCTGCTTTCACCCCTTGAAACATCCCTGGGTGGGCAATGCTATTCTAACCATCTTAACGGTGACCTGGTGGTCTAGGGGTAAGGTGTCGGACTTCTGTGCTGGGGGTCCGGGGTCAATCCTCGGTCCTGGCACAGATTTGATTGCCAAACCTTTCCTTCACCTCTGACAAGACGTGTATTAATCACAACTTGTGAATGTGTGGAATGCCAGGCCTCCACCGTGGTTCGGATCCCACGTTAAACTGGTAGGTCCTCCATTTCATCTCACAATCACCCTACCATTACACATTAGCGTAAGTGCGTATAACCCGAACGGGTAGTAAGACGCGGTTCTAATAATAATAATAATAATAATAATAATAATAATAATAATAATAATAATAGTAGGAAGTTTGTGAGGTGTCCAAGGTATTTTTTCCCTTGGTGGAAGAAACTCGACTAATCCCTGTGACGTCCAAGAACACCTTGGTAATGAAAGGGGCTCGCACAATGTTTTACACGTTGTTTGTAAAGTAGGCCGCTAGGAGCAGTAATGTATGTGGACCTGGTAGTTACGTCACGGGTGAGTATTGATCTTAGAGCCACGCAACGATTGACATAAGAGGGTTGGAGGAAGAGAGGGGAGGGGACACAATATAGAAACTTTTAACCATGTTTGAGGCTTGAGCAGCTCCATTGTCACCCCGTCATTTTCAGTTAGGATGGGTTGGTGGGCAGACGTCCGTCCACATCTGCGTAACAATTGTCCTTTATTGGAAGAGTGGGTGTACATTCCTTTCATTGATCAAGTGTTGACATCCAAGTTTTCCAATATTTTAGATACTGTTTTCAAACATACGTTTATAAATTAATGTATGTACCGATATGTAGGCCTAAACGCTTTTAAAGAGGTGTTATATTCTTTAATGCATGATAAAAAAAATAACCAACCCATTTAATTTTAGAGGCCTCTCTTATTTTAGAAATATTCTGATTTGTATTTAAAAAATCTATGTAAGTATTTACTGACTGGCTTCTTGTGGAAAATCGCGTGCTATTAAATAACTTTACAATACTAATAATAGTTTTTACAACAACAAAAAATATCCTTGTACAAAGTACTACCTAAATACTTAGATAAATTACTAGCGATCACATCGAAAAAAGAAATTAGTTTGTGTTAAAATTTGCTTTTATTATTTTAAACAAATTTTTGAAGCGCTTGTAAGTGGACCAAATTAGTCCTAAAAAGCGCAGCTGATTTTATTTAACGTTCAAACATCAGTGGTTATTAAAATTAATTGATCATCACCGCTAGTTTAAGATAACAATTATAATAGTAAAATTATGTTATCTTAAAATTTCTTTAATTTACGGCAATAGATTTATATTTTAATTATCACTTGCGTACGTTCATCTTCGAACTGATGGATGGATTTTAACCAACTTGTTTATTGACATCTTATAATATTTATATGTATAGCCCTTCAGTGTGCATAGTTTTATCGCACACCTCAAACCAGAGTCAAGCTTTAACGGCTTATATCAGAGTGTATTAGGAGTCTAAGGCTCCAAGGAGGTAGTTAAACAACCATTTTTTCAATATTTATTCAAAGAAATTTCCATTCACACCACACCTTTGTCTTTGTCATCATCCTAGGTATCTTCTGACCAAAAGTAATCATTTTACATAGAAATCACAACTTGTGAATGTGTGGAATGCTAGGCCTCCACCGTGGTTCGGATTCCACGTTAAACTGTAGGTTCTCCATTTTCTCTCACAATCACCCTACCATTACACATTAGCGTAATTGCGTATAACCCGAACGGGTAGTAAGACGCGGTGCTAATAATAATAATAATAATAATAATAATAATAGTAGTAATAATATATAGAAATATTGTAGAGCTATTTAAATAAAATCCACCCAATTAACGCTACGCGTGCTAGTCAATAAAATCAATGTTCCAGGATCACAATCCACTTGACGTTCACGTAACATAACGTAGAGCCTAAAGCGGCCCGTCCACGTTCGAGTCTGACTCGATCATATTTCACCACACACGTTCTACCACTACCACAGTAATGGCTTTCACACATCGTCCTCCGACGCGCCACTTATTTTACTAACCCGAAGGCGGCGCAATTTTTCCTGAACTATGCCCAGCTAATATCTACTTTTTTTTTTCATTTTTTTTTTTCAAACTCCAGTCAGCATCAGTGAATTTCTCCCGCGTGAATCTCAAACCTCATCACACCTTCCTTTATTAGAATAATCTGTGCTACGAATTTGCCACAAAGCCGGCAATTGACGGTACTCATTTAAAAACTTTGTCAATAACTCAGGGCTCATGAACGATTTGGATATGGAAGTCGACATGGTCCCTCTGACTGTCTGTAGTTTGGATATAAGAGCCTAACTTATTTTATTCTGTGCGTCGACGCTAAAAGTCGAAGCTAAAACTAGCGGACGAAACAAAGTATGCTGGTCATAACAACCCAAACGCCATATTTTCCTCGAAAGTGAAGCTAACTAGCGGTAGCAACTATCTTCGCATCGAATGCTCATAATAGCCCTGCTGTGCACTGTGAGTATGAGCGGTATCGGTGGCGGTGCGTGGTGACCTGACGTGAGTGCGACAGTCACTGCCGCAGTTCAAAATAGTGATGGGAACAATCCAGTAGCTCTATTTTGATGTGTAATCGGTTGTACTCAATTCTTCCGGAATTACTCGAGTAACTTTATTCGGTTCAGTTGGTACGTGTTATTCTTTTATTTTCTCTTTTCTTGTCAGATAAGTGAGAATCGACCTTCTTTTTATTATTATTATTATTATTATTATTATCATCATCATCATCACCACGTCTTACTACCCGTTTGGACTATACGCACTTACGCTAATGTGTAATGGTAGGGTGATTGTGAGATGAAATGAAGGACCTACAGTTTAAAGTGGGATCCGAACCACGGTGGAGACTTGGCATTCCACACATTCACAAATTGTGATTAATACACTTCTTGTCAGAGGTGAAGGAAGGGTTTGGCAATCAGATAAATCTGTGCCAAGACCGAGGATTGAACCCCGGATCCCCAGGACACCTTACACCCAGACCACCAGGTCACAATCGACCTTCTTGGCTGGAAGGTTTACTGTGCTATTTTCACTTAAAGCCCATGTTCCCGTAGAGCCCATTTTTTCAGGGACAGTTTCTGTTTCTACGTGAAAATGAGCCTTAATGGATTCAATTAACTGTCACACGCATTTTCAATATAAAATACTTTAATACGTAAAATACACAATCGAAAAGAAGCTATCAAAGCGAATCACATTAGTACCGATTATTTTTAAACGTGCTCGATTCGTTTTATTCGGCGTCGGCGATCCTTTTCCCACAAACGCAAAGCATGACGTCATTTAAAGTTAAGAAATAGAGTACACTTAACCCACTCATCATATGCATTTTATTATTATATTTTTATAATAGTCAATTATTATAAATAAATAGAGCTAACCCTTTTAATGGTACGCTAAAACACAATAATGTATCAATGGTCGAATAAAAGTATAAACCAATGAAAGTAATAAGTAATGGAAACTGCACCGGCATTTGCCTAATGAAAGGGTATGAAACCGCTATTCGACCCCCTCCATTCCCCTAGTGTATGTAGTAGGTCAAGATTGATCCCAGGCAAGACAACGTGATTGGTTCAAATTTTAACACTTAGTTTTTAAATATTTGATCAAAGATATACAACATATAAAATTAAAAGCATTCACTATTAATCAGGTACAATTTACTATCAATTTATTTACCCTGAATGTAAAAAAAGTTTAGTTTATTTCTAAAAAAGTAGCCTACATTCCAATTGTGAGAAACTTCTTTAAACGCATAGTAAGTTACTTTTGTATTGACTATACAGTGACCCACTTCGGTGGCCCTATGGTCTAAGGCGTCACTCTCGCAGTAGACTAGAGTGTCGATTACGAGGAGATCAAGGCTCGAGGTTGTTTTTTTTTTTTTCAAAATGATTTTCCCCTCTCTATCCGCGAAAACACGGGTACACTTTCTTTAAATATAAACTTTCTCATCCATAAAACCACTAGCGTTACTAGTACATAAGGGCATACACGTCGCAAATGAGTCTGAAAAGTAATAAGAATGAGAAGGTGGGGATAGGAGAAGGAGGGGTAGGGAGTTCTGATGAATGCTTTTAGTTTTTCTAATATAGTGTGTAGTCTAGTATAGTGTAGTTAGTTATTGTGTACATAAGGTTAAACTGATATACTTATTCCAAATGATTTTTTTTTTGTAAGTTAGCACTATCAATTCCAGTAAACGAACAAACCAATCCAGTATGCTTTTATTTTTAGTAGGAAAACCCTTTTAGAAAATACATTGATACATTGATAACATTTAACTATCTAATTAGTATTTTTGAAATTGAAAAATTACACCCGTGCATGGGAATCGAACCCAGGACCTTTGGTTTAGTATGCCAATGCTCTAACACTGAGGATTTCCACACGTCTATCACAGACTCTGCCTTAAAATTTTAGTGAAGAATTGCCCTGGGCACGGGACGATTCCTGGATATCTTAGTGGTAGGGCATTGACGCACTAGGCTTAAGGTCCCGGGTTTGATTGCCATGTCCAAGTGCCATTTATCAATTTAAATGCGCCTATAGCCGTAATTATCAAATATAATAGCTTTACTATTTTTAATCTATTATTTAATCAGTGTAGTTTTATAGGTACAGTACCAATTAATAATATACATCAAATGTGAAATGTATATCACATGACTTGATGTATGAAGATATGCTCATTGTTTTAAGTAACTTTCATACCTATTGTCAAAACAGTTTATTCCTATCTGAATATGACTATAGAAAGAGGATCGTTGGAAGCACGGTCTTACTATCCAGGGCACAAAAAGCCCCTCTTCCACCGGTCATCGGTCCTTCTTTTCAATACCTCTGTGTCTCATAGATTTAAGTCATTTGGGTCAATGGTGGCGGAACTTTATTTGTATAAACTGGAGAAGACAATTGACCACAATTCAAAAAGGGTTTTGAAGGACTTTAACCTTCCCTCCCCACAATCCTAAAGAGCTCCGGGGGCCCAAGAGACCCCACCTAGAATGTAATTGAAAATTATTATTATTTTCTATAATCTATTTGAAGTGATATTTTGTCAGAATATTTTTGAAATTTTGATTTAGACGATATTGTATTAAGGGCGCTCCTCCACTTATTTGTAAATTTTAAATTGATGTATTTGGAGTTTGTTTTTAAATCGAATCATATTCGCAAATAAAAAGAGGTAGACATTATTTTCAAAGGAATATGCCCCCCCCCCCCTCCCCCGGGATCCTCCTCCCTCGGTTATGCCACCAGTTATACCTTGATTTAAGAAGAGCTTAATGTAAATGTTAGCACTTGAAAGGAGCGGGTACTATGAAAGTTTGTAAATGTTAAACACATTTATACAATTTAAACTTTTAAAGTATTTAATCTCTGCCCTTAATTACCAGCAAACAAATATCAGATACCTTCTAGAGGCGCTTGATATTTGTAATTTTTCTTTTTCTACTGCCGTTGGGGTGGCTGCGCCCTCTTAAACCCCCTTAAAATGTTGACCTGGTTACGGCCTTGGACCTATTTCACCATAAAACACTGTAAAATAGTAGACTGGAGGGAGTTTAAAAACTAAATTGGGAGGCCTCTTGGTGATCTTTGCCCCAAGTTTTGTTCATAGCTAGGCTTACTCAAATTTATTGTGTGGCCCAAATAAAAATATATTTTATGATGTGAAAATACGTTAAATAAGCTTACTCTGTGCAATTGCCTGTACGTAAAAAAAAAACTCTAAAGGTTGCAAATTGCCAAGAATAGAGTTCAATTTTATTTTCTATTCGCTTAGTCTATTGTCAGAAAGGTGTGATCTGCTGGTCTAGGGGTAAGGTGTCAGATTTCTGTGTTGGAGGTCCGGGGGTCAAACCTCGGTCCCGGTACAGATTTGTCTGAATGCCAAACCCTTCCTTCACCTCTGACAAGACATCTTGTGAATGTGTGGAATGCCAGGCCGCCACCGTGGTTCGGATTCCACGTTAAACTGTAGGTCCTCCATTTCATCTCACAATCACCCTACCATTATACATTAGCGTGTGTATAACCTGAACGGGTAGTAAGACTTGGTGCTAATAATAATAATAATAATAATAATAATAATAATAATAATAATAATAATAATAGCAATAATAATATTGTCAGAATAGAAACCTTTTAAAATAAATGAAGATATCCCGACCGTTTAGCTGTCAACGGTTTTTTTTATCACAAGCTTTGGGTTAGTGAGTCTAAGTCAAACGGCTTCTTTAAACTTGTTTTTATGTATGGCCATTCATTTTAAAACATAAATTATAGGTATTGATTGTTTTACAAAAAAAAAGTTATTTATCGTCATTTTAGATATTTGTTTGTAGTACTATTTGGAGTCAAGTGAACTTGACTTTTTTTTTTTTTTTTTTTTTTTGCTAAAGGGTATTTTCATACGTGTGTGTATATCTTTTTCTTTTGTCAACCGGATCGCTAAAAATTAAATCGCATTTGTCAAGTTTGAAATCTTACATAAAAATATTTTGACTGGCAATAAAACAGCTTTTGTATAAATGTATATAAAAGTTTTTTATGAATCGTAGTTTTATAAAAAAAAATGTGTGCATTTTTTTGTCTTCATGGCCAGTAGTAGTTGTTAAATGATATAGTACACTGCACATACTTTTTTTTATCTTAAAATAAAGACATTTACTTTAGTTAGTAAGATTTGGGAAACGATTATTTTGCAGAAACACTCTATCAAAGATCATAAATAAAATAATATACAGTTAAAGAAATTTTGAGAAAAGAGGATTATCTCTGTCCACCAAAGAACATAATCAATTTCAATTTCTTCATAAAAATATACTTATATTGTTTTTTGCTTATAGTTCAGAAACAATTGGTTTTATAAAAAAATATCAAATAACTTTTTATTTTTATTAGTACTACAACCTTACAATGATCAATTATTTCGTATCCCTAATAGTTGCAGAGATATGACCAAAATTGGAAATTTCCGCGTATGTAAAGTTTAAAGTGATTTCATGGGAAACGAGAATAGCCATTTTGTTTGTAATGTTAAACAGTGCCTTATAAAAAAAACTAACAAAATGGCTAAAGAATACTTTGAGAAAATCAATTTTTTCTCTTTTTGCTTTTCAGTAAGATAGGTCCTTAATTTTAGGGTTAGACGTCTAATTCCTAAAACCTCTCGGGAGGGAACTTTATGAAAATCATAGATACCAATTTCTAGCCCGATCGGTAAAATTTATTCTGCTTTGGGCCACGATACATAACAGACGGCATTGTGAAAACCAAGTTTTTAGTTTTTTTACCAGCACAATATTTTCTCACAGAGGTGTCAAAGAAAGTAAATATCGTCTTGGTGATTAACTACAGCACCAAACAAACAAAATGATCGGACTTTACTTTCAAAAAATAAATAATAACCTATTAAATAATCTAATATTGTGCCATGTTCTAGCGGAGTGCTTGTTATCAACATGCTGGGAGGAGGGGGGAGGGGTAACAGGTGTTGCAAGGGAATGTACACATGTTCTATGTTTTGTGACAGTGTGTAGTGACACATACAAATGTCCTGGACTCATTTGTAGTTATCAACTAGAACCGCAGGGAGATCCGGTCTTACCGCCATAACCTTCCGCCCGCTTTATTATATTTACTCTGCACCAGTAGCTTGAATAGGAAATATATTAATCGGAATTAATTGGGAATGGAGTTTCGGTAAAAATTAAATTACTAAAAATATTATCTGATTGTGAGAGATGATTCTAAATAATAATATTCAAATATGTAGTTTTCATAATTTTTAAAAAAATTCGGCGTCCCCAACCTCCACCAACAAAAACAAAAGAGCGCATGACGTGGCCCAGTATAGTCCGATTTTCTAGAAAGAGTCTTATCTGACAGAAAAGTTATTAGACCTACTTTAACGTATCTATAGGTCATATCATGTACTCTGCAACTGACACTTTTGGTATTTATTTAATTACCTCTAAAATCTTATCAACGTAGTCAGCAAAATAAAGTTGGTATTTTCTTAAAGGCTTTTCCTATTAAAATTGAACTATACAAGATAAATTGGCAGTACATAGGGCAGTGAATATAAACCCAACCATACTTTGATTCCTTACAAATGAACATTGTAGCACATTTTAGAAAATACAAACAGATTTTCTTGCGGTGGACATTGATAACATTTTAATATATTACTAATTAATTTAAAGGTATTGATAATATATATCAAGAGTGACATACGCAAATCACATTACTTGACGCGTACTAGTATATATATATAACTTTTCTAGCTGTCAGAATAGTCCATTCGCGAGAAAGTTGGGGTATAATTATTAACGTGTGCGTGTGAAGCTTTTCATTTTAGAACATATATCAAAAATATCCAAATAAATATAATTTACCAAAAAAGTTTGTCATGGCAAAGCGTATTTAGAACATTGATTCTAGCATCTGTGGTAAAGGTTGGGGGAGGGGGGTGTAAATACCCCCTTTCTCCTCTAGTACTATACACCTGCTCTGCACGCCACACTAACTAGCTCTATCCACGGAGAAGGGGAGTAACAATGCCTATTGTAAAGTGTTGAAATATTCCCATGACAAGGATGCTACCCCTCCTCCCATTCAAGATACAAAACCTTGGTTTTCTTAAATATTTACATAATTATGTAATTCCCTAAAAGTAATACAACCCCAATATTGAGTACATAATTTCGTGACTATAATATTCTGGCATCATAACAATTAAATTTTAAGAACCAATTTTATTAGAATTCATTGTGGTTTAACCTAGTTTAAGGATTGCTGTGTTTTGTTGTAAATTATTGTACACTATTACCGATGATATTTTTAAAACTGATTAAAACAAACTCAAATCATATTTTCCTTGTATATTTGAGAATTTGTTATAATATTGTAAAACACTCGCTCTCCCCTTTATTTGAGTTATAATAGTAGTAATATTAGCATATAACCAGTTCTAAATCAAATAGAATTAATTGACGTACTTACATATCCAGAGGAACTGCCAACTAAGTATTAACAGTTTCAGCGCCGCCACATCGATATCTCGCACGGGTTGGAAGGACTGCGGCCGCATGATACTCCCCCTCCCTCCCCCCTTCCTAACCAACCCTATCCCTCCTTGCACTCCTATTGGCCAGGGAAAACAAAGTACGTCACGTGCATTACCATACCCGTGGCAAAGAGACTCCACTTTTATTATTGTTACCAACTCTCGTGGACTAACGTAACTGAATATAGTTATTATTTAAGGGGCAATATTCACCCTCCCACACACTACTAAAGGGGGATTGGCGCCATCGGGCTGTAAACGTTGGGTGACGATCCACCCCCACGATCAAGGGAGGTTGACTACGGTGGGTCCAAGGTTCAATCTAGACGAGACCCAAACTATTGTGAGAATGACCATATTATTATGTGAGTTACAAAAACTGCTAAAACAACTTATTTATACGCCAAGTCGTGGAGTCTAGAGCTGTCACTTAATATAAACAGTACCTATATATACTAATTATTTAATCAATTGTTATCGTTGTTTTTAGAAAAGTGTATGTTTGTAGTTTGTCCTCTTTCCAAAAGGTTAACCAGGTTATTGCTAACGCGTTTTCATTGTACTGTTAGAGGAACTTGGTTCAATTCCATGTGACAACTGATTTTAAGATAGGATATTTCCTTAAATTTTGTCTTTCAAAATCGCCAACACTATATTATATTGTATTTTTAACATTTCAGTGCCCCAAATTTTACTCTTTTGAGCTACTAGCAACAAACATAATTATAATAATCTATGGAGGAAGAGCTATTGTTGAGATAAGTTCAAGTACTCTCCTGGACCATCGATAAAAAATAAATAATGATAAATAATAAAATAATAATAATAAATAATTTAAAAAACTTTTAGGCAGATCTCAATTTCACCAATGATAAATGTCTCAGCCATGTCGGAAATTTAACCCAGGATTCTTAGTTTAGTAGATATATGTATATGGCTACATAAGTAGGTTTAGCTCTGACACAACAGACCCTGGTTCAATTCTGATCAATAGCACTAGAGAAGATTGACTGTTTCCAGGTGCAGAACAGATTAAGTGATTCCCACAAAAAGGGTTGTCAATAATATGCCGATAATTTTATAATAAAGTTGAATAACACGAAACCACAGTATGTTTACGTACTTATATTTAATATACAGGGGTCCGACACATTAACTCAGTCGGTAACTTGTGTGTCTGGTGAGCTAAGGGTCTTGGGTTCGATTCCTGGAATGGCCGAAAAATGTATCATTGGTGAAATGTAGGTTTACCCTTTCACAGTGACGAATTAACAGGAGGGGGCTGGATGCTGAATCTATTCTAGATTTAAATTATAAACTTATATGACTTATAAACTAAGTCGTGTGCTGAGATAATGTCAGTTCAGAAAGTGCACGTTAAATATTTCAGTTAAATTAGGAAAAAATAATTCCCATGTAGGCCCTACTGTAAAAGTGTAAGTTGTCAATTTTATTAAATTTAATTGAAAGATATGTTAGATAATGTGTAACGCTCTTTGATTGGTTGTTAATTTCTCTCGTTGAGAGCCAGTTATGTTGTGTAACGTAATCAATGAATACATGTCAACTCAACTGTCGGTAAGCCGAATAATACATTCTGAGTACAACCGCCATGTTGGATGTGTCTCAAAGGTGACCAAGTTTGTATTTATTTTTAAACACCTAATCAGTTATCCAAGCTTTTTTATCAAAGAAGTGTTGAAAGTTGTCCTTACTTGAAATATCTGTTCCTCATTGGGAGCCGACACCCTTGAAGAAGACAATTAACGAAGTTTTTGAAATAATCATGTGTATCGCACTAATTCTATCTTTATACCTAAGAGACATCCTGACCAAACGACATCAGTGTCAGAAATTACATCAGCGACATTGATAGAGGGGGTGTGGAGCAGTGACATATGTTTACATGGGGAATGCCAGGCCGCCACCGTGGTTCGGATTCCACGTTAAACTGTAGGTCCTTCATTTTCATCTCACAATCACCCTACCATTACACATTAGCGTAAGTGCGTATAACCCGAATGGGTAGTAAGACGCGGTGCTAATAATAATAATAATAATATAAAACATATGTTTACAAAAATATTTGGTCAGTAAATTTTATTAAATGTTTTACTTAACTAACAAATATCATTTTAGCGCCACACAACTAATAACTGCAAACGACGTTCAAAACACTATGCTCTAATAGAAACAGTCTTGATACGCCGTGAGCTATAAAGAAACGCAACCTGTATCACTAGCATGTAAGAAGGGCGGGCTACGTTTAATAATGTGGGGGTTTACCGGCCGCAACAATCCATGGTACTAAGAAAAGAATGGCACTTGTAGAGAAGCTAAGCTTTAGGGTTGCCAATGTGCAACAGTGCATTTCTTGTATGAGTGGTGAAACATATCTTTCTGTGCTGTATTTAGGTGTAATAATAATAGTCGGATCGTTACAAAATCAGGTCTTTACGTTTTTATTCAGATGAAGATAATCATAAGAAATTAATTTGTCAACCCTAATAAAATCAATGTGAAAACACGTAATCTTGATATATTTATTGAAATGATTATTTTGACCAGCCAAATACCGAATACATATTAGATTAAATTAAAGTATAATTTCAGTTTAAGAATGTAGTTTTCAAGTAGAAGAAATTGTAAGTTACACGAAAGAAGGAAATAGAGTTTTATGGGAAAAAAATCGTAATTTGAACATATATTTGATATTATAATAAAATGTTTATGTATTTGCTGACGTTCCTAATTTATGTACAAAGAACTTGTTCTTCAATGTGGTAATATTGGTGGGGGGGGCTATTCACTAAATAATAAACAGAGTGTTAAAAGATATTAAATTAAACATTTGCCAAAACTGTAAAGAATCGTTTAAAAGTAAAACGTTGCAATGTACAAAAAGTAAAAACTGTGAATAAGCTATTATCTAATTCAGTTTTTCAAACAATAATGTATTAATATAAGAAAATAAACTTTTTGACGGGAATCCAAAAGGGATCAAATTATTTAGTGACATGTTTGAAATCTTTATTATGCCTACATCCTATCCTGCCACTGGTTGACGAAC
Organism: Timema cristinae; assembly: GCA_039000515.1. NCBI lineage: Eukaryota > Metazoa > Arthropoda > Insecta > Phasmatodea > Timematidae > Timema > Timema cristinae. The sequence continues at coordinate 82,546,375 of JBCFYV010000012.1, forward strand.
AAGGTCACTGTAACATATTAATTTTAATTAAATTCCAGAGCTCAAACAAACAATTAGAGATTGTAACAATTATTGTAAAAATGACCGTTTCAAGAATGAATAAAGTTGAGCAACAAATCATTAAAAGATTTATTTTTGTTTATGAAGGATTCACCTTGTGCTCGCCTCTCGGTATTCGACACCTTTAAACGAGAGTTTATTTTTAAAGCACAGAATCTTACTACTCATTCGGGTTATACGCCTATGTACTTATTACACTCATGGTTTAGGGTTTAGGAAGGTGTAATTTAGAAGAGGTGCATACATTTTCTTGTGGGGAGAGTAAGAAACCTTTTAGGAAAAACCACCATCAATACACCCAACCGGGATTCGAAACCCAATCTCCCTGTCATCAGCAGTCTAGTCAATTACGAGCATGACACCTTAGACCATGCGGCCACTGAATGGGTCTCTCTTTTGATTAAAGGGTAATTGAAACCGCCATGCGATACCGATAGGATTTTAATACTAAATGCGAAGTTATATTAAGAGTAAGTGTTCAGCGTCAGTTCTGTCTACAAAACGAAATACCAAAAAAAAAGTATTGAGTAAGCATTTTTAGTAAATATAGAAAGTTCTCAAACAAAATCTTCAAGGAAAGTTTGTAATTTATAAAAAGAATTGAAACTAAATGAGACGTTACAAATAGCTCAATTTATAGGTTAAAATCATTTGTAAGAAGAATATGAAGACATTTTACTGATATCAGATTTAACAGTTCATTATATTGAAAATCAAATATTGCTATAGACTTGTAATGTAATTGATTTTCCCCTGAAAAGTATGTGAAAGCATTGACAAGAATATCGTCCTAATTTTATAAACGTCTTATTTCATTTAAATTATATAGTATATTACGTGGCGCTTAAATCACGTCTTCCTCTAAATTATTTACTAGTTCGCGCCTCGTGGTAAGATGGCAGCATCTACTGGAGTTAAACTTAAGAAATGTTAATGTCTTTTAACGTAATACAGACAAGTTAAGATCTTTTAAAGTATTTCCTTCGAGAAGCTTCCAAACGCAATAGGTATTTTTCTTTCTGAATTTGTAGGTGTGTAATTTACCGTTAGGAAGATTCCTTCGAGAAGCTTCTATTGACCTCAGATATATGTGACTTTTTGAAACTTAGTCTTTCACTGTGCAATCGGTCGTGGTCTTGAATGGACGTGCTTTAAGCGATCAGTGATTATAATTGTTAGGCCCTCGACATGATCGTGTTTCGATTAAAAAATATTAATAACAATATGATTTAAATTTAAAGAATAAAAAGATATCAAACTTTATGTGATATATTATCATTTATTAAAGTCTAATGATAAGGAACGAGGCATTATAAGTAAAGCACATAGTTGCGTAATAGAAATAAAGATTTACGGAATGACTCTGTTATGTAATATAGCAAATAGCGACACAACGTGGGGCATTTATAATCAAAAATATTACGAAGTGTAATAAATGACGTCCAATGAGGGAAGGAACGCGAAAAGTGTAACTAATAGCATTCCAACAAGGGGCTGAAGAAACGTAAGTGTAACAAATGGCGACACAACGTGGGGGTTAATAGGCGACTATTAACGCTCGCCAAGATTCGTAATGTAACAAATGGCGCTACAACTTAGGGGCACGAACACCGCGAACTGAGACAGAGGTGCGTCAACTGAGCTAAAGGAAGAGACGGCACACCAGGAGACGGCACATAATCATCAAAGGACGGCACACCACACCAAGGAGACGGCACAGTCAAGAAACAGCGCAAAGGACTGTTGGAGACGGCACACCTGCAAGAGACGACACGCCGACGGCACACCTACAAGAGACGGCACACCAACGGCACACCATCAAGGAACGGGACTGAGGACCTTTTGGAGACGGCATGCAGTCAAGAAACAGCGTCGAGGACAGATAAGTGGTCAACAGAAGCTGTAACTCTAATTAAAAAAAAAAAAAAAAAAAAAAAATTTTTATCTAATTTCAATTGTGTATTTTGGGGGTAATAAAATTTTGTTTTTATATGTTGGGATTTCACAAATTAAATTAAAACTAACAATATAAAAGTGTATGGGCCTAATTTTAAATTAAATTTCTCACTATAAAAAGTAATTCTTAGATCAATAGTACTTGAAATTTGTCAAGGCCTAACACAAATTAATTCATAGATCAACTTAAGAAAAATTTATTTAAATTTTCAACATGGCAGACAAGGTGATAAGAGAACCCGAAGAGTATGATGATGAAGACACAATGCCATTTATTTATGAGGAGGATGAAAGGGCAGGTCAATTCAGGAGGGCAAATTGTGAACAGGAACAAGAAGGGAGTGAGGAGGAAATAGGGGCTAGCTCTGGGGAGGTAGCAAGTAACGAAGTAATCCTGCAAACGCTGAATCAAAGTGTAGGGGGAACAATAACCTTAGTGGAAGAGAGGGTGGCTAAACCAGTAGAACAAGTAGATCTTTTAAATGCTATATTAGAAAAAATTGATCGAACTGCATCAGAAAATAAACAGGATTTGGAAAAAATGGGACAAACTTTAGAAACTAAACTCAACCAAAAGGTCGACGAACAATCAAAGAATATAAATAAAAATATAAATAAAAAATTTGAGAATTTAGAATTAATTAATCAAAATTTTATCCAACAAATTAATGAAATTAATGACAGGGTTTCAGAAGGAGAAAAAAAACAAGGAAATTTAGAGGTTAGGCAGGAAAATCTAAGAAAGGAACAGTTAAAGTTAACTGATCAAATATCTTCAGTGACAAACAAAACAGAGGGTTTGGAGAAAAAATTAGATAAAGAAACCAGTAAATTAGAAAAACAAATACAAACACAGGATATACAGATAGCACACAACAAATCAGCTGTTCAGGTAGTGCAATCCAATTTGGAAATTCAAATAGAAAAGGTGAGGTTAGAAATTGAAGGGCAAGAGGATGCTAATAGGCAATTTATTAAAGAAAATATTAATGAGGAGATTCAAATAGAAAGGAAAGAAATTGTGGAGATAAAAGAAATTGTAAAGAAAACAAAAAAACGGTTGGCACTTTAGATCAGAAAATAAACAACTTAGCTGATCAAGTACAACTTAACAAAGGTAGGGGGACAGATAACAAAAATGGGTGTAGTCACAATCTCTTAACCAAAAATGTCAATGACCTTACTTTGTCACTCATTCCTCGGTATACGGGAGCAAAGGGCAAAATATCTGTGGCTCAATATTTGCAAAAAATTGAGAGAGTTTGGAAAGAAGAGGATTTAAGGGAAAGGAACAAAATTGAAATTTTGCTCTCATGTTTAGAAGGGGAGGCTAGGAACTGGGCCAGTTATTTAGAGGATGAATGGGAGACCTATGAACAGGCTAAGCGCGCATTTTTGGATCACTTTTGGTCTCAAGAGATGCAGGACGACTTTCTGCAGTTAATATTTAATAATAGATATGATTCAAAAAAAGGCACAATGAATGAGTATTTTCATGGTTTTGTTTCTCAGGCTAGGTATTTAAATTATCCATTGGAAGAATACAGGTTGGTGAAACATCTAACAAATCACTTTCCTCTTCAGGTACAAAATGTACTGTTAAGTGTTAATGCCCAAAATGTGAAGGAGATGGAAAGAGTATTGATAGGATTTGACAATAGGTGGCAAAGGAATGGGGAAAGGGAAGGTAGAAATGAAACACCCAATTTTGATAGAACTAGACAGACCTATAATCCATTCGGTCGTGATAATAAACAAAATAGACCACCAAACCCATTCCAAGATTCAAAGCGTCGAGAAGACGGTAGGCCCAACAGACCTAACTATTTTATAAACCAAGGACAAAATAGGCAAGGTCCCAACAATCATATGATAGGACACCGAGAGGGGGTGAGGGAAAACCCCAGACAAGAGAGCCGAGACAATTACAACAAACAGGTAAATAATAGTCAGACTAGAAGAATAGCAGCAGAAGTACACTCTGCACCTAGCTTTAATGATATTGCACCATTCACAATGGGTCACACAGTCGTTAGAAATGAAAATCAGGGAAACTGATTGCTAGGGCCCATGGCAGTCCACATGAGGTCAACAAAGTAGTAATAAATAGGACTAATGAACAGATTAATTATTTGAACTTTGTTAAACAATATGTAATTTTACAAGGTGATCCCATGGAGGATCTATTGCAAGAAAATAATAGTAAAAATGAGTTCTGTAAGGCAATATCCCCAGAGATAGAAGGAAAGGTAGGTAACCTTAAGTTAAAATTATTGGTAGACACGGGATCTGAGATAACGGCTATTTCCCAGGAGTGTTTTGAAGAAATAAAAAAGCAAAACCCAGATGAGGTTATTCCTGAATTGCCAGTTACCAATGTAACCTTAATAGCCGCTACAGGATCAAGGAACAAAAAAGTGAAGAAACAAGTGTTGCTGGATGTGGCGATTAATGAGGTAAAAATTACTATTATTTTTCTTGTGGTGGAAAATCTTAATGTACCTGTAATATTAGGATCAGATTGGTTAACAGGTTTTGAGGTTAATATTGATTATAAAAGCAGAAAATTATCTATAAACAAGAATCCAGTAAAACTACAAGTTTCATTCATTGAAAAATCACATGTGAATAGGGTGCAAATACAGATAAGTAAAGTAGGTTGTATCGAAGCAAAACATACTGAAAATATCAAAATGCAGCAATTAACATCTAATTATGAGTCAAACATACCATGGGAAGAAATAGAAAATAAAGTCAATAAAATGAACTTAGATGGGGAACAAACTCAGGACCTACTAGAAACCATGTGGGAAAATAGAGAGGTTTTTTCTAGAAAACCTGGGTTGAACAAACTTTACGAGTGTGAACTCCAGGTAACAAATCAATCACCATTCAATTGTAAGTCATACCCATTACCATATAGTCAAAGACCAGCTGTCGAAGAGGCACTAGCTCACATGTTAGAGTGGGACATAATAGAAAGATGTAGTTCTGATATTGTTAATCCACTAGTTGTAGTTGGTAAGAAAAACAAAGGAATTCGACTGTGCCTTGATGCACGAAAGATAAATCAGATATTGGTAAGAGATGAGGAGACCACTTCACCAGCTAATGAGCTCATACAAAAATTTGAGGGTTGTAAATATTTAACGTCTTTGGACTTAGTAAGTTCATTTTGGCAGATAGGATTGCACAAAGACTCTAGGAAGTATACTTCATTCATATATAATGGACGAACTTACTGTTTTAAGAGAATGCCATTCGGTCTATCGGTTTCTACTAGCAATTTCATTAGAGGTCTAGAAAAAGTATTGGGGCCAGAAGTATTAAGCTTCGTTACCCTATATGTCGATGACATAGTCATAGCATCAAGTACTTTCAAGGAACATGTGGAACAAGTGGGACTAGTACTGAAAAAATTAAAATTAGGTGGCATGACGGTGAACCTAGAAAAATCGGCTTTTTTATCCAAGAAAATAAATTTTCTGGGACACATAATTTCTCCAGAAGGTGTATCAGCTGATGAAGATAAAACTAGGGCCATTAGGGAATTTCCTATCCCTAAAAATAAGAAGCAACTTCAAGCTTTTTTAGGTTTGATTAACTATTACAGGAAGTTCATCAAAGTGTCATTCGAACCTGGTACTCCCACTACTTCGACTAACTAGAAAAGGTGAGGAATGGAGCTGGGGTATAACAGAGGAAACAGCTATGAAACAAATTAAGGAGCAATTTGTGAGTACAGTCATGTTAAAACATCCAGATTTTAGTAAACCCATGTGCATTTCTTGTGATGCATCAGGTCAGGCGATAGGTGCAGAATTATTTCAAATTGATGAACAGGGAGAACGTAGACCAATAGCTTTTGCCAGCAGGGTGTTACATGGACCAGAAATCAACTATACAATAACTGAAAAAGAATTACTCGCTATAGTGTTCAGTTGCATTCAATTTCGTATTTTCATCATAGGGAAAACTACTGTTTTGTATACAGACCACAGAGCACTTACTTTTATTAACAAATGTAAGCTACTTCATGGCAGGCTCACCAGATGGATTTTGTTACTACAAGAATATGATTTAGACATTAAGTATATCCCAGGTAAAGAACAGGTGGTAGCTGACACTCTGTCTAGATATCCTCCTGAGGGTGTAGTTGAAAGAACCATTGACACAGAATTCAGGGTATTGGCACACAAAAGGGAAGTAATGAATGAAACTGATAAAAATATTAAACAGGAATTACCCAAATCCCAAAGAAATGACCTTAAATTAAGTAAAATTTTCATAGAATTAGAAAAGAAAAACTCTAAGCCGGAAATTAGTGCTAATTATCAAATTCATGGGGAATTACTTTTCAAAAAAACTTCTGTTGACAAGGTTTGGACTATATGTATTCCTAAGGAACTTATTATTCCAGTAATCAATAGTTGCCATGAATACTATGGCCATGTAGGAGTAAAAAAGTGCTACAAAATTTTACAAGAATCATGCAACTTTCCTAAAATGAACAAAACTATAGCTAAAATATTAAGAACATGTGACATATGTCAGAAAACCAAAATTCCCAATGTAAAATATGAAGGACTCATGAAAAATGTTATAGCAGAACACCCACTACAATTAGTCTTCGTAGATATATATGGCCCACTTCCATCTAGTATAAGGGGTGTCCAATATATCTTTGCAGTATTAGACATCTGTACCAAGTTTGTGAAGTTATACACTATTAGGAGGGCTACTGCCAGAGCAGTCACGAACAAAATTGTTCAAAATTATATTAACGACGTAGGAGTTCCACAGGTTATTGTTTCGGATCATGGGAAGCAGTTCATATCCAAATTCTGGAGAGAAACCCTTGAGGCCCATAGCATAAAAACAAAATATACATCAATATATCATCCTCAGAGTAACAGTGTTGAGAGAGTAAATCGAGAAATAGGCAGGTTTATAAGGTTGTATTGTCACAACAAGCATGCTTCCTGGGCGAACCAAGTAGAGAAAATAGAATTTTGCTTAAACTCCACTACTCACGAGAGTACAGGTTTTACACCTATAGAGCTCATGAAAGGGAGGAGGCCCTGTAGGAACCTAGAGAAACTTTTTGATTTTCCACCTAGAATAGAAAAGGATCAACAAGCTAAATTACATATTGCCGTGAAACGACTAAAAGATGTAGCCACAAAAAGATCCCATTATCATGATAAAAACATCCACAAACCTGTAAGTTATGTTGTTGGACAGTCAGTTCTGGTAAAAAATCACAAACTATCATCAGTCTTAAATAAAGAGATAAAGAAATTCTTTTTACTATATGAAGGTCCCTATCAGGTAAAAAGAATAATAGGTCATAATGTGTACCTAATAGAAGACCAGGAGACTAGACAGGTAAAAGGAACCTACAATGTAACTGAATTAAAGCCCTATCATCAATTAGTGGATCAGTAGGAATGTATGTTACAGAAACACAACCCTAAAGCAACCTGTATCCTATCACGATAGATTATGTTAGGAAGTTGTGAGAATTATGAGGCTGCAGTGCAATATGGATAGCTCTCAGAACTTGAAAGGACTAAAGTAAGGATCAGTAAGTCTCCATCGCGGTGCAGATCAGTGTGAAACGGTACTTTCAAGTTAGGCTAGCTAAGGAATCGGAGAGAGGGGTGAGAAATAATAATAATAAGGTAACAAGAATTGTGAAGCGCCGGGGCTCTCAGTATATTTTGTAATTTTATCTTTTTAACCTTGTAAATGGGAGCCCAATTTTTTTATTGTGAGGATAGGTGTGGAAAGTGACCCACCTCCTTAACACTTCAATACAGTCCAACTTTGGATAGTATAATTCCAGGTTAGGCTAGCTTAAAGGAAGAGAGAGAGAGAGAGAAAGAGGGGGTGAGAAATAATAACAATGTAATTAGAATTATTAAGCAACAAGCTCTTAGTATATTATGTAATTTTATCTTCTTAACCTTGTAAATAAGGGCCATTTCATTGTAAAGATTAGTATGGAAGGTGACCCTCCTTAATATTTCAATACAGTCCAACTCTGGAAAGTAAGGACAAGTACTTCATTTTGTTTTCATTATTAATGACAAATTTGAGGGAGGGAAGCATCCTCTGAAGTGCTTGGTGAAGGAAGGAGTAGAAATGGATTTATTACAAAGTATAGTCAGTTGAGGGAGGGAAGCATCCTCTGAAGTGCTTGGTGAAGGAAGGAGTAGAAATGGATTTATTACAAAGTATAGTCAGTTGAGGGTAGGGGTGTACCCGGAAAGCACCAGGTCAGACAAGTAATTTAAGGCAAGCTTATAATAAAAATTGAGTTGAGGCAGGTAATTTCTGCTATACAGTGACATGTTGTGATGTCAGGACTTGGATTCTTCGACGTTTGGCAAGAGAGTAGTTTTGTCGCAGAGGTTTGACTACCTTGTGAGTTTTAGGAGGCAGGAATTGAACCTGGGCCACCCGAGTTATGGAATTTTGTAAGTGTTAGGGGGCAGGCATTGAACCTGGGCCACCCGAGTTAAGTATTGTGAGTTTTAGGGGGCAGGCATTGAACCTGGACCACCCGTATTAGAGTTTTGAGAGTTTTTCTGGGCCAAGGGGTCAGCAGAGTTCTGAACCGCCTGTGGTTACCAGACAATGGAACGAGGTTTGGACCGTTAAGAGAACGCCTCTTGTGTGTTTTGAAGGCCTGAGAAATGGGATTGTCGGTCACTGTATGCCGGGAAGTATCCTGAGGATACGTTCCAGTTTTTGGGAGTTAGCCTTTATTGAGCCTGTTATAAAAATAAATCAATATTATGTCACAAGTTTAAAGCAACTTTTTTTCTAAATAAAATTTTCATAATAATAAATAATAATTAATTATAAGAATATTTCAAAATGTGAGCTTGTATTAAATCACTAAGGTCTTGTTAGAGATTGTATATACTATGGTTCTCTGTGCTGTGGAGAGATTCAGCATCGAGTTGTTGTTTTTCATTTTGTTTTACTAGGGGTTAAGTGTCATACTAATTAAATCAATGATACTGTATGATAATAATAATTTTCTGTTGTTAGACAATGTATGTGTATGATATTGCCATTTCTATGATTTAAACAATGTACTTATATGTTTTACTAGTTAATTATGTTTATTTTAAATTTTTATGTTAAGTTAAGCTATTTTCAGCAAATGTGGTGCTCATATAGCAAATTTTAGTTGACCGTTTGGTACATAAAGTTGTAAATGTTTGTGATCATATAGCAAGTTTGGCCAAGAGACTTTTAAGAGTAAGTGTAACAAAGTGTTAAGAGCCTTTGTTAAGTGTGTGAAAAAAAATCACAAGTGGATCCGTGAAGGATCATGAAACGAAGTGCAACAATTATTTAAAGAAGATTGCATAGAATTAAAAAAAGACAAGACATAAAGGAAATGCAAATTGCTTGGATAAAATTAATTAAAAGACACTTCGATTTGAGACAATTAAATTAAATTTTCTTAATATAATAAACTTAGACTATGTTATGTCAGTTAATTATAATTAGGCTGACATCTTACTTAGATATTTTATTTCATTTAATCATAATTATACTAAATGTTTTACTTAGATTATCTTATTTTAGTTAATCCTAATTATAACTGATAAACTTTATTTTAATGAATAATTCATATAACTTCCACTTCAAAATATTGAACTTGATGCAATTTTGTTAATTCTATACAGGATGTTTAAAAATATTGAACTTTAAGTAAATTTTGTGAAACTATACAGGATGTTTCAAAATAGTGAAACTTTTGTAAAATTTGTAAAACTTATACAGGGTGTACGAAAAGCGATCATGTCTTCTTTTTTTATTTTGGCAAAGCGTATCAAAAAGTATACGACTAGGTCTCTACTTTCAGATACACTTTGGGGGGTATTGTAATGTAATTGATTTTCCCCTGAAAAGTATGTGAAAGCATTGACAAGAATATCGTCCTAATTTTATAAACGTCTTATTTCATTTAAATTATATAGTATATTACGTGGCGCTTAAATCACGTCTTCCTCTAAATTATTTACTAGTTCGCGCCTCGTGGTAAGATGGCAGCATCTACTGGAGTTAAACTTAAGAAATGTTAATGTCTTTTAACGTAATACAGACAAGTTAAGATCTTTTAAAGTATTTCCTTCGAGAAGCTTCCAAACGCAATAGGTATTTTTCTTTCTGAATTTGTAGGTGTGTAATTTACCGTTAGGAAGATTCCTTCGAGAAGCTTCTATTGACCTCAGATATATGTGACTTTTTGAAACTTAGTCTTTCACTGTGCAATCGGTCGTGGTCTTGAATGGACGTGCTTTAAGCGATCAGTGATTATAATTGTTAGGCCCTCGACATGATCGTGTTTCGATTAAAAAATATTAATAACAATATGATTTAAATTTAAAGAATAAAAAGATATCAAACTTTATGTGATATATTATCATTTATTAAAGTCTAATGATAAGGAACGAGGCATTATAAGTAAAGCACATAGTTGCGTAATAGAAATAAAGATTTACGGAATGACTCTGTTATGTAATATAGCAAATAGCGACACAACGTGGGGCATTTATAATCAAAAATATTACGAAGTGTAATAAATGACGTCCAATGAGGGAAGGAACGCGAAAAGTGTAACTAATAGCATTCCAACAAGGGGCTGAAGAAACGTAAGTGTAACAAATGGCGACACAACGTGGGGGTTAATAGGCGACTATTAACGCTCGCCAAGATTCGTAATATAACAGACTTAAGGACATTGCCTACCTACGTCACAGCAGGTTAAGATAGGATTTTCTGTGTTAATGAAGTTACGTTTTGCTCATCGAGTTTTAAAGATATAACGTTGAAACAAAAACCATAAATTCTTAAATAATTCTAAAAAATAGTCCTACAGTGTTACAAAATGATTATTTTTTATCTTTAAGTAATTTTTTTTTTGTAAATGTATTTTTTATAAATCATTTACAATTTAGGCTATTTGCCTTGGTGACCAAAATGGCTTGAAGGAGTCTACCTGCCAGGATGTAGATTTAAAAAAAGTCTGTGGTCTATCTAGAATAGGAAGTAAGAAAAAGGTTGGATTAAAAAGCAAGTCAATGTTTTCAAGGCGCAAATATTAAAGTGACATGCCATCTAAAACTGAAAGTGGTGTGACTTTATTTTAGGAGATTGTTTAATATTTTAGGTGACCTGGTGGTCTAGGAGTAAGGTGTCAGACTTCTGTGCTGGAGGCCGGGGTTCAATCCTCGGTCCCGGCAAAGATTTATCTGATTTCCAAACCCTTCCTTCACCTCTGACAAGACATCTTGTGAATGTGGGGAATGCCAGGCCTCCACCGTGGTTCGGATTCCACGTTAAACTGTAGGTCCTCCATTTCATCTCACAATCACCCTATCATTACACATTAGCGTAGCTGCGTATTAACCGAACGGGTAGTAAGACGCGGTGCTAATCATAATAATAATTTAATATTTTCCGCTGAATAATTTTAAACCTGATCAACAAAATAAATAGGTTTACCTGATTTTCATCGAAGTTATTCTTACAAGTATAAAAACAGGGACACTTGCAAGGGGTGCAATTGCCCCACTGAGATTCTGAGGTTGTATAAATATTAGATGTCGACTAATCCCGCCCAACAGTGCCCCCTGACAACAGAGAGTTATAAAATATAACTTAATAAAATAATCACTAGCGCCCACCACCACTTTAGGATTGATAATTTGACGCATGCGCGAGCAATTACAACAGCACTCGCCATTAAAATCATCAAGGTCAAGTGTCCACCCACGAATTTAGATAAATTTGAAACTTTTTCTTATGTTGTGTCTTATTTTCAGGAGACAAGGATTGCCTTAAAAAGCGTTTTTTGAGACTTTAATTTAATAGATTTTCCCGGGGAAGGACCATCTCCCCCCTCCAGTTTGCACCCCTTGAGAAAAATCCTGCGGGCGCCCTTGGATAGAAACGTTTTAAAATCGTTAACAATTTTTTTTCTTATTTAGAAAGTGTTTTGTTCGAACAAGAACATACATACAAAGTAAAGAACTAAACATTAAGGTTGCCATGGTCATGACTAATTAAAGTGTAAATAAAGAATTAAGATACGTGAATTAATTAATTTCCTCTTTATCACTGTATCTTACTACCTGTTCAGTGTTCAGGTTGTACGCATACATGACAATTACTCTAATGAGATATGGACACGGAAGCATTCTACGTGGAAGGAGAGTCGGAAACATTTGGAAAAACCACCCTAGTAGACCCGACGGGTTTCCAACCCCAGATTTCCCTATCATCAGCAAGCCAGTCTAGCACGAAAGTGACGCCTTGGCTTAACCATTCGGACACTGAATTGGGTAACTATTATTATTATTATTATTATTATATTATTATTATTATTAGCACCGCGTCTTACTACCCGTTCGGGTTATATGCACTTACGCTAATGTGTAATGGTAGGGTGATTGTGAGATGAAATGAAGGACCTACAGTTTAACGTGGAATCCGAACCACGGTGGAGGCCTGGCATTCCCCACATAATTGGGTAACTAGTCATTTGAATATCATTTTTATTATTATTAGCACCGCGTCTTACTACCCGTTTGGGTTATAGATACTTACGTTAATGTGTAATGGTGGGGTGATTGTGAGATGAAATGGAGGACCTGCAGCTTAACGTGGAATCCGAACCACGGCGAAGGCATGGCATTTCTCACATTCACAAGTTGTGATTAATACAAGTCTTGTCAGAGGGAAGGAAGGGTTTGGCAATCAGATAAATCTGTGCCAGGACCGAGGATTGAACCCCGAACCCCCCCCCCCCCCCAACACATAATTTTGACACCCTACCCCAGACCACCATGTCAGCCAATAATTTAATGTTGACCTAACTATTTATATATAATATATTATTATGCGCATAAATTCGTGGGTACATATTTTCAAACGAAATTGGTTAATGTAAAATAAATTGTGTAGTCAACTTTCTTGATACTACCTACTTCCTAAGTTTAATTTCAAATAGTTACGAGCTCGGTGTACGTTTAATATATATTAATTTACGTGTCTCTAGCCAAGTCGTGTGCCCTGATGAATCTTCTGTCTTCCACTTAAAGTCACACTTCATTGATGTCTGATTATGAACCAATTTTTAATCTGCAAGATTTGAGTAGTGATAGTGCCAACTTCTAAATTACTTTGCAATATATTTACTATTTCAGAATTTGATCTTGAAAACATCTATTTTTATTAGTCAGATATAATAAGATGGCACAAATTGCAGAGTGAAAACTTTAGTGATGAGTTACACACTTTTTTTTGTTTATGAAAAATAAAAAATTGTGAAATTTATTACTTAATAAATATTCATAAACCTTAGTGAGATTTTCTCTAGCCCAGGGCCAGCTTGTTTCCTTTTGCCGCCCTAAGCAAAACCTCCCTCTCCTCTGAAAAAATCTGAAAAAGCATGGAAATGCCACTGTGTCTAAAAAAAAAAGCCCCTCCTGTTTCATGTATTTAAATAAGACACATTTCTAAAAAATAAAATTTTACAATATAGAATGGAACATATTTGAACTGTTTGACACTCAAAGACAGATCTTAAACGTTATAAATTCAAATTATCTTTTTTCTAAAAGAATAAATTCTGATTTAACATGAGGAAAGTGTGCACGCTCTAAGACGTACAACGTTGTTCCGTGGTTAGCTAATATATATATATATTTTAACTTACAACATTGTTTGAACCCATGCTTCAACTAAAGAATTATAAATAAGCTATAAAGATAAATAGGGTAAAATGTAAATTAAAAAATAAATACAATATCTAATTTTCGCCACCCCTCTAAATCTGTCGCCCTTGACAACTGCCAACTACCTAATCCCCCCCCCCCTTACCCAGAGCCGACCTTGTCACATGCCTTTTCTTATTTAAAATATTATTTTTTATTAACTTACCTGAGAGCAGTGGCGGATCGTAGTTAAAATTAGTAGGGGTGCTGCTCTACAAAATTTTTAGTTTTTGTTTTAATATTGTGTAAAAGGAAGGAAAAAAACCTGTATAAAAAAAAATTTATTCGGGAACTTGATAAAGTCTTAACAAAAAAAACTTTGTTATTAACTTTAACTTAAATTGTTACAGTTTACGCACACTTGATCTATTCATTTAAAAATAAAATTCATTCTTGTTTTAATTTGCACAAAAAGTTCAATAATTTTTTCCTTGATCTCTGGGTGACAATTGAGGAAACCTTTCTCCATTGAAAGTACTCCAAGTGCATTTAGTATTTTTGTTAAATAAAATACTCGAAAAAAAAAGAATCAAATAGAATAGCTGAAAGCAGAATAATAATATAATTCTACACTCTTCTACACTTTATCACATTCAAGAATATGGTACATGGTTTTTAAGCACAACATGCGCTGAGTAAAAAAAAACTTCCTTCCACCATAACGCCAGAGCCGGCACTGTGAGAGCAACAGTGCTCTCTCTACCTGGCAGTCCCGCCTTCCTCCCCACCCCCTCCTATGTGTGCATGCGCACAACAGTCAAACACCACATCGCTGGCACTGTGAAACACACAGTTCCATACAAAGATTGTTGTATATTTTTCATAAACTGGGGGGTGGCTACTGAAGTACTGACATTAAGCTTAAGGAATATATATTGTACTACAAAAATAAAAGAATTAAAGAAAAAATGACTCATTATATTAAATGTTATCGATAATATCAAGTGGAAATAGGGGGTGTTGCAGTTCCGCAGTGCCTATACACGAGTCACCACTGCCTGAGAGCTATTGTCAACATCATTTCCTGTGGAGAAAGTTATAAGCCTTGCATCAATTCTTGCCTAGTTTGAATCGTTCCTTGGGATTCAACCACCAGCTTATCAAACAATGCTACCAATATTATAAAATAGTTAAAAAACTTGTCCCTGTCAACCCTTAAATTGTTCATAGTGGTTACGAAGTGCCCCATCTTCAAATCTTGCAAAGTTGTTTGGATGAATATCTCATTTTCTTTTAAGTTTTTTCAACGTGATGTGACGATACACAAAATAGATGACACACAGATACATCTCTCACTCTCCAACACAAAGTCATTGGAAGCATTGAAACTCACTACTAATTTTTTTTTAGAGCGGCAAATGCTGCGCGCATAAAATAAAAGATGTGACAACTTTTGTCATCATGTCAATAATAGGGAGGTGGGGGCAAAGGCCTTGGTACACCACTGCTTACGGATAGAATCCAGTTGCTTACCTAATTCTACCCTTTCAGCTCTTTTTTCCTATAATTTCCCACAATTCATTTGAAATTAATTGGTATACTCTCTTCAATCTTGCTAAACTGAGAGAAGACTCCCATTAATATGTCTCTTTCTGGTGGAGGGAAAGAAGGGTAATCACGAGAACGAAACAAGTCAACACTCATAGCACAGAGCTTACATCCAAGTAACAAACATGCAGATATACATGAAAGACTTGGAGCATCTAACATGTTTTTTGAACATTTTCACTGCATCGTGTAAGCCAGCCATTACCCAGGCTGCAGGTGAGCTTAAGAAGAGCTAAAATTTTGATACCTATATAGCAGTGCTCTGTGGTAAACGACCACAAAATTCAAATATCACAAATGTAAAATGTTAACTCTTTAAAGAATGGCTTAAATATTAAAGCTATTATATTAAATATTTACAGTTATAAATGCATCTAAATATATTCTTTAGATTTAAAAATGACACCTGGACACGGGATCTTCGGGTTTGATGCACCAATGCTCTAACCCCTTAGCTATCCAGAAATTGTCTAGTGCCCAGGGTCAATCTTTACTCATATTTTAAGGCAGAATATATTTGCCAACAGATAGTTTAAGGTAAATGATATAGGCCTATCTATCCCATGTTTTATTTGGTTTTAACAAAGGAGCTAGTAATGTTGTTCATTGAAGATTTTAAAAATGTTATGTCCTCATCTACTCGAACTATTACTGGTACAGGCGAGTTGTTAGGATTGGTGGTATTGGGGAGTATTTTGTACTAAATAAATGTTTCAGTGGTGAGGGGAAATAATGTAGCTCTCTACCTGGCGCATCTCCAAATCTGGCAGAGATGGAAATATTAATTTTCCACTAAAATAGCTGCAGTGTGCACAACTTAATTAATTATAGAAATGTTTAGCATGGAATTGTGGAGATGGGGTAGGGATGGCGGCAGCATATTTCCCTCCTCACTCACTCGTATTGATATATTATCTGGATTTAATATATGTTGAGTGATGAATCCCCCTCATCGGTGAGCAGGCCTTCTTGTGCGTTGCTCCTTAAGTCTGGTTTTCCGGTGACGGGGAGTTCGGGGTTGGTGTACCCTCATTAGCTCTGCAAGGATCTAAACCTCGATGACATCATCATCAGCCAACTAGAAAATGCAAACACCTTTGGCCACATATGCACCGATGTGGGCAATAACACACTACTATTGTAAAATGATCCAGAGTAGCCCATTCGATGCTATCATAAAAGTAACACAGGCATTAAAAATATCTCCATTTCTTTGTTTGGCAAAAATTACATTCAATCAATCTAATGAATATAGTAAACTCGAATTTAAAATCATTAATACACCACAACATGTTTTGTAAATCCTATACAATAGTCCCAAGTAAATTATAAAAAAAATACTATAAAACAGACCCCACGCTAAACTATGTTAATAGGAACTATTTGGAATTTTAAACACTAAAATTTTATAATTGAGGGATAGCAACAATATCCCTTCATCCTATACCCACTGCCTTATCCCTAAATACTGCAACACCAGTGAATAACAATAAAAATATGTTTTTCTTGGTTACCATACATTCTAATCCAGACTGGGTTTACCTAAGAGTAGATTTTACAATTTCATTATATGATAATGAAGGTATATGTCCTTAAACTGCCCTCTTCATCCTTATTCCTTAGATTAACAAGTTGGTAGAGCTTACGATTAAAAAATCTATCCCTTAAATGTGTTGTTCCCATCAAATGAAGATGAGCTGTTTCCATTATTTAGTTAACAGTTCATATTAAACAATAATGTTTAAGTAGGGAACACAAACCAAGAATATCATTCAAACATTACTTGTCTCAGCTCCCTAGCAAAAAGTATCTGGGTATAGTAAGATGTTACTAGAGAACCACAAATCCTTACTTGTGCTTCACTAACATTTACAATTATAGCTCCCTCTTAAGTATGTATATGCCATATACCCCGAAAGACAGCAAGCTTGCGTTGATGTATTACTCGATGGTGCGGCTTTTAAGATAGGGGTATAAAGTAACCATTCAAGGTATGACATTTTCATGGTTAACATAATGTTGTACAACTCACAAACTTTCCTTGTGGGAATTCCTAGTGACTGATATGAGCTCACAGAAACATGTTACTAAGAAGCAGTACGTGCACACCACTTAGTTAGTGCATGCAAGAGAGGACAAAACCATATATTATATTGGTCAACCATGATGATCTGCTTTTTGATGCAGGAATGGTCATACAGGGGCTTATCAAATAAAATGTACCAGCTCCTGGGAAAATAGATTTCAAGCAACATATTACATAATCATCACTTTACACAAAACCATCCAAGTTTAGTAAAAAACTAGACTTTACAAAATTCGATCAAATGAACATTTTATTACTTCCTTCTGGCGGCCGGGGTTCAATCCACGGTCCCGGCACAGATTTATCTGATTATCAAACCCTTCCTTCACCTCTGACAAGACATCTTGTTAATGTGGGGAATGCCAGGCCTCCACCGTGGTTCGGATTCCACGTTAAACTGTAGGTCCTTCATTTCACCTCACAATCACCCTACCATTACATATTAGCTTAAGTGTGTATAACCAGAACGGGTAGTAAGACGCGGTGCTAATAATAATAATAATAATAATAATAATAATAATAATATTACTTCCTTTGTTTTTAAAGAGGAGATGTATGTTCTAGTAGATAGTGTTAATTTTCAGTTTGGTGCCATTAGTATTGTACATTATATTCTTGGACTCTCTCCTGGGAGGTGAACTATATTATCCTTCATTTTAAGAGCTGGCCATCCCTGTTCAAATGTATTGTATTGAATAATATAGCATTCCAGTGCATGTATTGTATAATGACAGCACTAAGCAGCTTAACACGAATAAATTGCAATCAATAAATAAAATAGGTCCCCATTGTCTATATCAAATAAGTGAAAGGGTCATATTTGACAAAACATATTAAAACTTCCTCTATGTTCACTGAACATGATGTAAGCACATAACATAATACAAGTGGAAATTGGAAATAGTACTTTATTAAATTTTAAAAAGAATAAAAAATTGACAAAAATTATATTTAAAAAATATCAATGCTAAAATAATGAATGTATCAATCATAAATTGTTACTCCTTTGATTGGAACCAGATACTTGACACCATATCTTAAGAGCGTAGATGGATATTACAATTCGAATATTTGTGTGAATTTTTTTTTTAATGATGCTAGCCATCATTAAAAAAAAATCAATCAAAATCAATTCAATACTTGAAACACTGAGCAGACTAAACAAAAAACGTCTGCAGAGCACCAGTTTGAGAATCCCTGGTCTCTATCATCCATTTCAAGGGCCAACCAATACATCATTTGACCAATACTATATGTACAACTATTAACTACATGAAATTATGTTCAATGAATTATATCCCAGGCAACCAATATATATAATTAGCTCTAATTTTTAATTTAGTTTTAATGAGAAGATGTAGAAAATACAAGAATGAGTCTTACAAAGCTGAGTTGTTTATGGTGTTCCCTGCAGCTTCGCCCATAAAACTAACAATATCACTCGAAGAGTAAAAAAATTCAATCGTTTCAGTTTTAAAATTAAATGTATGTATATTGTGAAGCAAAGACTGAATGTTTCCAAAAAAGGATTAGATTTTTAAAAATTATTGAAAATTAACTTAATCAAATAAGACAATTTTTTTTGTTTCAAGCTCCTATCAGTGAACGAAATGAAATTCAATGAAAAAAACAAAAAACAAAAAAAAGCCACACTTTACCACTTAGCCCAACTAAAAGTATGTTACAACAAACCTAAAGGAAACAATATTGATTTAAAAAAATAACAAAGATGTTGGTACAATATTAATGAATAGCTATTATAGTGGAAATAATATGTTTGAAGGCCAATTTATTTGTATAAGGTTAATTAGTCTAAATAATTTATATTAGTGAGGTCCAACCCATCACCTGTTTTCTTATTTGGGCTGCCAATCTCAATGATCTTTAAATTAAAAATATAAAAAGGCATAACCCCAATTTACATTATCTAAAAACTTGCCACACGATAAAAAAAGACTTTGATTGAAGACCACAAATTTTGCTGCAATTCAACACATTAGTTCAGTCAGTAGTGTGTCTGTCTATTGAGCTAAGGGTTCCGGGTTCAATACCCAGCATAGCCGAAAAATTTATCATTGGTAAAATGTGGGTTTACCCTTTCACAGTGATGAATTAATGACCGGGGGATTAGATGTTGTGCCTGTCCTAGTCTTAAGTTAGATTATAAGGCATATGAAGCTACAACAGGCCTAGCAAGTCTGTAGTGAAAAATATATGGCTTGAATAAAAAATTGAACCAGGCCACAGACTGGAAACAATAATGGATATAAAAAATTGTTTCTGCAATATGTAGATTGGCTAGTGAGCCATGAAAGGTTGGACCACACTGATCTAGATTCACACATGAATATATGGGTGAATTTGCACACGAGTAAGCACAGCTGACTCTTGATTTCTAGCTAAGTCCAAGTTAGGAGAGATTGTATTGCAATTAATTGATAAACGTTTGGGTGATTCATGAACATCTACTAACAAGTTTACCAACATGACGTCTACTAACATAATAACATACCAACATAACATCTACTAACAAGTAGTTTACCAACATGACTACCAAGAATATAATATTCTAGTTGTGATAGATCAGTATTTAGTATTTCAACATGAACAAATTTAAATGAAGAGATTTCAACATGAAAAAATGTTGGTGGAATGAAATAAACCAAAGGACAGTTGTAAACAGTTATGGACATGCGCAAGTTTCAAACCCAGTAATTTAAGACTGGCAGGCAAATCTGCTCATTAATAACTTCTACGTTCTGGGTCATTCTCAAATTATTATTTTATTGAAGTCTTAGCTATACAATTTGTATCTGTAAGGTGCATAATCTCTAGTCCGTAATATGATTGATGCTACAAAAATAGATTGCTCTGTCTACAGAGCCCTTATTTATAAGTCCTTAGTGCGCATCACTCGGTAGAAGTTGGATCAACTTTAACTTTCTAAGAATTAGTTCTTATGGATAGATACAGAGAGGCAAACACTGTCTGGTAAATATATAATCATAATATGATTAAAGCATTAATGACAGTGAAAGGATTCATTGTCGTGGAGACATATACAAAATGAACGGGTATTTTTATAAGATTCTAAAAACCCTGAAAAACATTTTCTGATACATAAATTTATTTTGTATTTTAAATCTATTATCAAAAACTAATTTTAAGTTTAATATTTAAATTTAGGTTTAATATATATATATTATATATACACACACCCTTTTTTCTTGTTGTAGATAAATCTTTTCAAGTGTTTAGTTGGACGAAATCACTAATATTATGATTGGTTGGCACAATCACATGATTGAGGGTAAGGAATTTGTAGACAAGATTAAAATTGCTAAGTACCATCAAGAAGATAATGACTATACAGATACAGAGCATCTATATGAGATTTAAGGCCAAAGTCCACAATGACCTGAGTAACTATCCGCAATGCTAGCAACACCAACAATGTATTAATTGGTGTGACATTTGTTATGTATTCAATCATCGTTAAAAAAAGTATGGATAGGGACCTTTCCTTTATCAAATCTTATAAAAGATGTAAGGATCCAAAAAAAGTTCAAATTCAAAAATAGATTTTTATATCATTAGTGTGTTGCCAGGTAGAGTTGTAGCCCAACATAAATTTAGAGCAAATCCCAGAAGTGGCATATCTTGGGGAGGGGGCATGCATAGAAAATAATAAAGAATATTGAAACCAATACCTTAACGTTGTAAAGACTGTTTGACTCTTACATCTTCCTCAACCTATCTCCTACATTAACTACCTCGTTCAACAAATTAGCTCTAATGTGCAGAAACGCAAGTGGCTTAAAACTAAAACTATACAGTAGTTATATTACCATGTTTAGTATGATAACCAATTATTTGTACTAAAATACACATTTTTTCCATCGATACCACTAAAATATTTTAAGCTCATATACATATTTATTATTTTTATTGTGAATAACCTTTTTTTATTAGTGAGATTACAAATTTGTTATAAAAAAAATTATAAGTCCTCTTTTTATCGTTATAATTATTATTACTAACCAAAATTATTATAAATCAAAATCTTTAAATCTATATGTGAAGGAGCCTTATGAAATCATTCCCCTCGACAACAGAGCTTGGAACGTCCTTAATCCCATCACATTAGATTTCTAAATAATTGATTGTGATTCACATTATTATATAATTATGTATTATGTAGATACTTTTTTTATTTATATAATAACTTATAGGGTGATTTGAATACATGAGAAATGGAGGGAAAGAAGGAAGGGGGAGTATTCATACCAGTAAGTAAGTGCATGATGGGCAGAGGCAGATTTTTTGTTATTAGCAATAAACGCATATTGTTTTTCTGTAGCTTCAAAATGTATATTTACACATTTCATAATGTTTGTGAAATTGTTAAATTGTGATTAATACAAAAAATAATATTTTTTTAATAACCTTTAATATTTCAATATATAGTCGAATTTGAAGTTTTTAAAACAATATTTTATTGAAAAGGCATTCCTTTCCAACGTAACATTTGCCACCAATTTCTTTTCTATCAAAATACGTAGTCACAGAAGATTCTCACAAACGTTAAGAATATGTCTGGATCATGTATTTTGGGAATGCATACAACAATATAAAGGCTATTTGTAAGGACAGTGCTCCATACACGATTAAAAGTGTTGGTACATTATATGTTTTAATTGGTGAACATTTATTAAAATTTACGTGCTCATGTCTTGTTTAATCTAATAAGAGAAATATAGCAAACAACTTAATAAAGAGTTTAACTCTGTAATTTCTGGCCTAAAGTATGTTTTCAGAAACACCTATAAATTAAAAACGGAATATAAGAAGCATCTAATTAAAAATTACCCAGCACTAGAAGTGAAACTTTAACCAATTCCTTTGTTAACTCGTTGGTCTAGTGGGTTTAATTCTGTGGTTTACTTGTCAGAATACTTTGATGCAATTGCTAATTTTTTCAAACAAATTAACAGTCTTTCAGTTCAAGGCCAAAATGTGTTGGATGACCACTTGAGTGAAACTAAATGTAAAATGGCGAAACTAAATGTAAAATGGTGAAACTTCAAGTAGCCTTTGTCTCCTGAAAATTGCAAATTAATTACAATCCCAATTTTGGAGTTTCAAAGTAAAGAGAAGCCTGTGGCACATTTGGTACATTCAAGAATTGAATCACTGAAAGCAAAATGTGAATTAGTGAGAAATGATCAATTTGGTACCAACGTTCTACAGATGTTTGCCAAGTTTCACCACTATGTAGAGGACAAACTGAGGAGTATTTGAAGGCATGTGGTGCACTAGCTTGTGCTAAGCTAAATTCAATGTTAGCCAAAAATAGTGACGAAATTAAAGTGATAAAAACCTTAGGGGGGTACCTGATTGTCCCTACTAAGTTACTAAGCAGGCCTAGTTCAAGTAATGGGAGAGAACTTGAAAGAATGTTCAAGGACCTTCCTGCTTTCCGAGACTTGCAGTGTGATTTTCAACTAGGTCACAAATAACTGTGCATATTAAATTTCGAACAAATTGACAGTGACTATGTTGATAGTGTAAAAGCTC
This sequence comes from Timema cristinae, assembly GCA_039000515.1. Taxonomy (NCBI): domain Eukaryota; kingdom Metazoa; phylum Arthropoda; class Insecta; order Phasmatodea; family Timematidae; genus Timema; species Timema cristinae. Next base: position 82,569,406 of record JBCFYV010000012.1, read on the forward strand.
TAATAAGAGTTGAAACACAAAGGTTAACATTTTCGTGTTTTTGTAGAAAAATCGTTACAATCTCTTTGGGTTCCCATTTAAAATGAACGGTATTTTTCAACCAACAATTTGGTAGTGACGATAGATGTACCATGATGAATGAAAAAAACATTACTACATGTTGTATGTTACAGTTTGGCAATAGAAAGTAGGGTGATGTGCCGGTAAATATTTGTGTTGAATTTTAAACACCAAATACTACTATTTTGAAAAATTAATGAAAATTTAAAAAAATATATTCACCATAAAAAAAACTGTGTCTGATGATGGAAAATACAAACTTTTAAAGCTTGAAAGTTTTCTCTACGATACAGATTCAGGATAAAGTAAATAAAATAAATATCCAAATTCTAAATAAAAGTAAATTCTAGTCACCTCCAAAAATAGTCTTACAATGATTAATGAACATATTTACAACAACAACAAAATATATCAAAATTAATGTAAATAAAAACTTGAAATGTTTAATGAAAAACTAACACATATTTTGGTAAAAAAAAACTTTAGTAAATCTAAATCTAGCTCTCTATAACCAAACTAATCCACTCAAACAAATAAAAAAAGAAATTGCTTACTGTTTCAATAACTTATATGGAATGTTTGAGCACAGCTGTAGTATTAAAATAGCTAGAACTAGTAGCCTATATTTCATAAATAAAAATATTTTAAACACTAAAAAAAATTACAATCATAGCTAGTTTCATTATTGTATTAAAAAGATAAATAAAAAATAAGATAAAATAGATTTTAAGGGCAGTATTTAAGGTGATTAGGCCTATTATATAATCAAAATATAATAAAGATTATTAAGTAGTTCTAAATTTTGATATAATAAATAAGTTATTTAATAAACCATTTAAGAATAATCAAGAAATATGCTTATCAAATTTCATTTAGACAGTAAAAAAAATTATTTGAATACATATTTGGAAGAAGTTATAAAAAATAGGTTAGGAGCAGATATAAGGAGTGAACAAAATATGGCTTTTCCAATAAAAAGATGAACATAGTTCACACTTTACACTGCTGCCACTGAACAAAGAGGAACACAGTTCACACTTTGGACTGTTGCCATTGGACAATTCACCACACTTTTATATTTCAGCCAGTGGGTCCTATTGTGTTTGTTCCTTTTATATGTTTCCATCCCTCTTTCCTGTATATAGCAAAAAGTTAAAAAAGTATCTCCTAAAACAGCTACATGTATACATAAAAACATACACACACAGTGTATTGATGAATGTGGAGAGTAACTGGGGTGTGGATAGTAGACATCAAATCAACATTTTATATATATATATATATATATATATATACATATGAGGGCTGACTGGTAGTTATGCCTTCAACTCCATAATATTTTAACAAATGCCAGACCCTCATCGGTAGCCACATGGTCTACTATAAGGTGCTACTCTCGCAAGATACTAAATTGCCTTAGACACAATCTCGGTTGGGTGCATTTAAAGTAGTTTAAAAAACTCTTTTTCACTCTTTTATGCAAATGCAGGTACACTTCATTTAAATTCAACCTTCTAAATGCCTAACACATTAGTGTAATTATTACATAGGTGTATAACCCGAACTGGTAGTAAGAGGCGGTGTTAAAAAAAATATTAATCAACAAATACAAGTTGTTTTCGGTAAAGAATGTGCTGCTGTAGGCACTGTGCTGTGTTGGACAATCATGTGATGGTTACTCGTTAAAAACTGATTTGGTTGACAAATATCAAGTTTCACAACATCAAAAATTTTCAAGTGAAAGCAACGGCAAGAAATCTTCTGGATACAAATAATGTTATACAAATGGGTTTCCTCGAATCTGGGACACAAATCAATAGCTCAAAAACAATGTTTGGTTATCAGTTTGGACCTTCATGGACATGATTATGGTTTCAATGAGGAACAACTGCAGAAACAAGGTCTGGCATTTTACTTTGATGGCTTCACTAAACTTTTTCATTGTTGGTGAAATGTGTTGATTTGTGTGAGGATTATGTTTAAAAGTATGCCCATAGATTTCAAGAGTATATTATAAGAAATCTTTTATGTATATTTTATTAAATATTATTATTCAAACTGAAGTAATGGAGTCAACCCTTATATATTAATTTTTAGAAGACAACCAACCATAAAAAAAAACAAATTTAAAACATACAAACACAATAATTTCAATACTGTTAGTCACTGAGAATTCTTAGTTGTACAATTACAAATTACATAAGAAAAAATTACAGAGTACTTTATAAATAGTTTATGAAAAAATACTGTTAAATATACAAGTGTCCTTGTGGAGGACTCAAATACATTTGTATTCTCTAAGTCCTAAGAGATGGAACTTATCGGTAGGAATGTGACTACCCAACTATCATACCAGAATGACTGTGACTAGGCTACTATCATACAGGAATGAGCTTACGCCACTATCATACCAAAATGCGACTATGCCACAGCTTCAAGAGTAAACCTTTTTATCCTGCTTAGTTTACAAAAGATATATAAGAATGTTTTAATAAAAATTAATATTTTATATATTGGACCAATAATACTTTTAGTGTAATTTGGTCTCTAGGATTTTGTAAGCAGCACGTTTATATTCAAAAAATAAAGAGTGAGCCGATTTAACTAAAAAAAAAAGTATAAATTATATTGTCTTTACCAATGAGATATCTATAAGCTTTAATGGCCACCACCACATTATTTAAAGCATGTACCCTATGTAAACATGCAATGGAAAGTCTAAATGAATTATTTAGGATATTTTACAGGCTTGTTATTGTCGATAAAATATTCACCAACTTAAATAAGACCGTAGAAATATAGTACAAAGTTTTGTGTTCAATCTAGGGAGGAGCAAACTTTTTAGCTATTGTGGTTTTCAGTATTCTCTTTTAACAAAATGTCTGCACTGCCCCCATCAAGTAACCAAAGTGGCATCCGCAAAAGAGTATTGATCTCGGCTAAGAAACAAGAAGATAAGAGGAACACAGTAAAGTGAAATTGAATCATAGTCAAAATTTCATTGGCCCCGACTCTGACCGCTGTGGCGTAGTTGCAGTGGTGATGGTGTGGCGTGGTGGCTCCCACTGTTAGGGGCAGTCCTGTGAATGCAGCAAGGGATGAAAGTCCCCGTGAGGAAGCGTGTCTGTGAAAGTGTCTTGGAACTCATCACGCTCATGGGGGTCGTCCAATATGTCTGCCACTGTAAGGCAAATAATAAAAATGTCAAAGTTGTGGGCGTGAGATTGGCCGAGGATACCTCACTTTGTGATACCCCACACACAACTATAATGTCTCGAGAGAGGTGAAATTTACTGTGAAACAGATTCGCAACCAAACAACTTAAAAGGTACTATTATAAATAAGTTCTGCCAACTGATTATTAAATTAAACAGTGGCCCAAGACCAGGACTTGACCCCAACAGCATAATTGGGAGTTAGATATGAATATTAGCAACTTGTCACATGTATGCGCTCTTTACAACATGCTAACTCCATTCACCCTGAAAGGAAGCACAGTTAACTTGACGGGTTATGCTATGGTGAAGTTATATGGTAGGGCCATACTGTAATCGGTCAATATAAGACTGTCAACTTTAAGGGTTGACAGAGTGAACATACATCCAACTTTTCACAGTCTTCTTCCCCCGCAGTGGGAATCTAAAATCAAACCCTTTTGCAATCTAAAATTGCATGCTAGTGCAGTTTACCCTCTAACTGATTACCCAGTTGGAGGACTAATTATATTTACAACTTTTAAGAGTGTTTAAAAAAATATTACAACCTTAATATGTTGACACATGCAACCGTCAACACCACCATTGGCACTCCCAAACAATAAGAGAACAAAACTTTTGTTTTTATAATAACATATTGATTCATTTATACATAGGAAAATACAGGTACATTTCTGTTTGCACCATCACTTATCTTACTGTTTATTCATACAATCTGCAACTTACACTGAACTAAAGACACACAATGAAGAAAGTGAATACCAAACAAATGTTCAAGCACTCATCTAAAGAAAGGATAGGAAAACAATTGATTGAATACAATATATTTTGTTTCTGCTAAGGTATGAGATATCAAATTGATAAGAATTCACTTCATGTGATAAATCTTCACACAGAATATTATAATTTGTACATTTCACTGACCATCACCAGAAAAGCACAGCCAGATGTCACATCCAGTATGGAGTGTAGTCTTCATTGTTTTTTGGAGACTACACACCTGTAAAAAGGCAATGTCCCCTTGTAGAGAGTGTGGATCATTGTCATTCTTGACAACGATTTAACCAGTTTTAAATCCAAGAGCCGTAAAGAGATACCCTCTCTCTCTTTTGCTACTACGATCTCTTACCCCCAAATGTAACTTTGAAATGGGTGCCCAAGAGGGCAAGATATAGATTTAGGGCCCTAATATAATTTTGTCCTTACCTTGCAAATAATTTATCAGTTTGTACAAATTCTGTAATAATCATTGTGGCACTTGTGAATAGAGTTCAATTAAAAGACCATTAGCCAAATTTAGTTACAATTATGTTACAAAGTAGTTTGTCAAATAAACTGATTTATATTAAAACTTTATTTTCTAAAAGCGATTGTTCCCAGACACATTCAATATGTGGGAGTGATTTCTCACCTGTAACTGCGTTGTTAATGAGCTCCAAATCATTTGTACCTCACCTGCCTTTAAACTATGAGAAGAAATAATATGTTCTAACTTGCAATAATTTATGTCAATCTTTACCACAAATGGTTAATTGTCTGAATAATCATGATCACGTTGGAGACCATATTACAGTTACAGGACAAAAATACAATTTTACGATGAAAAGAGCAGAATAGCAAACTGTCAGATAAAAAAACAATGTCTGACGTGGAATTATTTTAAAATTGGAAGGTGCAACTTCAAATGAATTCTCGCTACAATTTGAAGGGCTTTATTGAGTTATTGTAAAAACATTATAAATACATTTAAATTATGGAGGAACCATATTAACAATTCAGTTGAGGCATTTGGACATTGAAATCCATTTTGGATTATTTAGCTTGGTGAGCTATATCCTATCCCCTTCTTATTCTTTCGATGAGGCACAAGTCTGTGTGAGAGGGATCTGTAATATGACGCATGGATGCCATTTTTATAAAATTGTATAAGTTCGTACACATAATTATAGCCCCCATATACCTAAATTTTAATCATAGGTTTGAACATCAAATACATTAATTAATAAGCTCAAGATTTATTATTATTTCCCTCCGAGCTATTTTGAGATACATTTTTTGGTCAGTTTATTCAAATCTTGAGCTTTTGAGGTCTTCGTTCAAACAAAATTACAGGAGAACATTTATTAATTTTAAAATTTATTTTAATTTCCATATCTGAGGAGCAAATAAATGACAACACAATTCAATACTGTGGTGTGAACAAGCTATGTAAATAATTATTACTACAAGCGTTACCATTAGTTAGAAGAATTGTGACACATGCGATCCACCCCAATACTAGCTATTTATTTTACATTTCAATTTCATGGAAAAGTTATGGTTTATTGGAAACAAGTCATGAACAAAGAAAGAACCTGACCTGCTAGCTTAAGCTATTTTTTTTTTAAATTGTGCATTGTGTGCTGCTACACATTCACACTATCTACATATTTACACTAATGGGTCAAGCAAGAGGAACGTAGGATTTAAAAGAAATATACCTGTATTTGCATAGTGAGTAAGAAAACATTTACAAAAAAAAATCATACACCTATCTGGGATTTAAACCCTGATCTCACCGTCATAGGCAAACATAGTCTCTTACTAGAATAAGCCAAAGACCATTTAAGCATTGATGCCAGTTTAAATTAATTGAAGTACAGTAGTCTCTCAATAATCTGACCTAAACGGGACAGACCAGTGGTTGGATTACCAAATTGTTGAATAATATGGACACAGATAAAAGAGGGGGACGGGCAAAAAAAATATTCAAATTACTTTAAATAAAAGTGCAGAATAAGTATGAAATAAGGTTCACTAGTAATTATTTTACAGTACAAAAATATGAATGCAATAAATTACAGAACTTATATTTTGTGTAAACAAAACTTTGGATTTAAAATTACTATATAAGTACATTAAGGGGAAAATGCAAAACTCACTCACAATATGAACAAGTACATGCTAACATTCACTAAGGCGGGCGAACAAAGCTACAACCACAGAGGTATGTGACTCCCTTGCAGACAAAACAGCAATGGGAGTAGAAACAATATTATGGGTGTGTGCGCAGCACAACAGTGTGCGACTCACTACCTAACAAAAAACACTATGTTGTTGGAAAATAATATGCATGCGCATACTGCACAATAATGTTAGTTGTGCGTCATGAGGATATGTAGGATTAAACGGAATGTCGGATTATCGAGACTCTACTGTATATGACTTGCAAGAATAATTTGTGAATATTCTCCCCACCACCTGTCTGAACTGTAAACATTTTATTTGTGGTAATGGAGTAGAGATGAGGAAGGTGGAGTTTAAAATAAATCTGCCAACATTTGAGTGGAGGGAGAGTAAGAAACCATTTAGGAAAAACCACCCTTAATACATCAATCCATGATTCAAACGCCAACCTCTTTGTCCCCAACAAGCCAAACTAGATAAGCCCGACATTTAGTCTGTGTGCCTATCAATGCAGGTTGTGTGTCTAGCCTCTGTAAGCATAGACATTTATGTAACTAGAACATTTTTAATAAAAACGAACCATTGTCAAAATTTTAGTAACATAATTAGGACTACTACAACAAATGAAATATCCAAAATTGTAATATTATCAAAATTAGAGAACTCTCCTAATCCACCCAGTTTTAAGTTGAACTTCCATTTTTTCCAGGCACCTATTTAATCTCTTGCTCTCTATTTAGTTATTTTACTTTCTACAGAGATTATTTAAGGTGGGAATGTAGAGGACATGAAAAAAGGTCAGTGTTTTACCAGTTCTTATATCAAAACATATTTTTGATGAAAATAAATCAATTATTGCTTAAATACAGATATAAAGTTTAATTTTCTTCACAAGGTGCCCTAAACAGTTCTTAAAAATCTGTCAAAGTTGTTCTGGAATTTAATGAAAACTTTTTCTTTTCATTTAAAAGTTTGTCATCTAATGCCACTATGCGTACAACAGATATTCATAAATCTATTTATATCTTCACGTGAATAAAATTAAACTCTATGTTTGTACTGAAGAGATATTTTATTTATTTTTACCAAAAAAATATTTACTAAGAACTGCAAAAGCACTGGCCTTATCTCACATTCCATAGATCCCCACCTTAAAAACTGTTTCCTTTGGTTTGTAATTAAAGTTTACACACCAAGCCAAACGATTAACAATATGACCAAACAATTTGTAATAGAGTGGAATCTCCCTTAACACACACTTCTTAATATTGTAACTTCTTTATCCCAAAAAACTTACCCAATAGTGGACTTTTTCATTATTGGATATGGACAATGCTATAGATGTATAGTTATGCATAAAGCCAGCTCTCTAATAATAGATGACAAAAATGGCAAATACCAATCCATATATTTTACAGTAGAGATGTTAGAAATTTCAATGTCTCATATGGAGTGTGAGTAGTCCCACCTTACCCTGCTAATGAAACAGTGCGATGCTTTAATAGCCAATGTTATCACAGGTAGATGCAAAAGGACAATTTATGATAAAATGATACAAAACAATATTGTTTAATTTATTTAAAACATAAGCTTATCGATGAAATAGTGTCTTAAGTTTTGAGGTCATTGATTTATTTTTAGGTACGATAAATAAAAACATTGCTCACATACATTAAAACTTCCTTACTGTTTGGAGTTGAATAGAGTAGGTTCTTTGTTTACGCCATCCCTGTATGTTTAACAGTGTTAATTTTATACTGTGCTCTATTTTCTTTACTTTAGGTCAGCTGTGTGCATTTAATGAATATTCAGTACAATTGGCCTAGTGACCACATTTAACTGTATTTTCGTATTGTTGTGAGTACTACACACATTGCACAGTAAGCTATGTAGAGTATTTATTCATTCAATAGTCATGATTACACTGCCTACAATATTGAGAGTGCAGTAATAAGATTTGTGTAATATGTATGCCAGTATACAGGTTCATAAAGAATAATCTACATCAGCCAAGTCAAACTTGCAGTGAGCTGCATGCGGCCCATTCCATGGTTTTGTGCATTCCATGGGCCTTATGATGAACCATTATGCCATACAGCCTGACATTTCTTTTTATAAACACCAAGAAAATACAACATTTTGGAATGTGATAGTTGGAAATTTATCATAATCCTAAGAATTCTGGCATGTTATGTCTTCAACATAGATCAATTTCCAAAAAATCTTGAATATGCACACCCAATGTGATCAATGTTTTGTAGCATGCACTCTTATGTTAACAGTTGCTTTCTCATATAAAATGAAAACCAAACCCAGAGAGATAAAAATGAGTTGGGATTTAAAGCCTCACATAAATACTATTGTTGCAAATAAATGATTTCAAATGTTGGTAAAAATTATAGGGTTAGTTTTATTGTTTTAAATATGAGGCTTACTCTTTTCTTTTTGTAATAATAAGATATTAAGTTGGGATTATTTTTGCTTAAGAAGATAACAATACATGTTTTATTTTTAAATGCACTCCCCTCAATAATTTTAATGTTCATTGTGGCCCTTATGATCAAACAAGTTTGACATGCCTGATCTATATATATATTAACAGAAAGATCTTTAAAACATAATTTTTCCAAATAACAGACACATTTTACTCCCAGATGATGCCTGCTATTAAGAGATTTTACTGTACTCGGCTACAAACTAGTGTTTTATTCTCCAAACAAGTTTTCTGTTCAACCCTTTTGTAGTATGGCAACCTAGAAACATGATCAGTGCACTCTCATCATGAATCAAACACTAAAACTGCTTATGTTTGAGCAATTAAAACACAACATGCCCCGGTTTGTTATCTGGGTGATGAGTGAATTAGTTGCTGGTGAACTTTCTCTCGTCGTAAGTTTATGCAAAACCAGGAGAAAAGATTTGAGCAAAACACGATAGGAGGTTCCTTGAGACCATCATTTGTCGTATCAAGAGAACACAGGTTTGATACCTTTGCTCATTTGGTAGTGCATCTGCCAAATTATCTTAAATTTCCAATTAGCTTACCAGTTTAGCCAAACAATGTATCATTGGTAAAATTGGAGCTTTTCCTTCACGGTGATGAATTGAAGTTGGGGGGACTAGGTGTTGTGTCTGATATAGAACTTGGTTAATTTGTATATTGTATTTTGTATATATTGTATTAATAATAAGTTGGTTCAAAGAATGCACATTAAATGGTACTACAAAATAATTATATCAGGAATATAGGGGTGTTTTGGTCAGTCATCGCATAAGGTTAACTACGAGTTAAACACTTTGTATACCTTGTGACACATACATATTACGGCCACTGCTACAAATCAACTATATACAATAAGTAAACTAATTAGTCTCAATCACCAACAACTTATCTGCCAATACAATAATACTCTGTCTACTCTGAACACAGCATGTTTGTGATAATTAATTCTAAAATTATTATTAATCCTTTTAAAATGTACATCATTTATATAATACATACTTAAAAACTGTCAAAATATTAGCTACCTTTCCCAACTTATGAATATATTACACCTTTTGTTATATTTTTAAAACTCCAGATTTTATATATCCATTAGCCATTAATGCTACAGACAAAATATATTAATATTACAAATTAATATATGATAAGGTCTTTTCTTTTTAAAACTAATTATGACAAATTTTAAATAAACTGCTATGCCACAGCCAAAAATCACATTTACTTTCTTCATAAAAATAAACTCACTTAATAGTAAGCTTTGATTAAATATTGAAATAAGATCTAAAAGAAAGATTTATTCCCAACAGGGTGTACTTGACATTCATACCAGAAAAGAAAGATAGATGATGGTATAGAGGAAGAGAGAATGAAGAAGATATGTTAATAATATAATTTTATGAAACCTTTTTTGACGAACCAAATTGAATCTTTTTCGCATGGACCAATGGCTCTGTCTGATAAATTTGTGAAGTGTTTAAGTTAATATAATTAATAAGTAGGCTTTTAGTCAAATAGTTTTTAAAAAAATTTAATAAGTTCATCAAACATCAATTTTTGTCATAGTCTGTTCTAAAGGCAACAGTTTATCTCAAACAAAAGAGGCATTTTTACACAAGCTAGAGAGTACTTTGTCAAACAGAATTTTAAAATTATGATGATTAAATACAGTTTGTATAATTTTGCTAGTCAATATTTACAATATTATTAATAAATGTGGTTAAAAATTTAACAATCCAATAAACCAGGTCACAACTGACTCATGTTGCCATTAGCAATGAGGGCAGATCTGAGATAGTGAGGCATTGGTCTATTAAGTAGCGCTGGTTCATCATACTTAGTAGTTTGGAATTGGGAGAGTCCCAGTGATGGAGAACCATTTGCCCGTTACTGGATCCCTGGAATACTTGATTCCTGGCAGCACTAATGACAAACAAGTTTATTAGAACTTAATCAGGATTACAAAAAGAGATGGATCGGCTCCACTCTTATTCAAATTTGAATCTCGAATAAAGGTTTTTATTTTATTTTGAGTTGCTTTAGAAAGTAGAAACTAAATATTTCCTAAATATGAACATAAAAACAAATAAATGTATGAACACAATGTGGAAACACTTGGAAGTAATGTGGCACATCATGCAAGTGGTAGGTAAGGAATCCAACTTGAAAAAGTAATTAGGTTAGGCCTCAGTAAAAAACTTTTTTTTTTCATTTCTTCAGTCTATTCAGACTTCTGATCAAGTTCACAGTTGCACAGATATAAAAACACAAAGTAACATTGTGTTTTCCTTGTGTGGGTTTTTCTGGCTTTTTCTATTAATTTTTACCATTGCGTTTTACTACCTGTTCGGGTTATATGTTTATGTACTAAATGCACTAATGGTTTTAAGGATGGTGAAGGGTATAATTATAGAAAGTGTATCCACATTAGAATGAATGGAGAGTGGAAAACCTCCCTCAGTACACCCGACAAAGATTCAAACTTCAATCTCAATGTCATCAGCAGTCTAATCTACAGCAAGAGTAGCACATTAGACCATGTGGCCACCAAATTAGGTTTTGTCTTTCTTAATATGAAAAAGGAATATTTCTGGAAATTTAAAGAATCAAGTGTAGGTGAAAAAGTGATCATAAAATGAAAGTTTGAAGGGTGTGTGAAGAAATTAGGTGCATTTGTTTTCTACCTAGGACTAACCTAACTATCCTTTCAGGTTGTCTTGTCCCTAATACATAACTTTACACTATTTCCACATGGTTTTTATCCATTACTTTTTATTTTTAGCACTGCGATCTTACTATCCGTTCGGGTTTACACTTAGTACTAACTATGCTAATGGGTTAGAGTGGAAAACCATTTAGGGAAAACCACCCTCAGTTCACCCGAGCAAAATTCAAACCTCAAATCTCTCCGGCCTCGGCAGTCTAGCTCAACACAAAACTAGTGTGTTAGCTAACTAGGCCACCGAGACGGGTCCTTTAGCCATTAATAAATGTTAATGTCCAGTAGTGAATTTAAAGGTGATTCAACCTTATTCAATTAAATAACAAATTATTAATGGCAGTGGTCTGTATTTTAAGTTTCCCATTTGGGAATAAGAAGTCATTATGTAACATAGCTACTAGCTTTGTTTATTTTTAGGCTTTCGATTGTAAGGTTTTTACAAAGCCTCTAATTTCAACCAGGACTTAAGGACTTGAAGATTCAAAGGACCCATCTCAAATTACCAATAATATGAGATAACACTGTGGATTGTGAAAGCTTGATGTGCATTAGTGTGCTTGACTTCGACAACATAGCAATTTTCAGGATGGTCTGTTTTGACCTAGTTCTAACCACCTCAAGATTCTCCAGGAAACCCTTGGAATTATGAGAGTTAAAGCCACAAACCTATGTATAAATTCTTCTTGCTCTTGCAACTGGGATCAGATGACCCTTAGACAGAAGTCAACTTCTCTAACCACTCAATCATGATAATTTTGTGCGACACATTTTAGTCAAGAAATTCAGATCAATGAGGAAAAAATTGAAGTATGGAAAATGACTATTTCAGTGCAGTTTAAAATATGATACCAAATTAAAAAATCAAAACTAGTTTTTTTCCACTCAATTGAGCAGATCTGCATAACAGGCAGACCTGATCGACAAGGTGTTCTGCTAAACAAGCACTGACTCAAGCAAGGTTCACAAGGCAGACGCTGCCATCTAGTCATCTTTTACATACATTTTATGTGTTTAAAAGGAAATACTATTTTTCAAAAATGACAACCTGGACACAATGAAGTGAATACGGGAGTTCTGGCTTAATTCACCAATGTATTACCACAAATGTATCCTGGTCTGTCTTGTGTCCAGGGTTAGAATGAGTGGAAAAGACTGATGAGCAAGTGTACAACTTTAACCCCCCCCCCCCCCCATCTTGAATGCAGGAAATAATCAGGGTAGAGTTGGCAGGTAAGGATAAGTTTTTATGGATTGACTTTTTGTGCATCATGTCACTATCTGTCAGTGATGCCCGTGTCTGTGTGTTACTAGTGATGAATTTTTTTAGCAAGTTTTACTACCCACTCGGGTTAAACACTTTTGTACTAATTACACTAGTGTATTAAGAATTAGGAAGGTTGAATTCAAAGAATCTGTACTACCAGCATTTGTGTGGAGGGAGAATGGAAAAAAAACCATCATCCGTACACACGATCAGGATCAAACACTGATTTATCCGTCTTTGGCAGTCTAGTCTAATGCTAGTTTAGCGTCTTAGACATGTGAACACCAAAGAAGGTAGTGCTGAAGTTATTTGACACATGGTTGGGTCTTTGGGCAGTATGCAAGAACGTTAGTGAATGCTTAGTGGACCGATAGTGTGGTCCCGAGCACACTATCGGTCCATCTTTTAACCTATGATGAAGCATCCACTTAGTCAAGTTCTTGCAGATGACCCTTTGTGGGGCAAGAGACACACTGACCCTCTTTGTGGGTATCCTCTGGAAGTTTAAATAAGACTCGCATGGTTTGATAGGGAATGAGTTAGACGGGGTTGCAGGGTGGGGGGCGGCAAAAAAGCCAACAAGCACGAAACTATTCAAGGGTTGTTTTGGATAATACTAAGTAAAGAGATGTTCCCCACTCCAGGTTAAATTATGTAATTTATCTGGTTCTATTTCCTCGTTTGCTAGGTTTTGTTATCGCGTGCAGGTGACGATATACATAATTTATATTTGATGTTACAGCTGTGAATATAATCTATAGATATCCGTAAACTACTGTGGAGGTGTTAAGAATTACTTTTAATTTAAAAAAAAATTAATGAAAGAGATAACATCCAAATAAGATTGTATCTCTGATAAATATTACTTTTTTTTAGCACTGTGTCTTACTACCCGCCTGGGTTTTACACTTATATGCTAATTACACTAATGGGTTAGGGATTAGGAAGGTTTAATTTAGAGGAAGTACATCAGCATTTGCATGGAATCACAGTCAAAAACTACCCTCAGTGCACCCGACCAGGGCCGAGCCACGATCTTCCAGTCATAAGTAGTCTAGTCTAACATGAAAGTAGTGCTTTAGAGTTTAGACCATTGGCCACTGAAGTGGCTAGTTGGTTTATATTTAATTATAGTAAACAATAACATATTTGTGTTGCTAACGCTTGGGATTTCTTCATTTTAGTGACAAATGTCAGTGCTATTCCAGCTGAAACACTCATTGGGGTTCCCTGCACCATGGAACAGATGAATAGTACAAAGCAGTGTAAGTGTTGTTAGTTTTTATAATTAGTGCAATATGACAGCACACACACAAGAGAATTTCCAACACCAAATGAAAGATTTTTATTAAATTAATGAGTAGATTTATATTGTAATATACATATTAATAACCATTTAAAATACTAGAGGAAAAATGCAAATACATAAATAAAATATTAAAAATGGCCCGAATGAGACACGCAACTGATTTCAGTTTTAACAATGAACATAATGCCTCTTGTTAAAGTAACAATAATCTGCACACAAAGCTACCTTTCAGTACTGAAAATGTTACTTCATAAGGCAATGTATTACTTTGGGTAGGTTTCATAAACTAAATTGTCTCCCATATAAATATGACAAATTCTGGCCACAGATTTGTGTGTTTAAGTTTATACAAATCAAACACAAAAGTGTATATGTTGAAATGATTTAAGTATCATAGAAAAAATATGACATCATAGCTTGTAAATGATACAGTGAAGTTAACTGTCAGCTTTTATGTATGTGGTTTATTATCTTATATAATAATTAAAAATAGTTTTGTGTGTCATTATTGGCTAGATACCAATACTTTCCACAAAAATAGTTGAAACTGTGGGTGAATGGAGTAAATATTACTTAACAATCACCGATATTCTTTAAAATTAAGTTTCCTTAAACTTGGGTTTCCTTTTTTATGAAGGTTATATCTTGCATTTCACCCCTATTATCCCCTCCTAATGTACTGTCGATGAGTTAAGATTTATTTTTATATAGTCAAAGATATGTCAAAAATAAATATATTTATTACTAAATAGGGTTTTCTAAATTTCATAGAAGGTTATCAAACTTTTTTCAAATTCCTTACCTAGTCATAAAAATATTATCTTATGAGCTGAATAAAGATTGACCCAGCTACATTGAAATCATAATACAATACTCAAGACTAATGAAATATTTGGCCAAAGCTATCTAAATAAACAGTGTAGAAACACTGTTCAATAATGTAAAGTAAGTGGTAGCAAAGGAAGCCAACCTGAAAGGATTATTAGGTTAAGCCTAGATAGGAACGTGTGTCCCTCTCTAGATCTAACCTAACTATCCTTTTAGATTTGTTTCCTTCCCCATCACTTACATTCATGTAGTGTTTTTACACTGTTTTAATATACATTTTTGAGCTATTAGGCAATGATTCATTTTATTATCAATGTAAACAAACACAAATTAAACTCATACAAATACAAATTTTGATTGTTTCTTTAATAGAAGATGGTGATTTACATTATAATTTTATAAGAATGAAATAAAAGAGAATGAGATTCAAAATACATAGTACTTTTAATGTTGAGCATTTGTGGAAGGGAAAAAAAAACAGTATGAACTCTGAAGTAAGACTATATGAAAATCTGTTTTGGATTTTGTTTTTGTTGGATTCTTTCAACTTCACAAAATTATATTGAAACAATTAAATGTTAGATGACATAAATGATCAAGAGAGTTTCTCAATATTGAAGGGACAGAATTTGGTTCATTTTGGTGTTTTACATACTTATTAGTAAACACATTTTAGTATATAAATAATTAATTTTATATCAATAAATATAATGCAACTTTATAGATGCAACTAAAGATAGGTATGTGGAAACATCACAGTGCTGCAATTACATGTAAATATTACACACACAAACTAACATTATTGTCAACAACAATATTTAAATAATCAGTAGATTAATACAATAATTTAATTTATTTTTTGCTAATAAATGTCCCATGATTAATGCTTTGATATTTGTGCAAATTAATTCACATGTTTTCCTTAGAAAAATAATGAATGCATTGTTACAATTTTTAACAATATTATTCTTAAAATAGATACATGTCACTGACCGACACAAAAGTACATTAAAACTATAATTAAAAATTATATATAATTTATTTAACAATGCCATGATATGTAAATAATCAAATGGAATTAAAAAAACAATGTTTGTATAAAAAATACAAGTTGTTAAAAAATTGTATATAAAAAATTGAATCAAAGAGAGTTCATTTTGTGTTGTCAACTTAAACCGCAGGTCATGCAACTTCGTGTACTGTCCCCAATCATTCCATGCGTTTATATCTCCCAAAGTTGACATGAGGTACCACTATTCCAATAGGGGCGACAGCGAACCTCCGAACATCTGTCAGCCAAGGGCCTCAGTTACAAGGTCATCAGATTAACAGTGAAAAAAGCAAAAGCTACTATGGTTAAAAAAAAAGCTTTCATGCGAGCAAAAAAAAAACAAGGCAAACATGCATAAACAAACCAGAGTTCTTAAAGATCTATATACACCCTTCTTTCCCTATGAATTCTTGAATTGGAATGTGGCAGAAAATTTTGGGCACAAACTACAAGAGGGCCACCAATAATTACAATATACCAAACTCTTTAAGAGTTGCTAGTCCTAACCTCTTGTACAATTAAATGTACAAAAACTTAAGTGGCCAAAAGGATAAAAGACAATTAGATCCATGTAGGTTGTGTTGTGGTCAAAAACACTAGGTCATCAGTTATAAGTATTGCCAGCAGCCTAATCTTTGAGCGTCACACTTGAATCAAATTTCTACCAAGGACTTCAATAGAAACTAAACAGGAAGGTTTGTGAAACCTACTGCTAAATATGGAGGTGTTTTTGCCATATTTTTTAAGTTTAAAAACAGGTTAGCTTATGCATAAGTCTATAAAATGTCTGATCTAATAATATATGTATGTTGTTATTAAGATTATTACTATTAATAACCCAATATTATAAATACGTTACTATGTAATTAGTGTAGTTATGATACAAACACTTGATTACATTGGTTTCAAACAATGAGCAAACATAGTCAGTAAATATATTTTAATAACGTGTTTATTTAGATTGGTTTATATTAAATAAGTTTAAAAAAGTATAGGAATGATTTGGAGCCTATTATATTGAAAAAGTTCCAACTTTGTTGAATACATTTTTTTAATATAAAGAAAAAAATTACTGCCATTTAAAATCCTATATGGTATTCAAAATATATCTCTAAATTATATACGTTTAAGCAAATATGAATTCACTATCATTTTACAAGTAAGCATGCACACATACCATCTTAATAAGTAGAAATTGCAAAGCAAACTTGGATTCAGTTCGCTATAATACATATTACAAACTTGCCCGCAGCATACAAAGTAAAATGTTTATACAAATTTAATATGACCTAAAATATACTTTGTGCACATGATTGGAAAATTATAGTAGTTTTTCTTTGTTTGGATTTATTTAAATGATGTTTTGGCCCGATTCCAAATAATGGATTGTTTTTCTTTAAAACTTGGGCTCGCTAATGAACCCCGTTAAATAGAACCCTCACTGTTTAACTAACTAGTAACTAGGGATGTTTGTGCTGATCAAACAATTTATAAAATATTCTTGCTTTTCATATATTATTTCTAATGTAAGATTAAAGTAATGAAAAAGCTTAGTATTACAAATGATATATTCTCTGTCTACAAAACAGTTTCACAAAGATCAGACTTCTAGCACTTTCACTAGACTTAATAGTAATTATTTTTTTGCCAATTTACTAAAATATAAGATTTAAAATCAGATATGGATAGTTTCAATTTCCTAATCTTCGATTCTGATTCTCAACACACCTTAATTTTTAAGATAAGCAAATTTACTAATCTTTCTCTAGTTTTTTTAGATGACAAAAATCATGGTTTTACCAATTTAAATTCTTGTTTATTATTCTTGAGTTTCAACTTGTGTAGTTGATTGTTTTGAAGAACTAGTGGATATTTGTATTTTCTGGGAATACACTATTGAAGTACACTTTCTAACAGAAAAATTAAATTAATCTATTTTATAACAAACCTGCTAGAACCTTGAAGCTGGCTACATGGTTAGTGGTGAAGGAGTCAATTTTTTCCTAAATTGAATGAATGTTTCACTCGTTAGAACTAGCAATGATTGTTAAAACTAGTCTATAATTTTTTCACTACATTTCTCTACACATTTGTGGTATACAAAAACATATTACTTAATGGATTGCACAGAGACTGCTGCAATTTGTGTTAAAAGTTTCACTAAAATATTTTTCCAGAGGAGCGTAAACAAAGAATTACATCATCTAACATATATTTAATCAGGATTAAACAGTGAAACATACATTGATTTTAACTATGAAAGTCATTAAAAAATTTCCAAACTAGGTATTTAGTTCCCTCAATCAAAGAATATTGGTACAATGTGCGTTAGGAGCAGTAATTTTAGTAGCATTTTGTGACTAGAAGCAAATATTTAATTACAAAGAAGTATAAAAGTAACAACGCAAAGAAATGATATGTTTTTAATTAGGGGTGTGTGAAGTCCATTTTTTCAATTTGAAGTTAACTCAAATTTAATATATAAAATATTCTCAAAGCCAAATCGAAGTTTGAATATTTTCTTTTAGTTGTTTTATGCTTGAAATAATTAAATTGTTGCTATTTATAAAATTTTATGCACTAAAATTAATTGGAAAATGTTTTATTGCATAAATGTTTGTAATATTTTGTGTTACTTCAACAAATCAATTTATTATCACAACATGCAATCCAATGTCTTCAGACTTTTTCCATATGAATATTAATTTGTAATGTACAAAACAGTTCAGAATGGCTATAAGTGAGCATAAATGGAGTATTCTAGCTGTCGATATTGTTATTGGCAAAGCTTCAAAGCCAGAATTGGTTTTGAATCGAAGTCGAAGCTGATGTTTGTTTCAAGGCCAAGTCCAAGTTTTGAAGCTTCGCACACCCCTATTTTTAACACAATATTATTGATTGGTCTGATATATACAAATTTTGGTCGTATTTTATCTATTTTTTTACACTATACCACTTTAAGTAAGAATGAAGTTATTAATTTTAACCAAAGATAAATATTTTTATCAATATACAATCTATATTAATTGATAAGCGATCTTCCAGTATTCTGCTATGCATGCATAAATCCAATACAGTAACATGGTGATATAATGATTGTACATTTTTAAGCTACTACAAGCAGAGCAGAAAATCTGGGAATTTCACAAGAATAAAAGGTTTTCATTGGAAGGTACCATTTATGCTGACATCCTGGAGCCTTATCCTTTAAAATCAGGGTTCATTTGTCAAAATCGGTTGAGCCATGTTCTTATAATTTCAATAACTTGAAATTAGATTACCAAATTATAGATGAAATATAGCTTATCACATTTGTTTTTGAGAGTGAGCATCAACTTTAAGAAAAAGGCCCTCAGAACACCCAATAAGGATTTGAACCCAACCTATCTGTTATCAGAAAACCATACTAAATGAATTTAAAGTTTATTCTGAGTCCCCACCAATATGAGTTAGATTTATTTACATTACACCCGAAGTGGGTCTGTTAAACTAATGTCATGATCAATCTAAAGAATGTTTATAATTATATTCATTCCATTATTGTAAAATATGGTTTTCCACTTCATGAAAATATTACACAAGTTAAATACAACATCAGCAAAAATAACTAAAACCATGAAAAACTAAGCTAACATGGGTTCACCATGCATTCAATAACATAAATAAATCCCATTTCAATGCAAATCTACACTACTGTTGGTGCTAAAGGTTAACCAAACTAGTAACGTTAAGATTTTACAAAACAATAATTATTCTGTCAAATACATATTAAATACTTAATTAACTATAGAGTATATAAATATTGAGCTTGTTTTCTCCATATGTGGATGCAAGGGGAAATATAGGTAGGCCTACTTGACACAAACAAAAGATAAAAGGGCCCCACTATCATTAAACCTACAAAGGAGAACAAGGTACTCTAACAAAAACATTCTGCCGCTGTTGACACCAAAAATATGAATGTGTAATGAAGGAGCAACATATTATTGCAATTTACATATTTGTTTTGTCCAAAACATTTGTATAGCATTCTTTGAGTAAATAATCTTAGCACACCAGATGAGTAAAGTTTAGGGAAGTGTCTACATTCACCAGAATATTAGAAAGAGGATAAAAAACCAATGCTAGAAGAAAACACCCTTCCTGTATTTGGATAGGACTTGAATTCTGGTCTCCTTCATCAAATAAAGTTGGCTAGTGCTAATACAGCCAGAGCAGGATGTCAAAACACAATTTTAATGTGTAATTCTTTGCTCCCCTTGATATTTCATCGCTGTTCAATACACGTGTAGCACTGGCTTTTGTACTTTTACCACCGCCTGATAAAATTATTATTATTATTATTAGCACCACGTCTTACTACCCATTCGGGTTATACCACTTATGCTAATGTGTAATTGTAGAGTGATTGTGAGAAGAAATGGAGGACCTACAGTTTAACGTGGAATCCGAACCACGGTGGAGGCCTGGCATTCCCCACATTCACAAGTTGTTTTGTCAGAGGTGAAGGAAGTGTTTGCTGATAGAATTAGAGATGGGTCCTTTGGATACTAGAATTTTTAAGGATATTCAAGGTCCAAACAAGGACTAGAAAACATTTCAAATTTGAGATTCAAAAAAATGTTTATTTTTCAGATTTTGAATTTAAATGTTTTTAAAGCTGTTATATCAGTAGTTTAGTTCAACATAATTATGGGATAAGCCTAGCAACTATACTCAAAAGAGTAAAGAAAATTAATTTACTAAACTTCAACTGGAAAAGAATTAATGTAAGATTTTTTTTACATATAGTTATGATTCATATTTTCTAGCTCAAACCTTCCATGTTTACCTTGCTTAAGATTCATATTTAGAATTCTTAGGAAAAATTAAGATTTAGATTTGAGGTTTTCATTCATAAAATAATGTATTTAATCCATTCAAAGTGTACAGGTGTATCAAAACCCGGCTCAGGCCAAATATGAGAAATTATACTGACTAATTAGTAGGGATGTGCAAACAGGCATTTTTTACTTCGAGTCGCATTAAAATGAAAATAGTTTTTTTTTCAAGTTTTTTTTTAGTTCAAGTAATATATAGCAATATTTATTTATAATATAGATTTTTCAAGTTGAATCATTGTAATAGGTCCATAAATAAGTAGAAACATACAATTTTAAAACAGCATTTTTTTATTTATTTAATTAATTATCAGAGAAATTTGGATTATTAAATAAATGTATTTAAAGTCTAAAACTTAATTCTTGTTAAATTAAACAAAAGGAACTATTGAGGGACTCCATTTTATAGGAAATAATATCTTAAGATTGAATCAAACTAACCAAATTTGGAGTTTTCAGAAAACAATCGATAATTCTGAGTACTCAAATTTTTTGAGTTTTGTATAAATCTTGAGTAAATTCGAGCAGCTACTAAAACTTGACTCAAACTTGAATTTTCTAGTACTTGCATAGCCCTACTAATTAGATGCTAGTGCACGCATGCATGCACACACACACATCCATACATGCATACATACAAAACTACTGTTTTTCAGTTGTTTTGAAAAGTTGCTTGTTATTATGAAAGAAAACTCCAAAAATGGAAATATTTCCAATGATTATCATTTTAGCCCCCCGAGAGAGAGATCAAAAGATTCAAATAAAGAATAAGGTTCTTTAAACCTTTCAGTCTCCAAGCTACATTTTGTCATGTATGGAAGGTGGTATAGGAAAGAGGGGGTAGGAAGCCGAGTTGCATGTATCACACTCCCTCAACATGAGTTCTGATAGAATGAACTATCGGACAAGAGATTCAGCGGTATCGATCGATTTCCCTCATGAAAAAGGCATTACAATATTATCCAGTGGTAGCAATGTAAAGTTTGAACTGTGTTCTTTCCATCCAAAAAGCTAAAGTATCTTAGTTAAATTTTTACAGGTTTTTTTTATCCACCTTTACTGTACCTTCTTCCAAATATGTATAACAAAATACCTCAAAAAGTGAAAAGATATTTCCTTCCATTAAAGAGATATAGTTGTAGGTTTGTGACTGTTGGTCAGGACGCGTAGCCATCTCTGGCTTTCACAGAATTAGGCTGTAATATGTAACTAATAGATTCTGAGTTCAGCTTGCATTAAGAATTATTAAAAACAGTATTGTGGATACAACAGATTATATTGATGACAAGGTTGTACTAAGCCATGTACCTTTGTGTTAAGTTTGTACTAAGCTCTATACCTCCATAACAAAGTTGTCCTTCAACCTGGACTCCCCTTGTAGGGAACTTTGAACCCCAGTAACTCCCTTATTTTTTTCTACCCTGTCAAGACTAAATACGACTTCCCAAGAATTTGACCCAAGCCTTTTATGATGGTTGGACATGTGCTTAGTCCCAATGACCATTCCCACAGTCAACACTACCCCTAATGTATTGCTCCACTTCTTCTCTCTCTTTTTTAGAGGGTCTTAGTTGTTAATTAAAACTCAGGGTTGGATGTAAGAGAACAAATAGTATTTTACTTGTCAGGGTCAAGATTTGATTTCCAACTCTAAGCATGGAAAGTGGTTTCGTATCCTCTTTCTAAGTAAGTGCTGAGTTTAAGAGTTTCAAAATTCTGGTACTTGTGTACTTCTACCAACAATTATAAATATTAAACGTTCCCAAACATTTAGCCTGATGCACATGAGTATGTATGTGCATTTAAGAGAACTTCAAGGATGCCCAAAGGTTTCAAAGAAACAACTTATATTTCAGATTATTATCAAACAATTTACTAATTAGATTCAAATGTATTTTGTTTCATATACTACTTTTTTCAACTGATGCTTTTGTGTCAGTTTACAATCAGCCAAGAACTGCTCACTCAGGAATGGAAAACCCACACTAGTCAAACTAATTAGCAACAAAAACCCAAATATCATTTGGTACATAAACATAACTAAATGTAAAAACATTATTTTAGTATTAGCACCATTTTAATATTAATTTTTTTGTACACACTTTATCACCAACTGTTTTACGTGCAATCTTTAAATCAGTTTAATTCTTTTTTGAACTATAAAATTTGGCCATCTTATTGTAATGGGTGAAAACCTATCAATTAAATTATTTTATGACACTGGTCTGTTAAAGCTCGTCATTGTACCCACAGTGAATAATATATCAGAGTAGACAATAAAAAGAAATTTAAATTCTCCTCCAATATAAAATCATTTATTTACAAACATTAGTGATGAAGCTTTAATGATTAGTGACATAACTAATAACCAGCAATATTATTAGCTAGTCGTCACTAATAGCCAGTGAAATCACTAACTATTAAAGTCACTAATAGCAGCAACATCACTAATACTTAGTAAAGTCATTAATGACTAATGACATTGCTATGACTAGTGACATCACTAAGAATTAGGGAAGTCACAATACTTAGTTAATAGCCATTAGTGCTTACGGTTAGTGACTAACTAGTGCTGAGTAAAGTCATTTATAACCAGTGACATCACTAACGTATAGTAAAGTCGCTTATGACCAGCAATATCACTTACGACTAAAAAATGTCACTAATGAAAAGCAAAATCACTAACAGCCAGTAAAGCCACTAATGAAATAATGACACCAATGACCAACAACATCACTAACAACTAGTGATGGACTGATTTTTTAGAGTTTCCTCTGCGAGGCCCCCTACTTGAATGACTAATTAAACTCCCCATACCATTCTTTTCCCCAGGCGCAAGTGCGTAGGAACCAAGTGGCCTCACAGGAATTCGGAACAGCTCAATCTTGAGGTAGTCGCAGATCTCGAGGCATACTTGTGAGCAGTACCGGAGCAAATCCAGTGTTACCCAAACCTGTGCAAATACATTACTCAGTGTAACATTTCTGGCAGTCTACATGCCACATTTCCTTCCTCACCTATAAACATCTCGGCAAATTCAACCAGACTGTTGCCAATCTAACCCATATCAGCAAATTCAATCAGATCCGTGGCCAGTCTAACACATCTTGCCAATTCAATCAGACCCAATTGTCAGTCTAACACATCTTGGAACGTTCATTCAGTCAGGACATATTTTGAGAAGGAAATAGACCAAGAAATTTTTTTAACTGCTCGTACAGTTTTTATGTATTATTAGTATCTTGGGCTGCACTTATAGCCTCAATGTTGTCTACAGCCAAGGCCATACTGGACCCAACTCTTTGTTTGTCTCCTTTATTGTATAGCCTGAGAGACTAGTGCTAAGAGAATGTGTGTTTTCAGCTTCACTATATGGTGAATAATTGTTAAAAGTACCAATAATTGTGTTTGTTTAGTGTAGCACAAAGGAGCCTTACCAGACAAAGCCACAGGACTATATACTCCTGAATGAAGAAGTTGAAGTATTGGTTGAGGAACAGCATGGCTGGACCAATAAGGGATGAGTCCAGGTACTCAAGCTCACTCTTACTCATGTGCGCCACCTGAGGAACAGATTGCACGGTACATCACAATGTGCGCATGGGATCCTCAGCACACTCAATCAACAGCAGGAACACCCACTCACCACAAGCCTGTTGGTGACCTTGGCGGCGACCATCCCAAACGCGAGTATATATAAAACCGGGTGGTTCTCGTATACGTGTTCGACACTCTTCCGGTAGATGATGAACGCCGGTACAACCACCATGCTGAACGGGATGATGGGCGAGAGGACGCTGGTGCCCTGAGTGGGACACACACAAAACACATCAGAGATATCCCTGGCCAACAAGGCCTAGTGTTAGTGCCCTTCAGAGAGGTGCTTCTAGAACCACTTGGTTGACCGACAATATTTCTCCCAGGAACAGATTTAGGGGTTAAAGCTTGGGGGTATCGAAAACTTAACTTTTTAGTGAAAATATTTAAATGGGATATTCTAAGTTAAGAAAAAGAAGCTAGTGTGAAAGCAATATAAACCATAGTGCTATGTGCTCAATATTATGATTCTGAGAATATATTTATTTTTTGGGAATTCACCATGAACCAGCGACTGATGGCTCACAAACTGTTGCCGGTTTGTGGACCACCACTTTAAGCTCTGCTCTAACACATCCAAGAGTTGTTAGGACCAAGTGGTCAGGATACTTGGATGAAGACTAGATCTGTGAATTTGACCTAGTAATAGCAATGGGACAAATATCCTGTATATTTACTCAGAGAATTAACAAAGATTACTCTAAAACACTATTTTCAGAATCAAAACCCGAGAATATTACCACAGTTGTGTTATCCATATCGCTACCATGAAGCAATGGAATGAACCAATCAAAGTAAAGAGGGTTCTCCCTTCATTCCGATAATTCTAGGAGAATACCTAACTCAGATGATAGAGCAAGTATGATTTATGGCTCAAATACCTGTCTAGGATATATTTTTCAATTTATTTATCTTACTCAGGGATAACCAGTCATTATCTAGAGCAGTGTTTCCCAAACCTTTCAGAATCATGACCCAATTTTTAAACTTTCCCAATCCACCTAGCTTTGAATTAATTTTTTTTTTTAAATCAATCAATATTCATATATCATTGGCAATTTTGACTGTCAGAAGTGACAGTTGCTAAAAATGTTTTTGCAGATCCTATGGTTCAGTGTAGGGATACATAATTTGGTCTGGTAACTTTTCAAAGCCGCCAGCTGTTAGCGGTGAGCTGTCAGTCAGCACCAAAGAAGCCATGGGCTACTGTACACAGTCTTATTATACATAAATTATGTGCTTTATTTTATTCCTTTTTTCACTTTTTTTCACTTTTTTATTCTTTCATAATATTTTTACATTTTCAAATTTAACAAAATTTTCACATTTCAAAAACTTTTTGCAGCCCATCAAAAATCAACCAACGGCCCAAAGGTGGGACGGACCCAACCCACAGTTTGGGAACCACTGATCTAGAGAATGGGATTATTAAAGCATCAAACCAAAGATGAAGAAGTCTGGTTCAAAAGTTCAGAATTAAGTGAATATGGATACTTTTCATCAATGTGAAAATTCTTAGTCAATGAAATACCAGCCCAGAATCCATTTTTACTAGCATGAGCATGCATGCTCCAATGACACACATGAAATAGCAATATGGTACAGATTGGACCATACTAGTGTCCCTATATGCAGCACAGCACTAAGTTTTATGAGCGGTAATCACGAAATTTGGGAACAGAGCCCCTTAACACGAGAACACACATGACTAAGGCTCTTTGTTTGAGCCTGGTGGTGTCCAAGAGTTATTTAAAAACTAAATATAAAAATAAAGGTAACTAACACCAAGTGGGCAATAGTACAAAATATATCTGCAAGATGGAAAGAAAAAACATAGTGGCCCACCATGTATTCAAACAAGAGACCCAGGAGGCAAGACTTGCTTTTATTGGGGATTATACAACATAGGGGTGTAATATGGTCTACCAATCCAGTTCAACTAAATACAAAGCAACACACATGAAGCACACAGAGCACATGCATTCATTTCAACATCTGTGTTCAACCTAATCTGCTGTGCATGCCTCATAGTTCTGTCTACTTAAAGTCTTGATAGTAGCATATAATTCAAGATAGGAATACACCAGCAGGGCTATTATGACCATTCGACAAAAGGTTAGTTGCTACCACTAGTTATCTCACTTTAGAGGAAAAGATAGTGTTTGGGTTATTATGACCACCACACTTTGTATCGTCTGCTAGTTTTAGCTTAGACTTTGCTTCTAGCGTCAAGGCACAGAATAAACTCAGTTTGTGTCAACAGTTGGCAACACTTTTTCAAAGAATATTACCTTTTAAGAAGTTAGAGGCTAGAAATTAGGTAAATTCATTTCAGGAATGCTGTTATTCATGACTGAACATTTTTCATCTATTTTTATTTTCCCAAACAGCTGATAACATTATTTGCAATTAAATTTAACCTAGCTTAATTTAATAAATCTCTCGAATAATTTTGTTTGCCTGTGGTTTGAAATGAAAAAATACTAGGCCTACATTATTCAATACACACAGAATATTTTAGTAAAAGAATCATATAATGTGAAATATGCATTCAAATAGTATAGTCACACGGGGAAATGAATTAGTATGAGAAATTGTCCAGTCCAGTAAAGAAACAATATTTTTTGTAATATGTATGCATTTCGACCCGATACTTTATTCTTCAAATATTTGTGTTGATACTTGAACAAGTGTTTTTTATCATATTGATTAGAAATAATTTCAACCGTTTACAATGTACTTATCCTTATATTTAGGCCTATTTTAATTTAAAATAACTTTATTTTAAAACTAAAAGAAATATGCCTTATAAAACTGTCTCAAACACAACACTTTTCAAACAGTAAATTAATATTTAGTATATTTTCTTTCTTAGTAGGATTATTTTAAAACCGTTCTAGATTTTGTCAAGTCAAAAAGTGAATGTTTAAAGATATATGCTTACAGAAAGGTGTATTAAAATTTTTATTTGTATGATTGAATTGAGGTTAGATAAAAAAAACTATCTATACAGTACTAACTTGAGCATACATAGGCCTACTATGTGCTAATTTTGTTAATTTACAGTGTCAAAAAGGTTCTCAAGTTCAAGATTGAATCAAATATGTGTGTGAAAATCTTAGAAAATAAAACTAGTTATTTAAAGCTGATTAAATCGTTCAAGAACTCCCAAAAATAGTGCTTACACTGAATATTTTCAACAACTTAATTCTAAACAATGGGCATTTATACCCAGTCGGCCTACTAAAATAACAATTAAGTGGTTTGGATGGTTAAAAATATTAAAATACATATTTTATTCAAAGGGAATTCTTGAGACTTTAGTTAAGGGACTAAGAATATAAGGATATTATATTTTTTTAAATGAGTTGTTTGCAATTTATTCACTTCAGGGATAACTGGGCCTAACTACTGATATCGGTTTCAGATAAATGTTGTAAACCTTTTATGAATAAGAAACCTAGGCATAAACATTAAGCTAGGACCTATTTTAGTTATTTGTGTAGAGGGAGAGTGGGAAAATCTTTAGAAAAATAAAACCTCTCACACAATGTAATGATATGTTTTGGACCCCTTTCATATTTAAAATGTCATGGATTAAGGTATTTTTCTTCAATAAACTGTATGTCAATTATCCTTTCAATACTTCATCCATGGAGAGTCCCCGCGCTTTTCAGAAATAATGTCAGTGAATTGCACCATTAAAACTTATTTTTTCTTTCAATGATCAACTTCATAGAATTTAGCAAAATCTTGGACTCACTGCCTTTCTCTACCAATAGGAAGCTAGCCTTCACAACACCTGTCGCCAGGACTCTTTCTATTATTTGGTTTTGACTGGTGACAAGGGGTCCAAGAGGCAAGGGGTAAGTCATATATGAGCCGCTTGTGCGTATGAATACACACAGTGCCAGTAACTTAAATCCATAGCGTACATTAAATATATTAGAGAGAAAACTCACAGAAAAACAACCTGTGAAGTTAACAAAAACTGTTATTTTATATGTCATATCTTCACTATGAAAGTAAAATCATCTATATAAAATGTGTGCAAAATTAAAAGTCTTGTTTATTTAATAAGTTAATTATCAGGAATAATCAGATCAAGTAACCTCGGGCAAGTGTGCAGTAAGGCATACTCGCATCACCACCGTAAAACCCAACATCGTTATAAGGTAGTGCTCAACCAAAGGGCAATATCTAATTATAAATCCATATCATCTTAATTAGTGCTGGATCACAGGGCAAATATCAGCTAATCAAGCAATATCACTATAATTGGTTCCTAAAATCAAGCACGTTAATTGGCACCCATCGCAAGGCGTCTATTTCAAAGCATTTCGAGAACACCATAACACCCAGCTAGGATTCAAATACCAACCTCCCCACCATTGGAAAATTAGACCAAGGAGACTAACGTCTTGGTCAATGTTGCCCCATGAGGTGGGTCAACATACTTCTAACCTCCCAAATGTATTGAAGTCTAACTAACCTTTACCTACTATAAAACCTACAAACAATTAATCTTAATATTGGAATATCCCAATTATCAGTGCTGATGGTGAATAATAATGCATTTTGATAGTGTTATGTTTCAAGAAAATATTCTTTTAACATTCAGTGTAAGCGTACTATCCCCACTTTTTGCCTACATTATGATATAGGCCTATTTAAAGTTGGATTATGTAAAACACACACAAAAACGTTTTGAGATTATTATATTGGGTTAATGAGATGGCAAGTTTAAATCAGGTAACACAAAACCTAGCAAACACAACCTCGTAACGCAAACCAAAGGACAAGTAAAATGTCTGTGCAGCTTAGCGTCACTCTACTAGGAAAATATATGCGCTCACAAGGACTTCGATTCTGCAAAGTGTTCGGCCATAATAACTTTTGACGCAAAGTCTAACATCGCTCTGCTAACGGTCACAAATTTGTTTTGCGTCTGGTCATAATAGCCCTGCTGGAGTATCATTATGTGGAAAAACAACATTCATAAAAAAAAGCTTGAGGTTTTTTTTTAAATTCTAATATGTAAAACATCTTTTTTGTACTATCTAATTTAAAAACATAGCCTGTATTATTTTGTAAATTTAAAAACAGAATTTTCATATTTATTTAAGGCTATTATATTTAATCCGAGTTTTGTACAATACTCTAATAAATTAGCAATTAAATACATTTAAGACAAGTATGTTTTAAATGGTTTAGTAATTTTGATAGATGTCATATAACATTATGAGTGGTCGGTTTATCCTGTGTTATTCAATTTAATTGTGAAGGGATGGTTTCCCTGGGTACAACAAATACCTAAACTTGATCTTGTCATGCAGTGCTCCTTAAATAAAAACACACACATGTGAAGAGATAGAGAAAAATAAACTTTGCAAGTAACTGCAGTACAGGCGAGGCTAGACTCAACCAATCTACTAATGCTGTACCAAGGGACAGGATCAGGGACAAGGCATAGTACAAGGACATTTGACTCACAATTAATTGTTATTGTTACAGTGATTTATTTAACCTTACAAAATAGCACATTCCCATGCACATAAGTCTATTTTCATGCTGGGAGTCTTTTAAAAGTAGGAACAGGCCACTGTAGCTATTAATATACTTTTTATGAAGCATGGTAAGATGGTTTGTTGGCTGACAATTTTAATAACCCTATTTTTCCAAACATTGCTCTACAGCGCCTACCCCTACATGTTAGAGAGAATACAATGTGTCGTTCACAGTAATCAATGTTTCCTGGTATAACTCGCAAATAATGGAGAACTATAGTATATCAAAACCGAATCAACAAAATAATTATTTTGTTACATAGGATAAGCTAATTATTAGTTAGGTGAGGGTTCTTGTTCATTGTCAGACATAGTGTAGATGAAAAAAATAAATCTTAAGCGACTTCATCTACTTAAGAATTAATTTTGTTGTAAGCCCAAAATAACAACAAAAACAACAACTAAGTACTTGCCACATGCCTGATACCTCTTATAAAACAGACAACACACCTTGACACTCAATGTCATTTGAAGCCTATACATTATATCTTAACATGAGACATCATACTGCCTTGCGCCCCCCTAAAATACACAAGGGTTGATGAGAGGGTTGGACACACTATGTGGGTAGCCCTTAAATTTAAAAAGTTGGAACAACTGTAAAGCATATTTATGTACACAATGGTTTTATTAGTTTACTTTTATTTTACTAAAGACCATTTTATAAATTCGAACATTTTAAATGTACAATAATAACTCATCAAACCTCAAATTGAAAATTGTGCTGTAGGGCTGACTGGTTTCGAAAAAGCCAATGTGGCCAAATTACAGTTCATGTGTTTGTCCTAAAGCAAACCCTGGCCATAGCCAAGACGAGAGAGTTGTTCAATAAGAAGGCCCACATTGCTTACTTGACCTGATGTTGGGCAAAGCCTGCATGGAAAGTTTATTAGGCCGAACAAAATAGACCTCACCGAGGAAATAAAATGAGAGAGAGAGAACTAGCTACTTGATGTGAGTGAAACAGAAAGGAATGGGGGAGACAGCACAATATGTCTAACAGTCAATCTACAAGTAGTCTCTCTAAGTGATTCTGAACAAACCCTGGTATATAAACATCGCGGTATTATATTAACATGTCATAGTCGACAAGATGTGCATGCAAAGTGGGTTAGAAAATTCTCATAGGTTTCAAGGCTTGTACACAGCCCACAACCCCCTCTTACCTCCTAATTAAAGCCGAGTTAAGAAATCTTATTGTTCCTTTGAAATTTCTGTAGAGCCAAACACACCAGATCTTTAGTTCGACAACCAAGAAGTAATATAGAAGTCGCTCACATATTACTGTATTATTTAAAATTTTATATCTAAATTTATTGGTGTTTAACACTTGAACCCCACTTTATATTAAATTTATCACAATTCATTGAATTAGATTATTAACTTGAGCAAGTTTAGTTGAACAAGCCTCAAAAGGGAGTATGTGTGTTATTCATGACGCCACATGTCAAAAAACATTTAGGCACATTCTTGAAAGCTCTTTCAGGCGAACAAGGCATAGATGAACCGTTTTAGTTTCAATCAGTTTCAAGAACTGATATATATTATTACAAGTCATTTTTAAAAAAGTCTTTATTTTAACTTTGCTGTGCTTTGCAGATTTCTCTGACTGGCGAGTGTGTGCGAGACCAAATGAGTGACTGTTTGAAATAGAAAGCCGCCCCCCTGCAAACAGAAATAAAACTTACAGCTACAGTGGAGCCGTTCTTTCCCACCCCTCCCTGGACTATGATGGAGATGTTGGAGTATGCAAGCAGAAGGGTCATCATGACTGCAATCGAGATGGGCACAAGCTTTACCTCCACCATTAGCCCCGGGAGCTGCACCACAACCAACAAACAAGACAACCACAACAACTGAGGGAGGTGATCACAACACCTCTAGACCAAGGGATGTTGTAATATTCACACTGCAATAGTGACAATGGAGGTAATCACAATGCCTTTAGGCCACGAGACATTGCATAGATTCACACAGCAATTGTGATAGGGATGGCCCCTTATAATGAGCTTGGCGTGGTGTGATGTCCAAAAGGAAATGTGTTGAAATGTAATGTGTGCCATATATTTAAATAAGCCATAAGTAGCACTAACAATAGTTATTTCTAAACAGTTTAACGATATAAAAAAATGCATTATAAAATTGACCATTGAAGAGAGAAAGGTTTACTCCTTTAAATCATAGCTCTATTGTGAAGTGACAGTGAATGTACAGCTTATGTAGGGTCTCATGGCCGTCTCAGATTAGACCTCATAAATAATAAGAGTGGAGGGGAAAAGATACACACCAATTTAAATCCTGAGCTCAAGTTTAAAGTTTGCCGCCCTTTATGTTGTTTATTTTCCTCCCTCCCAACTTTCCTCTAGAAGCAGTCACTAAAAGAGGGAATAACACACAATTACAAAGTGAAGGACGTATGCTGTACTATACACTTACAAAGTTAACAAACTTAGGTGTTTTATTAGAATGGGTTTAAATAATATATTGTGCAAAAACCAATTTTCAAATTATTCAGAAATGGCCATGTGGTTAGATAACACACGTTAGGTAAAGGAGGAAGGCTGTGTGATTCTTGTAAAACACAATGATTTATTTGTCAGAAAATCTAAATCAATGCATAATAAACAAATCTTCCGTGTGATGGTAATCAATGTTTAGTGACAATGTACAGGACAAATTAACTTGTAATGACACTATAGAAGGCAATACAACTCCTAGTGAGGCTAATAAAGATAACGTAACTTATAATGAGGATGTGTAGAACAAATAACATAATAATGATGAAAACATGACAACGCAACTTCTAATAAGAAAACAAGAAAACATAGCTCCTAAGATGATAAACAAGAAAACATAGCTCCTAAGGATGATAAACAAGACTACATAACTCTAAGGATGATAAACAAGACAACATAACTTCTAGTTATGATAAACAAGACAATATAACTTTTAATATGATAAACAAGACAACATAATTATAATGACTGATAAATAAGAGAGCATAACTTCTAATGCCAAATAAATAAGAAAACATAGCTTCAATGATGTTGTTACAAGTAAAAATAGCTTTCAATGACTATGTGAAAGAGGAACATAATTGCAAATTACGCAGTTAGGACAAAATAACTTTTAACATAACAATACAGTAGACAACATAATGCCATGACGCAGTTTAGGACAAAATAACTTTTTAATGAAGCAGTAAAGGACAACATAGCTTCTAATATTGATGTGCAGGACAGCTTAAGTTCTAATAACAATATGCAGGACAGCTTAAGTTCTAATAACAATGTGCAGACAGCTTAATTCTAATAACGATGTGCAGGACAGCTTAACTTCTAATAACGATGTGCAGGACAATAACTTCTAATAACATGTGCAAGACAAAATAACTTCTAATAACATGTGCAGGACAAAATAACTTCTAATAACGATGTGCAAGACAAAATAACTTCTAATAACGATGTGCAAGACAAAATAACTTCTAATAACGATGTGCAAGACAAAATAACTTCTAATAACGATGTGCAGACAAAATAACTTCTAATAACGATGTCAGGACAAAATAACTTCTAAAAACGATGTGCAGGACAAAATAACTTCTAATAATGATGTGTAGGACAAAATAACTTCTAATAATGATGTGTAGGACAAAATAACTTCTAATAATGATGTGTAGGATAAAATAACTTCTAATAATGATGTGTAGGATAAAATAGCTTCTAATAATGATGTGTAGGACAAAATAACTTCTAATAATGATGTGTAGGACAAAATAACTTCTAATAATGATGTGTAGGACAAAATAACTTCTAATAATGATGTGTAGGACAAAATAACTTCTAATAATGATGTGTAGGACAAAATAACTTCTAATAATGATGTGTAGGACAAAATAACTTCTAATAATGTGTAGGACAAAATAACTTCTAATAATGATGTGTAGGACAAAATAACTTCTAATAATGATGTGTAGAACAAAATAACTTCTAATAACGATGTGCAGGACAAAATAACTTCTAGTGACTTTCACATGATAATATGAGTTCAAATGACCTTGTGCAAGACAATATAAATTCTAAAGACTTTGTGCAAGACAAGATAACTTCTAGTGACACTGTGACCTGCTTCAATGGTCTAATCGTCTAAGGCACCACTCGTGGTTTTTTCCTAAATGGTCTCCATCCATGCAAATGTGAGTATACTAGTTCTTAATTCAACCTTCCCCATTCCTAGCACATTACCGCAGATTTGTATTAAGGGATGGTAAAATCTGGTGCTAAAAAAATTCATTGTGCAGAATAATATAACTTCTAATGATGGTAGATAAATTCTTATGGTGTTGTGCAGGACAATATTATTTTTAATGAACAGAGGACCACATTGCTTCTAATCACCATGTGAAGGACTGTTAAGGAATGAAACTCACATTCGGATAGTAGAGTGTCCTAAATATTTCTCTTGACTAGAGTAATAAAACCACCTATTACTATCAAATCATCCAAGAACCTCAACTATTTCAAGATAGAATATACATGTTGAGTAAAAAAAAAAAGCATGCAGACACTTTTGATACTCGAGGTATTAGCTGGAGAAAACCCTAAGCTACTCATGCAATCAGTTACAAGTCCCCAGCACTTTCAACCATGGGGCAAATTAAAATCTAGATTAATAAGACACCATTGGGCAAATTAAAATCTAGATTAATAAGACACCATGAGGTCTAGTTATAAAATAAGCTAGGACGAGTTAACAATGTTGATTAAATAAATTGTGTGAATATTTATCTCTGCCTATACCAAGCAACCTTTAATTTAATATTTCATTTTAAGGGTGTGCGAGTCCATAATTTTCAATTTATGAATCGAATCCAAACTTGGCTGATTCAAATCAAATAAAATCGAATCTGATGTCTAAACATTTTTTCGGATCAAGTATGAATCGAATCTCATGCCCAAAATAAAAAAAATCCAATCAAATCCAAATCGAGTCCTAGTCAGATATCATGCTTAAAAAAATTGGATCGAATATTTTATTTTAAAAATAAGTTCAGATATGAATCGAATAATTTTAGGCTTACTATGATAAATTTTTCAAATCAAATCTATGTTGAATATTTTAATATATTAAGTTTCCAAATCCAATCTAATAATAAAATATTTAAAAAAGTGTTAATAAATATTTTAGCCACATTTTAGTGTTATTAAAAACTGTAATAAACAACACTTATCTAAAATGGTGACAAATCAAATAAAGATCAAACAATTTTTTTTATTCATAGTGCAAAGATTGATCTACTAAAAGGTGGGCTTAGCTTCATTTTTGAAATATATTGTCGCAAACAACTGTCACCCGTGTGATTCCTTTATGACCTGTAACTCCAGTTTATTTCTCTATTCACTCTATCACACAAATGGTTTCTGGTCTCATTAAATTAATTTGTTAAGTAAGTACGAAATATAGATTCAAATTTTGAGCTAAGCACATTGAATCAAAACCTATGATTTATTTGGATTCAAAATTTTGAATCAGAATCTTCCAATATTAAGATTCAAAATTTCTAATTAAAATATTCCAATATTAGGATCCAAAATTTTGAATCAAATCCTAATTTTATTAGGATTTGGATTTGAAATTTCAAAGGTTTGAATATATTTAAATGTATTTGTCTAAAATGTGCCACATTATTCAATATATTTGAACTAGACACTGAAAGAGTCTCTTGTAGAATTGTATGGGTTGTTTTTTATGGATCAGGCAAACCCTTCCTTTCTCCCTGGCCAGAAAAATTGTTTGGTAATTAAGATTATAGGTGATCTTAACAAAATGGCTTAACATAAGACTTAAAGGAAACTTAACTAATCCATCTCATGTGAGATTTTTTAATGTAATTTTAATCGTTGGTCTATTTTTCTTTTCTTTTTTTTTCAATCTCATTGCAAATATAAAACATATGTTAAATGATGCATTAATGTAATATTGGTAGTAACTTTATTAAACACTTAAATCATTAACAAAAGTATTGTACTGGTATAACTTGAAAAGGTTCCAACCATGCAAAGCATCTTCCCACAGATAAGAGTTTGTAGCCCCTCACCGTCTTTAGTAAACACAAACTAATGTATGTCACACACTTATATACTTGTGTGTCACAACTCCAAGAAAATAAAATAATGAGAAACAAGTTTACATTATTAGAATCACAACAAACAAACAAACTTATCCAAACTAAGATTATACCCTCATTTTGTTAAGAGGCCCATTTTGGAAGATCTTACTTCCTACCAGAATCCTACTGTATAGTAGTATTTTGGTATGATTAAAGGCCTTTCAAAACAAACTTTCGACTACCATTCGGGAAGGCTTTTTATCTCACCAAAATACTACTATACAGTAGGACGAAATAAGGCATGCCAGAACAGGCTTGCTACCAAAATCATGGTATAGATATTGAAGTTGTAACGGCACAGTCAAAAGAAGAGGGTTAATTGCAGCACCTTACCCCAATATAGATAACACAACAGCTGAGAAAGTTAGTACAGAAACAGCAAAACAAGTTTGTTACTATACACGAAAGATTTTTTGTCAAACCGCTTCACTATACCTTTATACTATGGGGGTATACATTACTAAATACAATAAATATATCAACCCTTCCCAAGTTTTAATTTTATTTCCACAGAAATAATGCTGCCATCTTGTTTAAACAGCTTTGTGCTGATATAATGATTTACTTAATAAAACAGCTTGAGAATTGGCACGAGCACAATCAGAATAATAATTGAGAATTGGCACAAGCACAATCAGAACAATACTTGAGAGTTGTCATGGGAACATTCATAAAAGTACTTAAAAATGAGCATGGGAACAATCAGAAAAATGCCCGAGAATTGGTGCGGGAAGAATAAGAAAAATGCTTTAGCGTTAACACAGGTATAAACAAAAGCAGCTCAGAGGCACGAGGTGGGTAAAACAAAAGTAGCTCAGAGGCACAAGGTGGATATAAACAAAAGCAGCTCGGAGGCACAGAGTGGGTATAAATAAAATCAGCTTGGAGGCACAGAGTGGGTATAAACATAAGTAGCTTGGAGGCACAGGGTGGGTATAAATAAAATCAGCTTGGAGGCACGAGGTGGGTATAAACATAAGCAGCTTGGAGGGGGTATAAATATAAATAGGTTGTAACAAGTTTTGTGGTATGCAGCTTGAAACCCCACCCCAAATATAGTTGTAAGCAGCTCAGAGAGTATGCACAGATAAGGATGTTAACAGCTTGTAAGTTCAGCACAAACGTAGCTCTAGGCAGCTTGTGAGCAGGCACAAACGTAGCTGTACGAAGCATATAAGCAGGTACAAAAAAAACTGTACGAAGCATATAAGCAGGCACAAACATAGCTGTATGCAGCTTGTTAACACGGCACAAACGTATCTGTATGCAGCTTGTTAACATGGCACAAGCGTATCTGTAACTAGCTTGAAGGTACGGCACAACGGTAGCTGTAACTAGCTTGAAGGTATGGCACAAATGTAGCTGTAACTAGCGTGAAGGTACGGAACAAATGGAGCTGTAACTAGCGTGAAGGTATGGCACAAATGTAGCTGTGAGTAACTTGAAGGTACAGAACAAATATGTAGTGGGCTCACCAGTCCTTGCCTGTACAAACTAGCACTAAATACGCCAACCACAAATATAGCTGCATAAAAGCTTGCAGGCTTGGCATGTGAGTAAGTTTGAATTGGTTTAGGGTTTAGCATGGATAACCCTAAACAACTGTAGGGTTTGGTTTGGTTTGGATATATACCTAACAGCTGTAGGGTTTGGTGTGTGGGTTTGGTGCAGATAAACACCTCAACATCTGTAGGGTTTGGTGTGGATATGTAATATACATAAACAACTATAGCGTTCTGTGTGGATATATACCCAAACAGATGTAGGGTTATGTGCAGATTTATGCCTAAAACAGCTCTAGGGTTATGTGCAGGTATATACCCAAACAGATGTAGGGTTATGTGCAGATATATACCCAAACAAATGTAAGGTTATGTGCAGATATATACCCAAACAGATGTAAGGTTATGTGCAGGTATATACCCAAACATATGTAGGGTTATGTGCAGATATATGCCTAAAACAGCTCTAGGGTTATGTGCAGGTATATACCCAAACATATGTAGGGTTATGTGCAGATATATGCTTAAAACAGCTCTAGGGTTATGTGCAGATATATACCTAAAACAGCTCTAGGGTTATGTGCAGATATATACCTAGAACAGCTCTAGGGTTATGTACAGATATATACCTAAAACAGCTCTAGGGTTATGTAGAGATATATACCTAAAACAGCTCTAGGGTTATGTAGAGATATATACCTAAAACCGCTCTAGGGTTATGTAGAGATATATACCTAAAACCGCTCTAGGGTTATGTAGAGATATATATACCTAAAACAGCTCTAGGGTTATGTAGAGATATATATACCTAAAACAGCTCTAGGGTTATGTAGAGATATATACCTAAAACAGCTCTAGGGTTATGTGTAGATATATACCTAAAACAGCTCTAGGGTTATATACAGATATATACCTAAAACAGCTCTAGGGTTATGTACAGATATATACCTAAAACAGCTCTAGGGTTATGTAAGATATATACCTAAAACAGCTCTAGGGTTATGTACAGATATATACCTAAAACAGCATAGGGTTATGTGTAGATATATACCTAAACAGTTGTAGGGTTTGGTACGAATATTTACATAAATAGTTGTAGAGTTTAGTATGAATATATCAACTGTAGGGTTGTAGCGGGTATATCCCAAGATAACTGTAGATATGGGATTGACACAGGTAGATAGATCCCTAAATATCCATAGGGACGGGATTGATGCGAGTATATCTCTTTATCTCTACATTTCTTTAGAGCTTGGTACGAGTATATCCCTAGGCTCTTTAAAACTTGGCGCGAGTATATGCTTACTCTGCTGTCGGTTGTGATACATGTCAAACTTGGAAACTTTAGGGTTTGGCACAGGTTTTTAATCCTCATGTCAAACTGCTCAGGAAGGGTTGATGCTATTTATACATTTGTAGTTTTATCAAGACTATTACAATTTTAAAACAACAGGAGTCATAATTCTCTAGCTGTTAAAATATTTTTTTAATATAAATAATAATAATATGCTAAAATGTCTTAACCAATTAATATTATTTAATTTAAATAAAAAGAGGAAGTAGATTGTTATAAGTTTGCACAAACTTGTTAGCATCGGCATGCTAAAGAAAAAACTGACCTAAGCAAATTAATAATATTACTAGTACAGTGACATAATATGCAATGCATCCATCACAAAATGCCTGAAAAATACAAGAAAATATTTTAAAATTAAAGTACAAAACTACAAAAGTGCCACCAAGTTTAAAATCAAATGTCCTATACATTAATGCGCTCTTTCATCACTTACCTCCCTAAAACAATTTCTAAACTAAAGCTATTAAGGATATTATGGACCACATTAGCTTTCAAACAAACGTTTCGTTTCTGTAAAAATACACAAGCATGTTTTTTATTGTTTGCTTAATTTGGAAATTCATTTTATTATAAAAGAGTAAGGAACAATTAAATAAGTTAGCTTGTCAGTTTTTTCTTCCAGTTTAGGGAGAGTTATATTGTTTAAAAAATGAAAGTGATGAGGGGAGCTATCAGAAATCCCCACTAAGCAACGTATCCTGCACTGGTGGGCTGCAGGTTAAGGTGTATATCTGGTTTGGTCTAGTTTGCCAGTTACAAGAGGTTGAGGGTAAAACCATGCCATGTGTACCGAGGTTAATTTCCCTTAAGTAGTGGTCTACTTATCCAAATAAATGTAGTGACATTTTCTCTAGGAAACTTTGGTTTAAATTCTGTTAGGGTCAAAGATGCATTGTGAAAGCAAGTGGGTTACAATGACCCTACTTGCGTTAAAACACATTTCAGGTCGACCTAATAATAATAATAATAATTATAATAATAACTACTCCGATGGTATAAATGGCAGTACTTCATCATGATGGGCACTTGTGTAGTCTTGCCACTCGCTTAAAACAGTTGACAAGAGAGGTCAGAAGAGAGGAGCACAGACCAACACACACCATGTGACCCTGATACTATATCTAACTAGCAACTTACAGCGACGGTTGAGCCATTTTTGCCAACGCCCCCCTCCTCAAATATTTGCATAAATGACAGAAACACCCGAGCAAATCCCAAATAAAATATAGTGGACACGACATGAGTGAGTCTGCCGTCGAGGAGCGGGATCTGGTGACAACAAAAAAAAAAGAGAGAAAAAATAAGAGAAAATTGAGGAAAATAATAAAAACAATAACAAGAAAAATGTTAGGATGAAATGAAGATTCTCATAACCTGAAGAAACTTTGATGAAAGAAAAATGGACAAATTTCAAAATGCATTTATATTCCTATACAAAAACATGGCATAAGAAAGACACACGTAAGTAAAAAAAAAAAATTAAAATGATTGTAAATATTTTCATTTAAATATATGGAGTGAATGACCCATGAAAAGTAAAACAACACTTTTTATATATATACCTCAATTTAGGAAACACAAAATACAATCAAATAAAACCAGTATTTTAATGAGTGAAATATAAGAAAAGCACAAATTGGTCACTTTTCATTAAGAACCTTCACCAATCATGGAATATCAGCAGTGGACTTAAGCGATACTGTCATGTACCTCATTTATTTAGAATAGCGAGTTTATAACACATGTAGGGAGCACACACAAGGAAAACAACTTTACTAACACGCTGATGCAGGCTGTCCCCATCCAGGCCAATAGTGCACATGTTGCTATAAAAAGGGCATGTAGCCATGATCTCTATTCCTTGAATAATAAATTTCCAACGGAAGGGAACATTTCAGAAAGCAACTGCTCCATACCTTCTTTATTATTTTTCCATATTTTCCAACCTTTTTTTATTCACCATGCTGTATGACTTACTACTTGTCTACCAGAAATAGTATCAGTAGAATCCAACCAGCACATCAAATTATCCAAGATCAAGAAGTTGACACTTTAGTACGAATCCTGGCTGGTTACACTCGGCAAAGTATGTGTATAGGTAAGACAAAGTAACGAGATATTTAGCACGGAGAATAAAGCAATGCTGTAAAATATGATTATTTTCCAAGTGGCCCCACTTTATATGGGCAGAAGATTTTGGTGGTCATCCTCTTGCTATTGACCATGACACTGTCTAGAAACCTGAACACACCTATAAAAGTGTCAAAGAAGATATTAAAATAGTCAGGTTTTATATGTAAATAGTTCTTTTTTAAAATAATTTACTATTTGAATTGCTTGGTAGCTAATATTCAAATTTTTGTACAGCCAAATAGCCCTGGAAATAATATTTTCACAGTATGGGCAACTCTATAGTGTGTAAATCCTGGGTAGTAAAAATGGAGTACACAAAGCCAACATTTAATTATTATGTATACCATGTTCATTTATTATTTATTTAAAATAGGGGATTAGCACATGTAGGGTGGTTTGTCAGTGTTTGAGGCTCCATGCCTTGATATTATTGACTAGGGCCAGCGCCTTGGAAATACCTGTTCATAGTATGCCAGGGTAATCCCCCGATAGCCAGTACTTGCACAATCTTCCCTCCTCATCCTGTTAATCAAGTTAAGTCCCAACTGACATTAGAGC
The DNA here is from genome assembly GCA_039000515.1 of Timema cristinae. Classification (NCBI taxonomy): domain Eukaryota; kingdom Metazoa; phylum Arthropoda; class Insecta; order Phasmatodea; family Timematidae; genus Timema; species Timema cristinae. Next base: position 82,611,064 of record JBCFYV010000012.1, read on the forward strand.
AGAGTGAATCAGAGCCTCTGCCATGTCCCTGAGACCCATGCCCCCAAATTTAGGCTAAGTTAGTATTATAATTAGACCCTCCAAGCTCCTAGTTAACTCTCATCTCAGTTTGCAGTGTACCCTTCTTGTCTTGTGATATCAGTTCAATGTATAAATCACACATTTTCATTACATAAGGTTCATGCCTTGTCAATTATTTATTAGATTTAGTGTAAAAATTGTTTCCACCATTTTATTAATAACTAGTAAACATTTTTTAAAAATTACCTTTATATGCTTGCTTCAAACTTGTTTTCTTAAATGAGTGCACAAATGCATGTGAGAATTTATTTTTGAAAGCCCCGTTAGTAGCTTTGAGATGAAATTGTGTATCTGTGAACTGTTTGCATTGTTGTTTTTTTAACAAAAGAGTTTTATGATTTTAATTTCGGTTGTTTGATAATCATTAATTTCATATGTGGATTTAATTAACGGCTCTAAACTTCCTTTTCAAGGATCAGGGAAACTTGGAACTATCTGATGTAATACAAACAACTATACTACATTTTATAATCCAGCTAAGTATCCTTCAAATGTAAAGTCTATACGATAATGAACCCAAGTTTTTTAGTGAAAACACTCCACATAAGGGACAAAAAGGGAACATTGCAATCCGGAGAGTTTAAGTACAAAAGCCGATCGCCAAACATACAGACACATCACAGTTGACTTACTGCGACGGTGGACCCGTTCTTTCCCACACCGCCAGTACATATGACAACTAAGTTCTGGTACATCGTCCCAGAGGCCACAATAAAAGTCATTATCCCTATAAAATATCTCAACTCAAAAAAATCACTGTAGACCTGCAAAAAACAAATAAAAAAACAACAGAAAAATATTAACCAAACAACATATATATATACATAATAGCTTTGTATTGCTTGCGCATCCCTTAACACATGTTTGGGTAAAGCAAATTATCGTGAGAGAAGGTTCAGCAAAGAATGTATGTGCCTGAGCACACAACAAAACTGTTATATTGGCTTTCACTATAAAAAGCCAAAATGTTACCAAAGTTATACATAATGAATACTTATTATACACACACTTTTACACGCACCTAACATAAGTGATGTTATTAGCACTTGGACAAACTCTAAACTCACAAGTTTCCCTAGTCTTCCAAGGGTCAAGACTTGACAGTTTAATGCTCTAGACCAGGAGAGAAGAACCTTTTGGCATTGGAAGGCTGCATGTCATTCAACTAAAGTACATTTTTCAAAAATTATAAAGATAGATAGGGTGTTTTAGTTGCTCAACTATGTGCTTTAAAAATTACATTTTAATTAAAATACACATTGTTTGATAATATATAAATTACTAACAATGAGGATACATAATCTAATTGACAACATTTGTGAAAAGGCTGCAAGTTCCTCAACATGCTCTAGACCAGTGGTTCCCAATTACCCAATTAGTGGTTCGTGGGACCATTCACATAACAAAATCTAACACAGGCCGGCGTAGACTGAATTAGAGGGCTAGGCTCCCTCCCCCCCCCCTTTTTTTTTACCCCGAGATGATAAATTAGCTCTGCAAGGTCCGCAGCTTAATAAAATAAAATATTCCATCTCCCGCCGGTTGCTTCAACCATGATATAATGCGCGAAAGCAGTACTGTGCATCTAGGTGAGCTCCCCCCGCCCCCTCTTCAGCTAAATATGAATTTCAACAACTGCATATCTGATTGATTGACAGCAGCTAAAGCTGACCTTGCCATTATATTGGATGGTATTGTACAAGTTTCCAATCTCAGCCATCCGACAAGCACTGCTTTGAGATTCGTGGAAACCGTCAGAAGTTTCGAAAACTTGTCTGAATTAAGAATAAAAGGAGGGTGGGATGGATGTAGTCCAACCAGTAAAAAATTAAAGCGTGGTTACAGACAGGATCTTTGAAAAGATCAAGACATGATACAGAGGAAACAAAAGACGCTCAGGTTGATGAAGTTGTCAAGATTAATAATTTTATCAAATCTCAAGCTTTGAATTCTAGGATCTTCTCAAAACTGTATAAAGAAATGGGAAGGCAACATTTGCACTAAATAAAAGCCTACAAAGTAGTGATGTGAAAAAAGTTTGTATTGAAAATACGATTGAGGCAGTGATTAAAAACAGTGGGTATGGGACAGCCGAGTAGAAGGTGGTAACCTCACTAACATTCCAACAGTGGAGACATTTCATTTCTGGAGTCCACTGATGAAAAATTTCTACCATAAGTAGAATATAACATCACTGAACACCATTGTGATTTAGCAACTAGCTTAAGAGATTACTTTACTGCAGCAAATCCTGAAAACTCATGGATAAGGAATTCTTTTGAAAGCGGTGATGTACAACTCACAGCTCTATCTGCGGAAGAGCAAGATGCACTTGCTGATGTTACTTGAGATGGTTCATTGAAGTAATTTTTAAAGAATGTAGACTGGACCAGTTCTGGGTGAAGGTTTTTCCTGATTATAAGAAGTTAGGTGAAAAAACTTTGAAACATCTAGTTTCCTTTTGTTTCACATATTTTTGTGAACAAACATTTTCGGCATTTTGTTATATGAAGAACAAGCATAGAAATCGGCTAGATGTTGATTTAGATTTAAGATTAAAAGTAGGAAATATTGAACCAGATGTGGAAGGGATTTTTCAAGACAAAAAAGAAGCACAATTTATTGTATAAAATTTAGGTTTAGTAGCTGTTAGACTTGTAATAATTTGTTCACTTGTAATAGATGTTATTAAAATTAAATTAGTTTTTCTTTCATAATTAAATCATTGTAATTTTTGTGTGGTAAAACAACAAAATTATCTTTTTTTTAGTGTACCTATCAAAAATTCTTTGTTTATTAGGGCAAACCCTTATCTTCTCCAAAAAAATCCTTCGCATAAGTAAAACTAACTACTTTAGAGATATCAAAATTTTCAAAAGTAGGGGGTCCATGCCATTGCTTTTTTTAAACAAGGGGTCCACAATAGGCCTACTTAGCTAATTGGGAACCACTGCTATAGACCAAAGCAGATCATTTTCAATAAAAGACTTAGCTCCTAGAAATATTTTAGTGACTTGAGTCACACGCTCACCAAATTGAGAGCATAATCTGCGAGTGGCTCGGTAATTCATACACTAGCAGAAAATGTATGTCGACCCATAATACTTTACAGCAAAAACTTGAAATAGCTGGTTAGCAATAAATTTAATTTTCTAGTTGATAAACATATATTTTTGATGAATATCAGAATAAATGTTTTTTAATAATTGTGAAACAAATCAACACAAAATGAAAATGACACAAACACACTTCATTTAACGAGTTATTTTATACCATTTTACAACAATAGACAGAGTTTTATTTTTGTATCTTACTTTATAGAAGCAAGCACATACTGAGTTTGTTTAGACACATTGATGGAGCCTGGTGGTTTAGGCACAATAACACTGAGGTGGTTTAGGTGCATGAACACTGATTGAGTCTGTTGGTTTAGGTGAATACACAATGACTGTTCGCTTAGGCGCATACAAACTGAATGAGTCAGTTGATTTTGAAATTATATTTTATGGAGGAGTACGGCTAAAGCTGAGATTGTCTCTACTAGGGAAATCAACCTTTAAGAGTTCATGATGATGTATTGTGATTGGTTTAAAGCTCGTCCCACTACCGTTCAGTTCTGCTCTAGTTTTTTTGGTGAAGGTGTGAATCAGTAGTTGCTTAAGAACTAAATATTAAAGTGGCTTAAGAACTAAATGGTAGTGCTGGGAAACAAAGGGAAATACATCAACAGCTGTTGTTGTCCAGACGACTTTCAGCAGAGTAGAGAGATGCAGGCTGTGATAGCAACCATCTAAAAACTTTGGAACAACAAGAGAAATATAATTCACTCTTCACATTGTTGCCACTGAACAAAGAGGACTGAGAGAAATATAGCTAACACTTCATAAAAGTATTCTAAAGTTTAACAAACCATTAACTAAGTAAATTACAAAATTAGCCAGTAATAAATCACTTAATAACATAGTAGATTAGATGTATTATACATATTTAAAATGTGCTTAGTCCAAAATGGCAGTGCAATGTGGTGAAATTTGTTTTAAAAGATAATTGAATTGGTTGTGAAATTGAATTAAATGTGTGTTTAGAAAGTGGCACTTTTAATTTTAATTAAGGGTGAGTATTCAAGTTGGGGTGAGTGAAGTTAACTTTTTTATTCAAAATAAAGCTGTGTAGAATTTATGAAATATTTTTGAAGATGGATCAAAGCTCAAATTGGGAATTAGACCTTCAAACACTTTGTATCCTTAGGATATTTGAGGCTTGATTAGAGAAGATATAATATTTTTATGAGATTTAAAAAAACTATATTAATTTATGAAATGCAACAGCATAATAATATGTATATAACCAGACACCAGATCACTAATCTATGTCATAATGTATGCAGTATAACAAATAATATCAACATGTTACTATTTTCATAGAAACTTGGGAATTAACATATCTTAGGGAAGAAAACCTCTTTTATCTGCCAAATTTTCTAAATTTACATTCAATATTTGTAGGTAATATGAAGATTTGGATAAGTAAAATAGTATATTAACTATTTCATAGTGCTAATATTTTTTTTATATTGTTTAGTGTTAACAAAATATCATAGTATCATATGAATTTATAACTTCAGAAATTAAACATAATTTACAAAATGTTTTATTATAAAATTTGTTTAACTTATTTTAGTCCAAGCTGATCCCTCAAGCTAATCAAGTTATCAATTTCATGGTTGTTGAAGAAGGAATTTATTTTTCAAAGCACAGTTGAAGCTGGTGACTAGCAAAATGAGATTTAAGTTTTTGAAGTTCCTACATACACCCCTAATTTGGAAGATTACATTCATTCCAAGTTTGTTTGTTAAAAAGGTATGAACTTATACCCTAACCAGTCTGCAATAAATGGAATTTTATTAAGAAGAAAAAAATATATACATGCCAAAAATTGTTCCTACTTTTCTCTATTTTCTTATCTTTTTTCCTGACAACTCTTCCATAATTCATGAAAATTTAACTCAAATTTGAAAAGAGGTTTACCTTAAAGCACTAGCATTAATGTGAGTGAAAGTGTTTGGTCATTTTTCAATATCCAAAATGAAATTGATTTAAATGTTTATTTTTTAAATAGTCTGAAAATCTAAGTTATTATTTACGGTAGTAAAACATAGCCTACAGACTGACCTTGGTCATCCAGACACTAGGTCCGAAGATGGCTGACACAAGGTGGATGAAGATGATGGTGAACTGTGCCTCAGTGACGTCAATCTTACTAAACTTGAGAGTTCCAGACACATATGTTTGCCAGTGTGCACAGTAGAAAAGGGTCATGGCACAGAAACACTGGAAGAACATCCAGGCTGGGTAATGGCCCAGCTGTACGGCAACGCATGCTGACAGTGCAACAAACACTGCTCGAAAACAGGTGAACAAAGATGGGTCAGTACCAAATTTAGTTAAGTTATCAATATCATATCATTTCTAATATTAATTGTGAAATAATCATCGGTACTTACAGTATTGTATTTCAAAATTACATTTATTGCACTTTTGTACTTCTTGCGGAGAAATGTTTCCAAGAATTTCGACAGATGTATGTAACTCTCAATAGACATAATAGTTAACCCGAAGATGTTGGGTCACGTCATTGTATTAAAACTAATTTAGAGTTAAATTACACAAGAATAAACTAAATATGAAAGGAACTAAAAGTTTCAAATAAATGATGGATGAAGAGGGTAATTAAGAGGATTGTACCAGTATTTGCCTGGAAAGATGGGAAAACCCCATTATGTTAAAATCACCTCCAATGTCCTCAGTTTTAGCTCTGTGAACTTTGACCCCTGAGTAAAAGTAAAGCACACTAGAGCTGAGCAAGATCTGCCATGTTAGTACTAGGCCTATTGACTTCAAACTGTTCAATTTAGCAGGTGATGAGGGGGGAAATCAAGTTTGGTTCAAAAGTTAAGATATGTAATGAGTAGTCAGTAAATATTTAACTAAACAGAAGACTTAGATGAACACACAAAAAGTGTGTAGAATTGGGTAAAAAAAAGTCTCATGTACTGGTAAATGCTATTTGACAAAACAATACCCTTAATTTATTGTAAGAAAACGAAACCATGAAAATTGGAATAGGAAGTATTGTATATCATTCAACAAAGATTGAGAAAAAAAAAAGGGTCTTACCTGTTGATATGGAGTCACAGCCATGGTCAAACAACTCCCCTAGAGGGGTGGATGTGCCAGTGAGTCGAGCCTGTTTACCGTCAATAGCATCCAGGCTCTGGTACACAAATAGGCCCAGGGCACATATGAAGCACGCCCACCTCGGAGCCTAGAATAACATCAACATTTGAGGATGAAGGATGCAAATTAAGCCTACCTGAGTTAAATTCTATAAAGTGTTTACAATCCACTTGTCAATTTTTAATCACATTAGCTACATTTTTTGGACTAAAATCAAACAATATGGGAAGACCTAGGCTAAGCTTAATCTTGGAAAAATAATTCAATAAGGTACCAGCAACCGCCCCCCCCCCCCCCCCACCCGAAATTTTATGAACAAAATATATTATATATATAGCTTTATTTATGGTTCAAACAATATCAAAATTAAGGTAAACGTACAAATTATGGGGCTGTGTTACCATAAAAAAAAATCACTTCAGAGAGCTTCTAGATATGTTTAATATCTATCATTTTTCCTTGCCTACAGCAGTTAGGGGTTACTATAAAAAAAACTAAAGAACTTCTAAAGGTGTTTAAAAATATGGGTTTTTCCTAGCCTCCAGCACTTAGGGGCTTGGGGGGGTTACCTTAGAAAACACTTTAAATAGCTTGTAGAACTGTTTATTATTCAGATTTTTTTTCAAAACCCTGACAACTGGGGCATGTGCCCACCAAACCCCCTGTAAAATTATTGGCTGGCTATGGCCTTGGGTACCAGTATGCCCTACATTAAGTTAGGAATATTTGACAAAAATGTTATGGTAGCAGGATGGTGATGTGTTCTATACGGCCAATATTAGGATATTTTTCTTTGTAACGGTAGCAGGATGGTATGAGTAAGACCAGTTCTCACGTGTCATTTTCAATGAAGCTTTGAAAATGCATACAAAATTACCATCAGAACAAACATTTCATTAGAGTAAATCATTAATTAAAGCTTTCATTATAAGTAAAAAGGAGTTCTACTTTTGTTCATTTCTAATGATCATTAATGAAAAATGAAAACAAAATGAAGTGAGAACATGTAGAATAATTGATTAATTCATTTTTATATGAATATACATATGTATTTTAACTAAACGCAACACTGTGACCACCTGCGACCACTTGCAACCTTTTATTGGGTTTAATCGGTTTCAAGTTTTGACTCGTGTTGACAAAGTTCTCAAAAATGGTGTTTAAGTGGTGTGTGTGATGAACAAACTGACCAATTTTTTGATTCTTATAGACATATTGAGTGTCTGTGGAATTTAACTAGTGATTTGTATAGAAATAAAATGTCATGTGATATCGCTTATAATATAATTTGTGATGATTTGAATTTGTATGGATTAACAGTTGCCGACGTCAAGAACAAGATCAAAATAATGAGAACCAATTGCAAAATAGAAATGAATAAAATTATCAAGTCTGAAAAAAGTGGTTATGGTTTGGACGATATATATGTTTTAGTTCAAGAAAGCAGATTCCTTTCTTAGAGGCGTGTCATTGGCAAAAGGAAGTACATCTAACTTGTTAAGTACTAAGAGTACAAATTTTTTTATTGTCAATAAAGATACATAATTTTAACTTCAACGTGCATGCATTGTAAAATCCAACCAATCATTTTCCACTGCCAAGGTACTGCCTGTATCATGAACTTCTCAATGTACGTGTTTCGTTGTAATACTGCAGATGCTCTTGATTATTAGTTGCAGAGTTCACTAAATTAGTGATTCCATTCTTCTGCTTTGCCCCACAAGCCTGTGTTAGTGAAACCCTGTCAATATCCTCAGAATCAACAGCTCCAGGTAGCATATATGATTATAAGTTTTTTGAAGCCAGTTATAAACAACACATGTTACTTATTACTTAGTAACTATATTGCAAACAGAATTGGCTTTTCATATATATAATATATATATATATATATATATATATTATATATAATTAATAATATATATGAAATCTTGAATAATATGCCAAAATTTTCAGCAATTCTACATACTCTTGATAAACGATGTTAAATACTTTTTGCATTTCCGTTGTGTTTCGTTGTAATACTGCAGATGCTCTTTGATTATTAGTTGCAGAGTTCACTAAATTAGTGATTCCATTCTTCTGGCTTTGCCCCACAAGCCTGTGTTAGTGAAACCCCTGTCAATATCCTCAGAATCAACAGCTCCAGGTAGCATATAGTGATTATAAGTTTTTTGAAGCCAGTTATAAACAACACATGTTACCTTTATTACTTTAGTAACTATATTGCAAACAGAATTGGCTTTTCATATATATATTATAATATATATATATATATATATATATATATATATATATATATATATATAATATATATATATATATATATATATATATATATGAAATCTTGAAATAAGTATGCCAAAAGCATTTTCAGCAATTCTACATACTCTTGATAAACGATGTTAAATACTTTTTGCATTTCCGTTAGTATCACTGCTCTACTGTAGGGTTTGATAATATCTGTTCTCAATGGAAATACGTCATCATCTACAAAAACCCTTTCTGAAGGTACATGTAGAATGCTCTTTTCCGATGCTTTATACAAGTCTAGAGACCATTTCAAGAATGCTCTGGTCATTTATGACCGTTAGTATCAACATCAATATACAAAATCAATAAATGGCATCGGCTACAGCCAGCAAAATAACACTGTGAGAATGCTTATAGTTAAAATATTCTGATCCCCTTCAGGTGGGCAGTGAATCAGAATATGCTTTCCATCGATTGCCTCTAGGCAATTGGGAAAAATGTAACGACAGTAGAAATCGTCTTGAATTCTTTTACAATTTTGTTCACTCATAGGCACCTGAAATAAAGAAATACAAATTTTTTTTTCTCAGACTCTACCTGTGGCCTTATGTTCGCAACAAGATGATTCGGCTACAGATTTTGAGGAGGAAGATCAAGGATCTATGGGATAAAATGCAAATATGGGCGTCGAAAGCAAGTAAACCACAGCATGTGCCATCAGAAAAGATGGTACTTAAAAACGAAATTTTAATATGCTTGTAGTTGAAAATGGTATAAATAAACTGCAAAAAATTGCTTCTAAATGTAAAGAGAATTAGGATGAGTTGATTATTTTGGAAAAAGCATCATAGTGCAACTTAGAAACATGTCTCTTGACAGAGCACTTATTTGTCAAGAAAAACTGCAAGCTGTTATGAAAGAAAAACGTTTGATTCTGTTTCAATTAAATAGTCACCAATCATCCCCACTTTTTTTTACATCCTCAACGTCACCTTTGTTCTCAAATGTGTCCAATAGCACTGGCGTTGATCAGGATACTTTACATCAATCAAGACAGCATGGATCTAATCTGACAATCACTGATACTTTTACTGAGGATTTGAGGAATTTAAAAAAACACTGGAGATCTAATTGCAACGGCAATAGCTCGCACTGTTTGGCAGTTTATTTTCTATTTCATTATATTTTTATTTCATATGGACCTTAGCATAATGATTATTTTACTAACATTATTAGATTAACTAAGTCCCACAATATCTGTGACTAATGTATTTTTTAATACAAAAAATAACTTTCAAAAAAAAAGGTTGTTTTTTTACTTACCTGTATAAAGTCCTGTAAACATTCATTTATCACTTCACAAACTTCGGGAAGAAACTGGGAAATACTACTCTTAGATAATCTATACAGCCCAGAAAGTGTAGCAAAATTGTCCCCTGTGGCTAAGTACCTATGAATTACTTGAGGCTTTAGGCGATCTGGTAAAGCATCCTTCATAGCACTATCTTGTCTGTGTATTTTTGGAATCACTGTTTGTAAAAGTATTACGAATTTATCTTCACTCATTCATAGATGGTGTCTATAAAACGCTGTCTCTTCGAAAGCCAGTTCTTCTAACAACTTTTTACTAGCACCCAGTGTATTTATATATAAAATCCATGGTCTTACCCACCATCTACACTTCTTTTTGTTTAGTATAATTTCTAGCTCGTGTGATAACTGCACACATATTTCACGAACTGCAGCTCGCATAACTTTTTACATGGCACCATTTCTATAAATGAAACACTAGTTGGTCAGTCACATCATGAACATCATGATCAATTAAACATGTGAACAAATTCCTTTCATTTTCATTTTCATGAAAAATGAATCATTGAAAATTATACGTGAGAACTGGCCTTCGATAAAAATATAAGAATTTATTGTAAAACATGAGTAATAGTGAACATTGTAACAAAACATTTTCACAAATAGACGCACAAAGATCACAACTTTAGAAAAGTCAAAAACAAGAGACTGTCAAAAGTTCTAAACATTGGGTACATACTGAAAATTTCACAAGACTAACAAAATGATACTGTATGTTGATATGTTTGGTTCTTTGTGAAAGAGTTGGTTGACAAAAGGTTTATGAACTGACTGGCTGTCATTAAATAATTGTAATGACAATTTTTCTCCAAGCAGTTCATATTTGAGGTTTTGTAAAAATATTGCTTCTTCAGTTCCTTTACTGAGACATATATTCAGCTTTGGTTTACTGTGTGCTTTTTTTACCTTCCCATGAAACAGTAGCTTCTCCTGACTTATGCACACAGCTGCTGTAGAATTTTTGATCAATTTTGCTACTGCCCCAATCAGCGTCGACAAATCCAGTCAACTTTCCATCAATCTTCTGATACACTAGGCACCAATCCACTGTGCCTTTTAAATATTGCAGGATTCTTTTTGCCCTTGACTAGTGTTTTTCATCAAATGTATTATAATGACTTAGAAAACTAACAGTATGAGTAAGACCTGGAAAGCCTATATGTCATTGCCATGTACATCAAACATCTGAACAACGCTTGCTACAGGAAAGGTGGTGAATTTTTTCCCTTCGCTTTTCACTTTTTTCCAAATTTAGTCCAAGTTCTGCAGGTATTGAAACAGATTTGCAATAAGTCATCCCAAATTTCTCAGTACATTTTTTATGTAGGATTTTTGATCCAAATAAATGGCTTTGTTTCCCAGTCATATCCTCATCCCTAAGATTTGAAGAGCCTCACCCAAGTCCTTAATTTTGAAATTTTCCATGAGATCATATTTAACTCTGTCCTTTTTTATGTTTGTCATTACATAAAATCAAAAAGTCATCAACATAAATGACAATTATACAAATGTGTTTGCCATTGACATGATAAATGCATATTTCACATTCTGACTTCTTAAAATTAATTTTCATTGAAAGATCATGAATTTTTCATAATATGCTCTTGAGGATCACTTCAACCCATAAAAGGCTCCCTTTAAAACCTATACCTTCTCTTCTTGCGTTTTAGCCGCAAAATTCGAAGGTAGTTTTGTATAAACAAGCTCTTTTAGTTCACTGTTGAGAAAAGCAGTTACTATACCCATATAATCTGATCAAATCCAACTTACACGCCACAGCAAACAAAAGTATAGAATTTTTCACTACAGGAGAAAAAGCTTCGGTGTAATCCATTCCATATTTTTAGGTGAAACCTTTGCAACAAATTGTGCTTTATACTGCGTTACATATCCATTAAAATCAGTTTTAATTATGAATACCCATTTGGTTTTGATTGCTTTTTTATCTTTCGGCTAATCTATCAATGACTAATCATCATCTTCTTTGAAAGATAAATATTTGCTTGTCATAGTGTTCTGCCAAATATCTCTATAATCTCCAGATTGGGTCTCGCTGTTGTGTAAGGTTTGTCACACTATTAGCTGCATAATCCGGATATTCCTTTGGTCTTATCGCCCCCAATGGATATTGTGTAAACTCTAAAGCCAAACTTTCAACCTCTGGTTGAGTGGCATTTTCTTCATACTTGCATGAAGTCTTCGTTGAGTCCCAATCAGAAGTCTCTCTTGATTCTTCATTCGATGCTGAGTCTTGAAGTAGGATTGGGGGGAAAAAAAAGAAAAGAAAAAGTATTTTCTTCGTTGTTTTCAGTCAGCTGATTTCCATTCCTCATTCTGCCAGGCTTTGCATCAAGGAAAATCACATCACGGGAAGTAACCATTCTTTTTGTATTTTCAGAGTCAGACAGTATAACCTTTTGTTTTCTAATTGTATCCAACAAAACTTTGATTCTTACTTTTCAGATCCAATTTCTTTCAAATTTCTTTTGGTTTACTGGCATATGCTATGCAATCAAAAACTCTTAAATTACTAATATTAGCCCTTTTGCCAGTCCATGCTTCCTAAGGTGTGATACCCTCTGAAACTTTGTGGGTGAACGATTTTTCAGATGAATCACAGTATTTGCAGCCTTTGCCCAATATTGTTTGTTTAAATGAGCATCGTGAAGTAGGAACAGTGTCTTTGCTATTGTGGTCTGATTGGCACATTTAGTTATACCATTTTGTTCTGGGCAATGTGGTACTATTCTATGATGACTAACACCATTTTTTGCTTTAAAAAAACCAACATGGATGCCATAATTAAAGTATTCTTCTCCATTGTCGGTTCAAATACTCTTCAATAGTTTTCCTATCTGATTTTTGGCAAAATCTTTTCATTCTTTGAATTTCAAGATAACATCTTTTGTTCTTAAAAAATAACCTAAAGTCTCTCTGGAAAAACCATCAATAATAATTGTAAACATGTACTTGCACCTCCATGAGATTTCTCACTTGTGAGACCACACAGGTCAGAATGAACTAGCTGAAGAAGATCTGTGGCTTGGTTGGGCTTCTTGTTCTCTGAAAGCCATCTCTCAATTGTTTTCCCTCAATACATGGGATACTTCTCCTGTAAAATCGACAACAATGGCTATGCCATTTTTCAACAAATTTATTGGGACTTTATTTAAGTGTGCCAGTCAACAGTGTCAAAGTTCTTGTGAAATACTTTTTAACACCCCATTAGCCCTTTATCATATTTGATTCCAAGTGGTTTTAGAAGGAAGCTCAAAATCTGTGTCCAGTCTACAAAGACACTCTGTGTTCCTTGCCCTAGCTATAGCCCTACCATTAATTTTATATTCCTGATACTGGCAGATTTTGCACTCTGATGAAAAAATAACAAGCTCTTTTTTCGCCATTAATATTTATCATAGCATACACATGGCCTCCACTTTTAAACTTCTCGTTGTTTGCTAATTATTGACTTCAGGACCTGTTGATTGATCATTAAAATCATAAAGCCAATCTTTGTGTATCATCATATTTGCAGTAGCTGCAGAGTCTACATACAAATACCTTTATTTTCGTCATCAAAGCAATAAATACTTTTTTTTTACTTTTTATTTTGGTTCCCACTAAATTGCGACTGGTTACCTTTAGATGTGTTTTTCTTATGCTTTGAGCTTTTAGAAATCAGAAGCTTTTTGCCCAATTCCATGACACTTAAAACATACTTCTTTTCTTGGTTACGATTTCTTTCATGAATTTTGGAAAAGAAAGCAGTATCAGAATTCGATTGATCTTTTTTATGCTTCAAATCCTCTTGAAGAAGTTTTGCTTTTATAAGTTAACTACTTATTTTTGATCTTGTACTCTCTATCGCCATAATAATGAGTCAAAGGAACTAGGCAAACCACTTAAAATAACTGCAAGAAAATGTTGGGCATTAGCCATCGACTTTAAATACTCTAATTTGAATCCAAAAAGTATTTTGAGAAGTCTGAGGTGCCTTATAAGTCCTTTATTCTCTTAAGTTTTTTTAAGATTATCCCACACAACTTTCACAGTTTTGGTGTTTCTAACAAGATAGTTTTACCATTAAACAAATTTTAGCTCTTGCTTTATGTGTATTTTTTTTCATCTAGTTATTTTGGATTCATTTTTGTGTCAATTTCTGGCTTTATGCAACACCATAAGTCTTTGTGAAACAAACACATTTCCATTGTGAATTTCCACTTACCATAATTTGACATCCCTTCAAGCATTGCCCCAGTTCGAAGTCCTGCATTTCTGTCTCTCATCATGCTTAGTATTACTTGCAACCGAAACTTAGACAAATTTCAATGAATAATAATAATAATATTTAGCACCGCGTCTTACTACCCGTTCAGGTTATACGCTTTAAGTACTAATTACGTTAATGGATTTATGAATTGGGAAGGTTGAATTAGAGGAAGTGAACCCGCATTTGCATGGAGGGAGAGTGGAAAACCCTTTAGGAAAAACAACCCCCAGTTCACCCGACCGAGATTCGGACCTCAATCTCCCTGTCCTCAGCAGTCGTGCTCAACACGACAAGCGCGTTAGCCAACTACTCCACAGAGGCGGGTAATTTCAATGAAGAGTCTATTTTTGTATTTTGAATACTACACACTAGGTTAGCAAATTCGAGATGGAAAATGTTACACAAACTTCATTCACTCTACAAATTACTCAATCATGAAATTAAATCATGTACTGGTCCCATAGCCTGATAAAAATATAGGAATGTCTTGGGATAAAACATGATTAATAGTAGAACATTGTAACAAACGTTTTCATGCATGGATGCACAGAAATCACAACTTTAGATTTAGTCAAAAACAAGAGAATATCAAACAGTTCTAAACAGTGAATACATATATACCAAAAATTCCCGCAAGACAGCGTTAGCGGTGCATAAAGAACAAACATATTGGATTACATTTCAAACATGGTGATATGTTCTATCTGGCCAATACTAGGCTATTTTTCTTTGTTATGGTAGTAGGATGGTATCAGGGAATGTAAAACTCAAAATATACAAAACAATAATCTTCTCAGTTTTTCTCTATGTGTGTGTAACGTGGTCTCTTAGGCTGTTTACACACCAACGAGTCCCGAGTCGAGTCTCATGGAGTAGAGTCCAATTTGACTCTAGAGTCAGGGCCTTTCACACTAGTGAGTCGTGTCATTGAGTCCACTAGTTTGATCAAAGGGCTCGTGCAAGATGGATGCAGCCCTAGTGGTTTCTATAAATACAATTGTATGGAGGCGCCAGCGTAGACATCTAGAAAGACGTTGCTTATTGTGGATTTACCCCTTAAGGTGAAACAATGCACCTTTGGTAGTTTTTCACATTTGTTTCCAAATAGTGGACACTGCATTTCTATCCCAATGTTTGGGATAGGACGGGTAATAAATTGAAGTATTCTCTTGAACAAGAACAATGAGATATTCAGTGTTGATGTTGTTAAACTTGGAAAGCATGTGAAAATGTACACTTGACTCAGCTGGACTGACGAAATTGTAATCTGCCACATCATGGACTGACTCCCTTAGACTTGACTCGCCGGTGTGAAAGGTATTGGTCCTTCATCGTGCTATCAAATACAATATGTACTTGTCTCAATTGATGAGTCAGACTCTGCTCGGGACTCTGTGTGTAACCAGCCTTAGCGTACATGACAAAAACGAATTTAGGGTGTTCGAAAATAAGGTGCTAAAAAGGAATGAGGTCACTGGGGAGCAGAGGAGATAATGAATGATAAATCACATATTCCGTACTCATCACGAGACATTGTCATAGATTATGGTGGGCAGGACATGCAGCACAAATGGGAGATTCCAAAACTTTGTTTTAACATTAGAATGGACATGAAAGAGGAAAGAGATAGAATGTAATGAGATGGACTGGATAGTACTAGCTCAAGATAGGGAAAGGTGGCGTACTTTAGTTAAGTGCGGCAATGAACTATCTAGTTCCAAAACTACATGATGTAAGTCAGTAAGGGTAGTTATAATACAACATACCAATAGACCTAGACTTATAAATTCCACCCTCTTTGCGTACTATTCCTGGTGTTTTCATGGATAAGCACCTTTTTAGAGTATTTTAGTAAAATATATTTTGGGGAAAAATTGTTCTTCCCGCATATGTAGTTAAGTTTTGCTAGGTCGGGAGAGCTTATAATGATAAACATTTTCTATTGTGTACTAAAATACTTTTAGTCCTTTATTATGACTACTTCATTCCTTAAAATATTTACATATCTGATGAGTATGGTAAATTTTAAATTGTATAATCCTAGAAAATTTACAATCTCAATATAGGTAGCATGTGAATACCATATCCTTGTGTGTATTAATAAATAGCAAATTATTTTGTTGTTACATGACAAAGAAAAAGTGTATACCTTATGTTGGAAGATGCATAGAGCCCCATTTACAGTCTCTGTATCCATATGTTCATGGTCTATAAGAAATCAATCAGAGTGCCTTGTCTAATGAGCCCTGATCCGTATCCTTATCTGTATCTCATATAAGTTGGTTAACTTTAACTTTATAAGGACTAGACCAAACGGACTATCAATCACAGTAAAAGTAAATATTTGTGCATGTATCAAAATAAAAGCTCACCAATGACAGTTTTGCTTGCTTTGTTTATATACAGACCTCTAGTATATTTATTTTAAATTTTCAGACAAAAGCAAACTAATTATAAATGTGTGATAGTTCAAATCATGGTAGAAATATATGTAATGTAATTGTACTTCTCCTACATTTCAACTAGTCCTATATCCTATATCCTGAACGTTTTCTAAAAAATAGTTTTGATCAGCTGACTTCTTAGTGGTTGTTCTTTCAAAATCTTACTGGACAAACTCTCTATCTCATAGATTTACAGTGTCATGCGATTAAGTATCCTTAATGTGTAGAGGCAAATATAATTTCTTATGGGCCATGAACATTAACTATGGACCTAAGGATACGGAGTTAAAAGCTGGACCTTAATGTTCATAACTCACATGTAATTAGTATAGACAGATTGTCTAAATGTCTGGACCATACGTGGGCAGAAAATAGCATAGAATAGAGTTGAGGACAGAATAGAATGAGGATTGAGAAAGCTGAAGCCAGAATAGACTAAAATTTGAGATTGATAAGGAAGTTTTCGTTTGTGAACTTGGTTACAGTGTACAAGATTGTAATTGGTTAGAGGATGGAATTTATATAGGCCTAACAAAAAATAGTCAACGGGGGGCGGGGGGGGGGGGAGTAGGAGATAGGAGCGAAGGAAAAACATATCAAATGGGGCATAAATCATACTTTCGCCTTAAATATTCAATCAGGTTGACTGTCATTATAACCTAGCCAAATAATGTCAACACCAAGAAATAACCTAGTCCTATTAAAAAAAAACATCTAAAGCACGAGTAACTTACTTCTCCTCTAGCATCGGGACTGAACCAAACCAGTATTAGAGTTGTCAGTATGTTGATGATGAGCCCCACGACCGTAATCAAATTGGGTGCAAGCCATGGAGGTACTTTGCTGACCAACCAGTTCCAATAAGGCTGGAGAAAAGGGTCCAACAAGCTACTACTGCTATAACTGTATTTGTGTTCGCCAAGACGTTTCAACTGAGTTGGCGAAAGAAGCTTTTCTCTGTAGAAGAGCATATTCCTTTCAAGCATTCAAGTTCACAACACGTTACGAGGATCCGAAATGCACCAACAATTTCATCAAAAACTTTCACATCCACTTAATTTCTCACATCATCAATCACGTCACTGCATCGTATGATGTCTTCTCTTTTATTTTTCTAAACGATATCTACTGTGAGAAATTGTAATGTGCGATTAGATAGGATACATAGTTTGACATTTTTTTAAAAGTCAGAGTTATTATCTGAGCTCTGTCGGGTAACTCTATGAACTAGTTCCTCGAGCAACTCTAGCAATAATTTATAATAGGAATCTATCAAGGGGAATCGTACATAGGATTCTTTTTGATAAACAATTCTTTATCTCAGGAAGACTAATTCTAATTGTGTTTTGATTTTTAAAATTTATATATGTATTTTTTTAAAATTTTAATTAGCTTTAAAATCTGTATTAACTGATCAAATTTGATCAATTTATTTTTCTAAACCATAATTTCTATGAATTTGATTTTTTATATCTGACTTTAAATTACTTTAGATAAAAGTGTAAATATTTAATACAAGCGCCTAAATACTTTTTAAATAATTAAATATCACTTCCACATCCAAAAATAACATAAAGCAGTTTGTGATTATTTATTTAATTTTTATCATACTGTGTTAAGGTTTAAAATTAATATATATTTTTTTGGTGGATTAGGTGTGAACTACCAGATGTTTGATTATTGCCTCTAAGAGGTCGGTTTTTAAAACATTTGATGAATCCATCTTGTGGTGTAAATCGCTTTAACACATCACTTTACTTAATACATTTTTGCGTGTAGCTACCATGTTTGAGTGACTCGACAATACATGAAACTAGCGGAGAATTAAAGAACTCAGTTCTAACATTTATAGTAGATAAAAAACCCTTCCCTCCTTTCGCTTATTATTTTCTTTCACAGCTTGAACTTGTGACGATTGATGACAGTACTCCCAGCTGTGGACACCACCATTCAAACAAGAATAATATTGTATCCTATCTCGAGTTGCAGTTCTGAAGCTCGTCTGTTCAGGGCCCCTAGTTTTGAAACCTGCGGGTAGACTCGCTACCGAATGAACTCGCCAGTTGCTGTCTCGCTAGTCGGAGGCTGAATGCTTAAAGTGCTAGTCTTGAAATGCTTCTTTCGTGCTGCGAGTTGATCTACTAATCGAATACGGCTTACTCGCTAGCGACTGAATTTTAAATCTGACAACACTGTAAAACCATGACGTGTCAAAGGGTTGGGGCGATGGTATGCCACAACACGTCATTATACAAGATACGTAACTGAAAGTAAACATTATTATTGTATTGATTACATCATATACAACGGTTAGTTTAGTTTCATTGGGAAACCATCTTCCAATTGTATACATCTAAACGTGTTAACTCAAAATTTTCTCAAAGTTATATAAGTAAAATAAAAACCGCCTTTATGGAACAATCCAATTTAGCACACTTGGTAGCGCGCTTGACCCGAATTCATACTCCCACGAGTTCAATCCCAACCTGGGTAAAATATTTTAATTTTTATCTGAATTTAAATCACGTTTTCGTAATTAGAATTCAGTAATATATTTTTTTATTTCGCAACTATTTTTAAAACATAAATATACCCTAAAAAATTTTACTATGCGAATAATAATTAGCTTACTTAGCCTTATTTTAAAATGTGTACAAGCCTTATTTTAGAATGTGTACAATTTTATGTCATAAAACCCATTATTTAATTTTTAAATAATCACCTACATACAAAATTTCAAAATTAATGTAGGCCTAGCTTTTTTAATTTATTTTTAACGACTGTTATGTTAGTCTACTTAGGCTCAAATACCTTGTGTATTTCTATAAAATATATTTAAAACATATTAGATGCTTACTAATACGATCATTTAAAATTAAAGTTTAAAGTCTGATAAATTAAAAAAAAAAAAATTTTTTAAGGATTTGAACACGCGATCCTTAGATCACGAGACGGTCACGTTACCGACTCACCCAAATTGACCATTGAGGAAATTGAAAAAATTAGAATATATAGTTTGGTTTTCACCCAAACAAATATTTGTATTGAAGGATTGTATAAAGTGTACAAAGCAATCATTATTCTTTTCTTCTGTAAACCTATTTTGTACAGTGATAGGTTTATTTCAACAAAATCACTCTCGGAAAGCTGCAACCGAAGAGGGGGATGGCATCCATTTTGTTATTTTATTGCCTATTCGATAGACAAGGCCTGTCTCGCACGGTGTGAGGCTGGCGAGTAGAATCCGCTCGCTATTCGATCGTGTGACGTCAGTTTTCGCAGCGCTGAAGTTTCAAAACTAGGTATTTGCGAGATTACAAGCGAGTATCGAGTAATCCGCTAGCGACTCGCTACTCGCAAGTTTCAAAACTAAGGCCCCAGCTCATTCAACAATTTAGTAGTTCCATATTTTAGCTTTAATGCAGTAGGTTGGTCGTACATTTTCTAACCTTACCGGAAATCTTTTACAGATTTTTTTTTAATATGGCTAAAAACCCTCCACTGAGTCGTATTCTCAAGAGGAATAGAGTTGCTAAATATGGTCGCTAGATGGAAAAAGAAGCTAACTGGAAAGTAACTATTTTTTAGTATATATATGGAATATTCTAAATTTGATAAACAATATAATTCTTGTTTTGAAGATAACGTATTTTATTTATAGATATTTTTGTTTTAGAGAAGTCATTGAGGCAAATAGCAACGTCATGACTATGGAGTTTGATCCAGTCGTGTCACCACAGCTCGGTAGGCTTACATCTAGTCTTCGTGAACCAGTGAGATATAAATCAGGAATCAATTACCCCACTTTTATTATTCAGTTTCTGACTAAACTTGACATTGCAAATAACAATAACAGATACTATCAAAGGGTGTACCTTAAAATGTACGTCTACGGTGAAACTAAATTTAAGGCTTTAAGGTATTAGGCTACTACATATCCTTCACTTCTCAGGCTCTTTGCTTTTTGCTAATGTCTATGAAACCATCCTTTCCCACCTCCATCCAAATGATCAGGCAATGGATTAAAAAATTGGAATTATAATTAAACACATCTGAGTGGATCAAGAGTCCAGGATGACCTTAAAACATCATTTCTTTTGAGTGTTAAATTTGAAATTTTTTTGTAGATATTTCGTACTCCCACCTCCGGGTAAAAGTTCTTCCCCTTCCCCCAAAAAATTGATTCCTGAATTAACCCCGACATTCCATGCCAACCAAAATAAACACCGTTGAAAACAGAAATTGAACGTCAGTTCCCCAACATCGGCCAATTTGTTCCCCAACTATTAAAAATCCTTATTTTAAAAATATGTTTGATGGTACCAAATTTATTCCAGATTGTTCTAAAAAAAATGTTTGTTCAAATTTGATTCATAACTGAAATGTTTACGTTTAACTTTATTTCAGAGTCCCCTTATGGCTCGTCTACAAACCACATACCCACTTGTTGGACTCGTAATTATACAATCACAAGCTTACTCGTGATTACGTGCCTTTTAAATTCAAAATAGTCATTCTACAACGAAAAGTCTTAAGATGTAATTTCCACCAATAGAAATTAGGACAAGTTAACCGCTGAAGAAAATAATAAATTTAACAGACTATGCCAATAGAATCATTTAAATAATGATCAATAGACCATTCAAATAATTAAACAGATAGTTTTGTTAATACAAATGTGTCATTCATGGCTTTGGTTTATTTATTATTATTATTAGTAGTAGTAGTAGTAGTAGTAGTAGTAGTAGTAGTAGTAGTAGTAGTAGTAGTAGTAGTAGTAGTAGTAGTAGTAGTAGTAATAGTACACAGTACACATACTATTATTACTAATAATAATAGTATTAGTAGACAGTAGACCTAATAATAATAATAATAATAATAATAATAATAATAATAATAATAATAGACGTTTATTCCATGTGATATAAGAGATCTTTGTTTGTTATAAATGTTAAGTTTTTTAATTAGATGTTATATTTTACATTTAAAATAACGTAAACTTAAGTGTTCTTACACTGCTTCATAACTTTTAATAATTTATTTTTACCAAATCAGAAACCATATTTTAAGCATAATTAAAAGTACCTATTTTCCGTTTTGTAATGTTATAATATTATAATATTAGTGTTAGTTACATAAAAATAAGTTTGTTTAAAAGAACACGTAAACACACGCTTTACACCTGGTCTGTAAAAGAATGAACAGCGGAAACTATTTTCTACGAGACACCAAAAGAAGTGAGGGGTGGTTTTGATTTTTTGAATACCCCGCGTTTCACTACCTATTTGTTTAAATTATGTATAAGTAAGCTACTAATTATGCTATTGTTGAAAGAATAATGGAGTTAGAATGTAGAAGAAATTTACAATCATTCGCGATGGTTAAGCGTGGAAAACCATTTAAGAAAAACTATACTCAGTACACTCAGTCAGGATTAAAACCCCGGACCTCCCCATCACCGACTTAATGATCTTAATCATGTGCTCACTGGCGTGGGTTATAATAATGTCAATGCTGATACTATTAACAGAGCTATTAAATTTGCTTATGTGTAAGTTTTAGAATAACGATATTATTATATGATTTTGTTTATAAAATGCATTATTATTTTTGAACATATCAAGAGAATAAAGAGAAAGTATTGTAACCATGAAAAAATTCGTCCTCGATAAGATAAATATTGCCTCCGATAAGATAAATATTGCTTCCAAACCAAAATAACTGGATCTGGAAATTCTGTCTGTCCCTCGGTTTGTCTCGTATTAACTTGTGTTACAGCCGACATGATTTTATGGGTTTTTTTCTAAATTAATATTTAGACAGTTTTTTTAAAAAAATAATTCTAGCCCTTAAAATAAGGGTTGTTTATTGAGAGCTTTTTTATTTTTATTTCAAAAATGACTAAATATATTGTTTAAATGAGTATTGGAGCGTGTTTGACATGACAAATAATATTGTATACCGTACATATTTTTTGTGAGAAAGTTCAGTTAAAGGTAGTTTACTAACGACTATTTTTTTTAAATTAGGTGTTTCTTGAAGGTTGCTCTACAATTTTGTTTAAAATGTATATTATAGGCGTGTTTTACATTATACTTACATTATACACTGTATACTTGTTTTTCAGAAGAAAAAAACTGATATATAGGTAGTTTACATATTGGTAGTATTATTTTTTTAAATTCAATTTATTTCAAAAATTACTTTAATCTTTTTGTTAAAATTGAATTTACATCAATGTAATCAATATAATCAATAATGTATCAATATAATTCCCACCAAATGTGCTCACACCACAATTTTAAATATATAAACCTTGGCACCTTAAACTTTTCGATTTTAAAGGGCTAGTTTCGTGTGTGTGATGTAATTTCTAAGTTATTTTCCTCAAAAGTTCCAGAATTATTAGTTTCCACAGCTATGTAGGATTGTTGTAGGTACTTAATACTACGATCCCCACCAAGTGTGGTTTTGCTGCAATTTCAAATATTGAAATTGTGGCACCTTAAAGACCCATAGAGCTATGTACATGTGCGATGTAACATGTAACGTCAAAGTTAATTTTCTTAAAATTTCCAGAAGAACCAGTATCCACAGCCGTGTAGGATTGTCGTATCAAATAGTAAATACTACAATCCTCATCAGGTTTGCTCGTACCGAAATTTCAAATATAGAAACTGTGGCATCTTAAGACGGTGATGTATTGAGCTATTTTCAAGTGTATTGCAATTTCCAAGTTAATTTCCTAAAAATTTCTAAAAAAAACATGTTCCAAAGAAAATTCTAGAAAAAACATGTTCCCGTGTTGCAGATTTTCTTGACGCGTATTAAAATATAAATCTTAAATTAGTATAATTTTCAATTAATGCAATTTCTTGATTCTTTTTCCCAAGAATTTAATAGAAGGCAATTAAAATTACGAGATTATGTATTTATAGCTTTTATTATAAAATACTGAGAAAGTAAAAGAATTTTAAAGTGTAGGCCTTATCACCGCTGTTTGAAAGGGTGTGAAGTAAATAAATTTTATCAGCAGAAATCAGATACCCTTGATAGTATATTTCAAAATGGAAGTTTAAGTTGTAGAGCTTAAATAATATATTCGTGGTTTTGCGCTATTAGAATTTAATGAATTATACGTTTGATGTGGTGCATTCTATGAGGTATTTTAGAACTCTACTTGGGCTCTGGTGATGTCTATGATTTTTTTAAACTATACTTGTAAGTTAGTTTCTTATGTTGGTTAAAAAAAGCGTTACTTTATTGTTTGTGTGGAGTTTTTCAGCCTGCTCTCTTTTTTAAAGATGTTTACAAAACAATTTTTAAGATTTTTTATTCAGCCACCTTTGTTGAGCAAAGTAAATAATTTTAAGCTTTCTTACAATAGTTTTGAACGAATAACTAAAGGTTTGTTTCTTTTTAAAAAAAATCTATATTATAATTATGACTAAAATATTTAATTAACTTTTTCAACTGCAAAAAATAATCTTTCACTGTGTGCTACCACTATGTTATTTAATAATATATTGTGGTTTTAGTAGGAAGCCTGTTTTGGAATGCCTTATTTCTTAACAGGCTAAATCCTACTCTGTAGTATTTATTTGGTAGGATTTGGATATGGAATATTGCAAACAAGTAGTATTGAAAGAGGCAATGATGGCAGTTATATAAAGGTGTAACGCCAACATTATTTTATCGATGTCAAGTGTGGGTTTGTCAAGAGAAACACAAGAGCAAGGTGAATGAGACTGGAATGAGATATGCTGGGATCACAATCAACTTAATATAACGTTCACTTATGCCGGGATCACGATCACTTTAACTTAATGTAACCTTCACTTAAAGTTAACTTAACTTAACTTAAGAAAACAGATGTGTGATCACGATTCACATAACTTAACGTAACAACTCGAGCCAAACATATTCATTCTCGAGTGTGATCTGTGAATGTTGGTTGATTTATATTTTAATAACAAGGATCTTATTTGAAAGCAATGCATTATACCATTTTATATAATAAAAGCTTTGTGGTTTTAACTTCTTTACAATATTTGAATTGTCTATTCTATAATGATATGATACTAGTGCTTATTTTAATTAAATGTCCAATCACTAGAACTAAAGCTAAAAAGTAGACCCTGGTCTTAAAACCAACAAATGAATTACTAAATAGCCCTGTTAACGTCACACGCATAATGATTGGCTGGCTAGATCATGTGATGCCCTTCAAGTAACATTCACTTAAAGTAAAAGACCTCCCAGAACATCTCTTACATTAAGTTAACTGCATCATGATCGCTTCCATTTAAACAAACGAGGAGATACTTTACATTTAAGTTACTTTAAGTTAACGTTAAGTTGATTGTGATCCCGGCGATAGCTAATAAATGTATTTGGAAAAGCTAAGAAGTGTGTTTTGGAAGGCAATCCTATAGATCACTGTAGTAAAACAGTCTTAGAGATCATAGTTCATTTAATTTAATTTAGTACTAAGATGGGGATTCAATCTCCTTCCTATTTCCACCTATCACCTTAAAAGTAATATTAACAAGGTGATTTTGTATTTCTTCTTCATGTTATAACTCTTATAACCCCATTTATATTGAAAAAAAAAATTAATTACTTTGAGAGAGGGTTATAGTGTTAAAAACAAACCATATCTTGCTATCAGACTTCACCACAAACCACCAGAGGTACAACACCCTTCACCCCTTAAAAATGTTTGAGTTTAGCTGTACATCCTTACCACACTAGGTCTGGATCCAAAAGCCATTCTTGTAAAAATTCAAAGAATAATTATATCATAAGAACGGATTTATTATTGTATTGATACATTTTAAGGATAGCAACGGTGAATATTTTGGTAAACAACAACATAGAATAAAACAATGATGACAGGATCTAGGATCTCCTTAATCTGAGTTGGATACAGAATCTAGGATTAACATAACAGAATAAGGTTCACACAAGTCTTTGGTGAGTGATTAATTGTTCATTGTTCTGTCTTAGTTCAACAATTCTTCCATGTGTGTTAATGTGCTCAGCCATGAGTAGAGTAGAAATGGCAACAAAAGTATATAAATCATAATATATATAAATGTCCCCTACACAAAATAACCTGCTGCTCCTCACAATCTCAGCACAAAACCTAAGGTAGGATTCAAGTAGAAAGAAACTTTTAGAAAATATAGAAATTTATTTTACATTCAACCTTTCTGTGGTATTGTGGTAAACCCTTAAGTTAGGTTTACAAAACTATACCTATATTTTTCTTCAAATGTTGCTCCCCCCAAATAATTATTCTATGGTAATATATCCCTTACTTAGATGTGAATGTTGTACTTGTTTGTTTATGAGGTTTTTCATTTTTAAAGATTATTTTTTTCTCTCTTGAGCCTAAGGCTTAGATTAAGTCAAACCGGGTGTTTAAATCTAATACATAAAAAAGAGCAAAATATATATTAAATTCCATTACATCAGAAAAGTGTAGCAAATGCCAGATCATATCATGTTTATAAAAACAATCAAGATGTGAGGTTAGCTCACCACAGTGCTAACTAGTGCTGGTAGGCCTCTGGGCACTAAGTTATATCAGTATATAGCCTAATATTTCAAAGAATGGTTTATCCCAAATATTGAGAGAAGATTATATGGTTAACCTCTGTAAGTTTAATAAGAACCTGTTGATGAATATATGTTGGAAGCCCCAAGAGGGAATAACAATATTTACTTTTCTAGCTTCAACTGCACAACTCTGTCCACCATCACTACATCGATGGCTGCATTGGTCTACAAGTATTGAAAAACTGTCCCACCAAGAAGAGGTCATTGACACTACAACTGAAGACAAACAGATCACTAAAGGTACGACAAATGTGACACTGCATCTAAGTACAAACAAATCACTAAAGGTAGGACAAGTGTGACACTGCATCTGAGGATAAACAGATCACTAAAGGTACAAGTGTGACACTGTAACTGAGGACAAACAGGTCACTAGAGGTACAAGTGTGACACTGTAACTGAGGACAAACAGATCACTAAAGGTACAAGTGTGACACTGTAACTGAGGACAAACAGGTCACTAGAGGTACAAGTGTGACACTGCATCTAAGGACAAACAGATCACTAAAGGTAGGACAAGTGTGACACTGCATCTGAGGACAAACAGGTCACTAGAGGTACAAGTGTGACACTACAACTGAGGACAAACAGATCACTAAAGGTACGACAAATGTGACACTGCATCTAAGGACAAACAGATCACTAAAGGTAGGACAAGTGTGACACTGCATCTAAGGATAAACAGATCACTAAAGGTACAAGTGTGACACTGTAACTGAGGACAAACAGGTCACTAGAGGTACAAGTGTGACACTGTAACTGAGGACAAACAGGTCACTGAAGGTACAAGTGTGACATTGTAACCGAGGACAAACAGGTCACTGAAGGTACAAGTGTGACACTGTAACTGAGGACAAACAGGTCACTGAAGGTACAAGTGTGACACTGTAACTGAGGACAAACAGGTCACTGAAGATACATGTGTGACATTGTAACTGAGGAGAAACAGGTCACTAAAGGTACGACAAGTGTGACACTGCATCTGAGAATAAACAGATCACTAAGGGTACAAGTGTGACATTGCAACTGAGGACAAACAGGCGACTAAAGGTAAAGTAAGTGTGACACTACAAATAAGTTACTATGATAGATACTTAATACTAGTGGTTTAACATGAGCAAAAATCAGTTGAATTATCTACAAGGTGATTGGTCAACATCCGTAGTGCAGCTTCTCGCCAATTTCAACCAGAGTCAAGGCTTAGTCTCTTACTATCGCATTTCAAAGTGCAGGTTTAGCACTTTACTAGTTTTTTATCCTCCTCCTTTGCTAATGCATGTGCAAATTCTCTCATTTATCCTTAACTTTTCCAGATAAAAATATTTTAAATTTTAGCCACAAGTATGCTTAAAAAAATGACTGGTTATGTGCATTTTCTTTTAAGTTAAATTGACAGCTCATGAACTGCAGTTCCTGCTAAAAAGAGGTAAGAACGTGTCCTAAAAGTATTGAATGTCATCCAAGGTGTGAAATTTAATAAACCTACTTTTTTTTTCAGATGTAATTGCCAGAGTGAATGCTCAATTGGAGCAGCAGACCCAGGGTCGATTATTTGCTGTGGTTCACGCAGGTGGGAAACAGTTCAAGGTGACCCCGGAGGACATCATTATTATAGAGGGCTATTGGCCCCCACTGTTTGGAGACATTATTACCTTAGACAAGGTAACACACTATTAACATCATACAATTGTTGTAGAACAATGTTGCTAATTACACACAGTTTGGGCTTTCGATCACAAACTAAGAGGGCAAGAAAATTCAATCACATCAGCTTTCGCCAAATGAGTGACTTGGAAACTACCTCTTAGGGGTGTGCGTAGGGATGTGGTATCGAAATAAAAGTATGGATACTCTACTCATAAAAAATTATCGGAAGAAAAATGTTGATGCCGTACTAGTACAAAAAGAAAAATATTGATAACACTTGGTATCGAAACACACACAAACTTATCTGCTTCGTCTGCATGGGCACACTTGAGTTCATTAAGCTCTACAAAAGCTTATTTTGTTTAGTTTGTGATGACCTTGCTCATTGATAAAGGAAGGGATAGTAGTAGACTGGTCACCACTCACCCAGTAAAGCATCAAGCTGTATTGATAAACAAAGATGAAAGAACAGCTATGAATTATGATGAGCTAAAAGAAATTGAATGCTAGAGTTGCAGAAAATGACTAAGAATTGAGAAATAGTGTCATTTGTTCTTCCTTCACAGTCCGCCCTAGTAAACATTAATTTAATTCCAGCATGAGTGAAAATAACAAAAAGTTGTTTCTTTCGATATCAATCCAATACCAGAGAGTGAGTATTAATATCAGTAAAAGTATCCGAAAGAGGTATATAATTTATTTATTTTAGGTTAAAAATGATAGTAAATCCATGAAACAAATAGAAAGATTACAGCTAAAATTTTAATACACTGAACAATCCAAATATAGGAGTTGAAAAAGATAGGGTTTAGTTTGCGTAAACATTGCTACCTTTTCATATTCTTCTTTACCTTTAAATTTGCCTTTGGTCACAAAATGGCCCTTCTAATAATCTGTTCGGTTACATCTTTTACCAATTTTATTTTATTAAGGGAACTAAATTTCCTAGGCTGAGGGAATTCTTCTTTGCTACTGCAATGCTATTTAAACCAACAAAATTGACTATAACTCTCATTTAAAAGGTCACATAGTGAATTTCACAAAAATGTTTTGTTTTACACATTTATTCAAAAATGTTATAATGAACTTTGAATATATTTAGAAATATATTTTAATGTTTTGAGTAAAAGTTGATGAAACAGATCTCGTGAAATTTTGGTGAGCTAACAATGCCATGTTATGTAGGTACTGCTGGTGGGAGCATCTGACTTCACTCTTATTGGTCGTCCCATCCTGTCCCCAGAGTTGGTCTGTGTAACCGCAACTGTCATTGAGAAGTCTCTGTCTCACATCAAAACACACTTCAGAAAGAAGAGGAGAAAACAATACATGAGGATCAATTGTGAGTGGTTGAGAGCACTAGTCTGGAGTACCATGTCTCCAGGGGATTATGTTTGGGATACTGACTGACTGAGGTTCACCATGGGAATATTGTGGAGATACTGGCTGACTGAGGGTCTCCAATGGATTATTGTAAGGATACCAGCTGACTGGGAGGGTCTCCAGGGGATTAATGTTGGGATACAGGCTTACTGAGGGTCTCCAGGAAATTACTTTTGGGGTACAGGCTTACTGAGGGTCTCCAGGGGATTACTTTTGGGTACAAGCTGACAGGGGATTAGTGTTGGGATAACAGCAGACAGGGGGTTTCCAGGGGATTAATGTTGGGATACTGGCAGACTGAGGGTCTCTAGGGATTACGCTTGTGATACCGGTGGCTTGAGAGCTTCTAGTGGAATGTTACCAGGCATGATATAGTGTAGTATAAGACAGGGTAGAAACACTTATAATAATGTAAAGTAATTGATAGTGAAGGAAGCCAAGCTGAATATAGTGCAATACTTTGAGAAGAGAAGTGTGTTTTTCTATCTGGGCCTAACCTAACTATCCTTTCAGGTTGGCTTCCTTGACTATCAATTACTTTATATTATTATAGTGTTTCTACACTGGCTTATTATACATTTCCTAGCCATTAGGCACCAATTAATTTTACAAGCATGATATAAGTGATTCATACCATTCTCTATGTTAAATAACTTTGACATATTATGTGCCTGGAGATTAATTTAAGTAATATTATAACAAGTGGGAGTGGGGGATTATACATAAGGATGAGTTACATACCCTATACTCACAAGACATTGTTAGGATAATCAAATTTTGTAGAGTGGGCAGGACATGCAGCACAAATGAAAGAATCTATAACCATGTAAAACTGATGATATTGTCGCTAAATGTATTAATTAATACGAGTTTTAAATATCTTGGGTTTGAAAAATAATAAATTCTTGATATTACATTTTTAATTTAACATAAATGATTGTTTTAGAAAGGGACCAGGTAAAAATAGTAAAAAGAATCATTCAATCATTTAGTAATCTTCTCAGCTAATTTTATTTTCAGGTGACCTGGTGGTCTAGGGGTAAGGTGTCAGACTTCTGTGCTGGTGGCCGGGTTCAATCCCCGGTCCTGGCACAGATTTATCTGATTACCAAACCCTTCCTTCACCTCTGACAAGACATCTTGTGAATGTGGGGAATGCCAGGCCTCCACCGTGGTTCGGATTCCACGTTAAACTGTAGGTCCTTCATTTCATCTCACAATCACCCTACCATTACACATTAGCATAAGTGCGTATAACCCGAACGGGTAGTAAGACGCGGTGATAATAATAATAATTTTATTTTCATTGCTTTGTCATGGCAATACAAGTAAACAATGTCAATCAAGTATAATTCAAAATGGACAGCAATATTGAATAAATTTACCGGTCAAAAATGGTTTTAAAGCTCTATTACATTATCAAGGTGAAAATTGATATTAATTTTTAACAATTTGTTACGTAATCGAATAATTTATAAGTGGAAATGTCGATATTATCTCAATTAAATAACCTATGCTTACTATTCTTTCAAAAATTGATTATTAAGTACATCAAGTGAAAGCTCAAAATTGACTAGCCTACAAAACTTTCGATCCCAAGTTTAAAGGACGAGCTCGGCTCGAAGCTCAAAATCAGAGTACTCGCAGACCTCTAGTAATTTTATAAATATGTGATATCAGTGAGGCTAAGACACAGGGCTGTATACAAGGACAAGACTCCACAAGCCTGACAATGAATATGCATCAGTATAATATGACATTCAAATGAGAAGCCTGTGAAATGATACCGATCAAACCACACTCGACCTTTTATAAATTATTAGTAGAGTTAAAATTCTTGGTTATTTATTCCCTGCCATACTACCAACATTTTATTTTTTATGATTCTTGACCTGTTCCAATAAATAGTTTTGAACTTCCACACTGTTTTTCACCTTTTCCACCATTTTAACAAATCTTTGTTTATGATCGATGTTTTAACTTTACAGGCAAATCTTCATTATAGAAGGCATTGGATGTAGAGGATCTTATTTTCTGATGTATAAGATTTCAACACATGACTGTTAGCCAGACGTTTTAGCAAGGAACCTGATAGACTCTTCTTGGACTTAACTTTTAGTTGGCTTCTACTCTGGTCTTGCATACTGCCCGTAGTGTTGTTATATATTTAAGCACAAAGTTTGGTGAATATCTGTTAAAAATGAGTTCAACAGTAGGTAAATATTATTGTGTTGCAGTTCATCGAACACCATTTACAATGTTGAGGATCAACTCCATTGACTTGAAAGGCTGTGTCAACCAAAAGAAAGATGTTGAAGGCATAGCCGGAAGAATATTTTGAAGCTAGTCGTGTGTTAAGGGAATGTTTAAAACCTACTGTGAGACAACTGTCACATATTTGTAATGTCTAGCAAATAGTACAAGGAATGATATAAAATGCAAGACCTGTTTTTGTTTATTTTATTTCTATAGCTACTACCAGTTGACCATGAGGATTAAAAATACTGTTCCATTGTTGGTATTATCAACTATTAAGGAAGGATACAGAATTGTTAAAATAATTATAAGAACATGAAAATTAATTTTCTAATGAAATCTTTTTTATTTTTCTGACTAAAATCGTAATAATTATAACATTTTTCTTGCAGTATTATAACTTCTCTGACATTTAGTTATTAAATATTTGTCAAAAGGACTCAAGTTACACATAATCAAGTGTGAAAGTTTTAATGGGACTTAAAATGTATTATAATTTTATAGGGATGTGTCAAACTTCCGAATTTGCTCTGCATATAAAAATAAAAGACAAAATACATGTTCATGTTCAGATTGTTTTAATTCTGTGCTGTAATGTAAGGTACAAATTAAAGTTAATGTAACATAATTTAACCAATTTAAAGGTGGGTTTATAATAATAACCTGATTTATCAGATAATATTGGAATGTTTTACAAAAATGTGCAATCAATTGTAAATTACATTTAGTGTATATGCATGATCAGTTTTTTCCAACAGAAAATGAATTTTTATTACTACAAACCTTTAGTTGTTTGAACTTTGATTTGGTTTTGGATTGGAAAAAAAGGGCTTTGCACATCACTTTAATTTGATAATATCTAAGGTTAGGAAAGGAGAAATTGCAAACTTGATAATATGGGATGCACATCGATACACTTAAAACTAATCCTAATTTATCCCTTATGTTGGGTATCCATGCATAACATATAACTAATAGTAAATAGTGGATAGTGTCCAGTGCACAATTCATAAGAAAAATACAATGGTTCATAATGAAACTTAGTGTTTAAATCACTTAAATTAATTGTCTTTTATTAATATAAAATGGCTTAACCCATTCACATTAATAGATAGTATGGTCTCTAAAAATAGCCATAGCTTTTGAAACTTGAAATTAACCTAATTTAAGTTTTGTCTATTAAACAAATTTTATTTTTATTTGATTGCGATATTACTATCATCATGAATCTTATGGTATCTACCTACTTATCAGTAACACAATAAAAATGTAATATTTTTCCATTATTTTTGATCATATATGCCATCTTAGTCATTGATTCAAAGAAAATTTGTTAGTACCAAACTATTATAACTACCACAAGTCATTTCAAATATGAACACAAAAGCTTTTTTATTTTTCCACTGTGCATACTGGTGTTATATTGTCTAGAGCTTCTCACATTCTCTTTGGAATAGACAGCAATTAAATCAGCCAAAGTCCATGCATAACGCATAAAAAGTAAAAGTTAAATCTACTTTATGATGTGATAATCATTATTTATCAATTATGAAGGCCATAATTATAAATAATGTATTTCAACTTCTTGCCCACTATGTTCTATGTACTATTCTCTATTAGTTATGCATGAATATGGGCTTCAATATAATTCATGACACAAATAAAAAAATAAACTTTTTTTTTGTGCTACAAACACCAACATTGAGTAAATACAGTAAATATTCAAATAAAATATATATTTGTTAAATATGACTATTTGTTAATAACCCTATTAACTATGAATAAACATAATTTTGTACACTAACTTAACAGCACCCTTCTAAATCCCTTTTGACTGCTATTGATATGCCTTCATCTCCCTCTCCTCTACCAGATTGACACAGCAAAATGGTATGCTGGCAAAAAAAAGTTTAACAAAGTAAAAAATTATTGCACTCTTTTAAAATGTCACAATGGCTTAGAATATTTAGTTTATTTAGTAATATTAAGCATTGAAAGGAAGAAAGAAGGGCATGCAAGGCCTACACACTTATCAGAAAACTGTATGACTCGAAAGTTCACAGTTAAAAACACAAGAAGACACATAATCATGACATTTTGGGAGTACATCAGTCCCCTCCTTTAAGCAGAAGAGACTAAAACACCAACTGGACTATGGCGGCATGGCTAGAAGTAGATCATGGTCACTTAAATATGGTTATTGCCTGTTTCTTAATTTATTTATTTTTCCTTGGATTCTGTTCAAACTTGTGTCCTGACTCTTTATAGATGGATAGAATGTTGTATTTATACTATCGTGAATTATTGAATTATTCAACTATCAATTATTATTTATGTTTATAGAGAAATGACTGATTGGTGTGAGTAGGCATGCTTGGAAGAAAGATGGTTATCTAAGGTTTAAACCATAGGGGGAGGTGCAATGCTTCCTAGCTTAGTGGGTTGGAACTTGCTCACCAATATGTAAACCAAATCCAGTCACCCCCTGGTCTTAACCTTAGATAACCTTTTTTCCTTTTTCTTTCAAGTAGACCTACTCACACTAGTCAGTCATTTCTATAGAAATATTAAGGCTATTTGGAATAGAGCACTAGGCTAAATCATGGTTTAAATTAGGAGAGATAGCCAGCACACTTACCTTGGTGATATTGAAGTAGAAATTGTTTAGATAGAACACTAAAAAACAGTTTTAAGACAAGCTGTCACTGTCACAGACAGCTTCATCAGGTCAAGAGAGTAAACTGATGCTCTTGGTTGAAATACAAGATTGACTGTTCACGACCGACTTTACCCCACAAATTTAGACCTGTCAAACAACCAACAAACCTGAAGATATTAACCAGCGCAGTTCTTAACTTATATCAATACAATTTATCCGAACATGAAGATAACTTCCTTTCAAAAGAACTATCTCTCCTACCCATAACTTTGACCACTTCGGCCTTGCGACAGATGTTCTAACATTTGCCAGAAACCTCCATATCAAATATTACTCTTCTCAACATCCCTACAATACAGATGATTCCAAATCCATAAAGCCTGCAATCACAAAGTTTGAGCCACCATCTAGCTGAAACCCAACCACCGCTACCTCAAGACCATCCGGTTGTACAATACATAAAATTTGCTGTACAGAATGTCTCAACCCCGGATTTTCAAAAACAACTTTTGAAAACTAGATATCTGACCAATCAAGAACGGCCGATCACTTCGTATCACCAAAGAGATTATATTACCTGCAAGCAAAGGGTCAATGACCGTTGTCATGAACTGCAAGGACTACATAATTGAAGCTGAGAGGCAACTATATGACACTCAAACTTACACCCAGTTAAATCAGGACCCTATCAATAACTTTATCAAACAATTACAACAGATTATCCAACAAGACTCACAATATCAAGATCTCATTGAGAAGACTGTACAAAACTTAACCCCCCAGAAACCAGCCACACCACAGTTTTACTTACTTCCGAAAATCCACAAGTGAACATTCCCTCCTCCAGGACGACCAAATGTATCATGATGTGGCTCACCCGCAGAACACTTATCAGCACTTGTGTGCTCACAACTTCAGCTTCTAATCAAGAATCCACCATCCTACATCAAAGAACGACTTCACACATTGGCTACTCCTCTTCCACGCCATTCTATCTAGGTCTAAATCGATGTTACAACATTCCACACGATATACCCCATATCCACGGACTCGCAGCAATAGAGGAATATCTCAACACATGGCCTTTTGGTACCCGACCCACTACTGCATTCCTGATAACACTAACAAATTTTATTATGAAGAAAATTACTTCAGATGTCTGGACCAAATCTACCTGCAAATTAAAGGAACTGCCATGGAATGTGCATGGCCCCCTCATATGCAAATTTGTTTATGGGTAGAATGGAACACATATTCATGGGCAGACAACCGCTACAGTCCCTTTGTTGGTTCAAATATATATATGATATTTTTATGATCTAGACCAACACCACACTTAAGAACCAGAATCCTCCTTGGTAGACCTCAACAAATTTTCACCGTTAAGATTTACCACATCTAGCATTACTTTTGGATGTATTTATTACACCCCTTCAGGGACACCTAAAAACAACTGTGCACACCAAGGAAACAAATCAGTAACAATACCTTCATTATAACAGCTGCCACCCAATGAGCACAAAGAGATCATTCCCACATAGCCTAGCCATTAGAGCTAAAATAACTTTCTCTGACCACAATGACCTTTTGCAATGCAATGCAATACAAAACTGCAACATGCTTTTATGAACAGAAGCTACCCCAAAGTACTGGTGTGTAGTCAAATAGTCAGAGCTCAAAATAGTCGGACCACAACATCATCCCTCTGGTCACCACATACCACCCTGGATTCCACATACTCAACAATCTCTTGAAAACAGGTTTTCCCATACTTCAATTCTCCACCAATACAAAGAATATCTTAAAGTAGCCTCCAAAAGTAACCTATAAACAACCAGCCAATCTGTACGATTTACATGTAAAACCCAAACTGCCAGACCCCACTATTCATCTCGAACCCAAACAAATGTCAGGTTGATTTTCCTGCAATCGAACTCTTGTGAAACCTGCACCATACATAAACAAAAAAATTCATTCTCCAGCAACATAACTAAAATAAATTACCCTATAAAAGGCCAACATACTTGTGATTTTGAAAACCTCATCTACCAACTGGAATGCAACCAGTGCCAAGCACATATGCCTGAATCCACAATCTGGACTTTAATCACTGTTACACAACCAAGGTGGTCAAATCCCTGAACAAAGAAATATGCAACCCTTCACAACTAAGGATATGGGAACTGGCCCATCAATATATCACCAAATCCACCTTAGGTAATTCTTCTCCTTCCTATTAGCATGCTTATTATTACATTCTATGTCACAATAATAACAATATAATACACATTTATTAAAATTTTATATTATATATATATCACTTTATTCTAAGTGCAGCCATCTATACAGTGATATAATTACAAAAAAGAGTCAGCTGCGCAACATTACAGTTAACCAAGAGCATCAGTCTACTCTCTTGATTTGATGAAGCTGTCTGTGACAGTGAAAGCTTGTCCTAAAAAATGTTAGTGTGTGTTTTTTTTAGTGTTCTATCTAAACGATTTCTACTCCAGTATCACCAAGGTAGGTGTGCTGGCTATCTCTCCTAATTTAAACCATCATTTCTATATAAACAATAATAATAATAATCATAATTATGTAATTAAATCTAATATAAATACAACATTCTATCCATCTATCAAGAGTCAAGACACCAGTTTCAACAGGCAACTACAGAACAATAAAGTGACCATGATCTATCTCTGGCCATGCCACCATAGTCCAGTTGGTTTTTTACTCTCTTCTGCTGAATAAAGGGACTGATGTACCCCAAACATTTCATAATTAGGTGTTTTGTTGTATTTCTAATTGTGAACTTTGAGTCCTACAGTTTTCTGGTAAGTGTGAAGAACTTGCCTTTCTTCTTTCAATGTTGAATTTAAAATAGTCATTTGGCGCCACTTTTCCTTAATTTATTTAGTTGATAAGATTATGTAAAATATTTTCATTTATTTTATGCATTCACATTAAAAATATATGATAAATCTATTCACTCTTTTCTATATATATATTCCGCTCTTTTAACATTTACAATTATATTCTATTTAATGAAACATATATATATTTTTTTACTCTTTTTTAAAATATTGCCTTTAGCTTCTCATCACAAAAACAAATATCCTCCACCCCTTTCTAGGAACTGAAACTAATTAGGCTCGTTCATCAAGTGAATTCACGTTGCACAGGGTTGAATAGTTCCATTATGTTTCCAACTTTCACCAGTTTTGTAAGTTCTATGGTTTTCCCTTTTATCAGCAGTTTCATACTCTTCGCTGTCAAATCATTTGGTTTCATTGATCTAGACTCTATACTTCGAGCCACATTGCTCAAGTCAATTGTAGTAAGACACTTGGCTACTCTAACAGATTTTGAATTCTCTGAATCATTCCTATCGAGGAGCGACATCTTACCCGAATATGAAGGCATGTGTTCAATGTTTGAAATAAGGTAGCTTTTAGAAGAACCCACTTTCTGCCGAGTTACAAGAGGTGTCAGTTTGACGAGTTTACGGACCATTTGCATCTCCTGTCCTGATGGGTGGCTAATGCAATCAGGTGGATTATTTTCGCTAGTGTCGATGTTATTGGACCTTTTACTCACCATAGTAGAACTTTTTAAACTCTCTGGCATTGGCTGTGATTTTGAGTCCTCACCTTTGATAAGTGCTGTCTTATTTCCTAAACCATCATAATCTGAATAATTAGTTTCAACCCCACTTTTGAGTTTTGAGTTTCTTTCAACACACTTTGGGCCATAATAGATTTTAGTCACCCCATTCTTTATAGACTCATCTGTGAAATTCACTGTATTATCAGGGCTACCAAAATTACCCATTTCAAGTTCATCAAGCTTTGCCACAGAATGCTGTAGAGTGATTTTGTAAGAACCTTATTACTCAAGCTATTGATATTTGAGTTACTAGTTTTGTTATTCAAGTCTACATTTGGAGCTTCAATGTCACATTGAATAGTGCTCTCAGTTACACAGGAGTCAGAATGATGCCTAGAGAATGGCCGTTTCTTGGTGTAAGACGGTGCTATGTAGCAATCTGCCCTTGGGATGTAAGCCTGTCCTGTGGTAAACTTTCTTCCTTTTTCATTTTAATCAGTTCCATCTCTGCGACATTCAGAATGCTATTCAATGAGCAGTGATCTGCGTATTTGTGCCTGGTCTCGTCTGACCCTTACATTGAGTCAGGGTATTTTCACTTCTTGTTCGAGGCATTTTCAAGGCAATATCTAAAAAAAATTAGGTGTATTAGGAGTTGACTTCATTTTATTGCATGTTTGCACAACCAAAGTTGAGCTTCAAACTTAACATATTATCTATCCCTAACACTTGAAACATTTATAAATAATCAGTTTTGTGATTATGAAAAGTTATTCTGTGTGAAATTTAACTCTTTTCAGTAATGGCAAATATGCAATGAAATCTTAGAAAAAATATTATTTTACATAAATTACATAATTTTTATAACATGACTTTCTAGAGATGTGCGAATATACTATTTGAAACTTCAATCAGCACATTCAAACACCAAACTCAAATGGTAGTGCCTTAAATCTCTTTAAAAATTCTACTATGCCAGTAGGTTTCCAGGTGACAATAAGTGCCATATACAAGCGAAGCATCTAATCAGACAATATAGCTGACTCAAGAATTGATGACCTTTGTCCCTCGCTATTTTAGGAGGAATGTTGGCAGTAAGTGAGCAGTTGCTAGGGAAGGGAGGGAGGCTATGTTAACACTGAAAGTAGTTATAAGGAGAAGGCAATAATAAAAAATGACTAAGGGTTGAGAATTGAAAGTAATTTATTGTCCTCGTGATATTTGAGATTCTACTTGCTCACATTAAATTAGAAGCTGGTAAATAAATTCTACACTAATGTTACATGGATAATCCCAACACTAATTGCGCCATGTATACTTGTTCTCGGACAAACAAGTTGCCAGCCAAGTGACTTAGGGCCAAGATTCAATTTAATGACAAGAGTTATTAGATGCATCGAGGCTGACATGTAGGGAAAGAACTGTTGTCATTAGAGTGAGTTTCAGAGTCTTGACCTTTATTGTGCTATTAAAAGTAATATTTAAGGGTTCAGCAAGTGAAAGAGCTTGAAAGAGTGGGAAAAGACATGTTCTACTAAACCTTCTTTTATGGTTCAGGGAATGGGGGGTGGGCATAGGCTCAATATTTTGGCCCAGACAAGAAAATTAAGATTTAAGGTATGTTGAAATTAGAAAACATTAAACTAGCGGTAAACATAGAGCAATTTAAGTGCTAATAAAATTATATCACAATTAAGGTGTGTCAAACTAGAGAAGAACTATGAGCCTGTTTAGTTTTTGTTTTGATCAATTTTTCTTAGTGAGTTTCCCCATCCATTTGTCACAATTTTTCATCAGGTGGAAGGAATAAGAAGGGCAAGTTGTTTTTTGGGTCAGCGTGAAACCAGGCCTCATTTACTTAAGTTGTAAAGTGTGCATGTCTAAATGGTCATGCACAATGATAGTTGTATTGTCAGACATCTAAAGTAAACTTATAATTGAAGAGACAATGCAAATTAGGGAAGTTTTGCCTAGATATCCCAATATCATTCGACCTTTTCTCTCGAACCTGGTACCACCCAAAGTATACCTTTATAATCATCAAATCTCGAGTTAGACGGGGTAAGCTATAGCACTTAATTTAGTATATAGTCAACTAATGTTATCATATTTTTTCATCTCACCTGCTGATTAAGGACTGTATTTAACAAAGTCTTTAAAATTAGAGCATGATTAAATTTCTATTCAATTCGATAATATATCTCTATAAGGAAAACCTCTTTTTGCTTAATGAGGGAATTGTATTATATTTGGAAGAAGGTTTAGGAAATATGTTTCTATACACCTTTCCTAAACCTTCTTCCAAATATTATTCAATCCAATAAAAAATTCTATTCGCACACCACTAGAACTCACACAAATTATTTTGATTGGTAGTAAAAATCAAATTGTCTTGATGTTTAAAATAGATATTATTTATTTATTATATATTTTTAGCACTATGTCTTACTATACATTTGGGTTATACACTTAAGTACTACTAATTACACTAATGGGCTAGGAATTGGGAAGGTTGAGTTTAGAGGAAGTGAACCTGCATTTGTGTGGAGGGAGAGTGGAAAACCATTTAGGAAAACCCCCCCTCAGTTCACCCGGCCGAGTTTTAAACCTCGATCTCCCCTTCCTTGGCAGTTGAGCCCAACACGAAACTACTTGTTAGCTAACAATGCAACCGAGGCGGGTAACAGAGGAATACATTTTTATCAACATGTTTGTATAGTTTTATTTAGTTTTTTTAATTCGCAAATATCCCGCTTCAAAGCCGCATGGTGTAACACACTACTCTCAAAGCAGACTAGACTTTTGATGACGGGGAGATTGAGGTTCGAATCTTGGTTGGGTGTACTGAGGGTGGTTTTTCCAAAATGGTTTTCCACTCTGCCTCCACACAAATTCGGGTAAACTTCCTATTAATATAACCTTCCTAATCCTTAAAACCATTAGTGTGATTAGCACACAAGCATATAATCCTAATGGGTTGTAAGAGACACTGCTTAAAAAAGTTGATAAAATCACATCAGAACTGAAAAAAAAAGTATACATTTTTTTTGTTTATGAAAGCTATTGAAAACTTTTAGAACAAACATGTAATTCTAACCATGGTTTGTAATTTTACAATGTTACTCTGAATCCTATTATGTTATCATCTAATATCAAGCAGAGTTTAACACTCGGGTAGATTTCCTAACTAACCTGAAAGTAAAGCCAAAGTTAAAGTCAAAAACACCCAGTCTGACAAGAAATGTGTAACAGTGTATTTCGCTAGTGCCGATTGTCCAGTCGTTACATAGAAACAGTGATTAGTCTTTAGTTAGGAAATAATATTTGTTAGTCTCTTTTGATATCTATAATTTAATATAAAAATTCTGTGTAAGTATTGTGTTCCTGGATGTGGATCTAATTATGATTCTCAAAAGGGGAACCTCCTCCTCATCAACGGTTGATATGTTCAATACAAAGGGATAGTTTTATACCAGGAAGCTCTTTTGCTATGTGTATAGATCATTTTTGTAAACAATTTATAACAAGAGATAAGATTATGTTACAAGAAATTACATCAGTTTTAATAGCTCCTGGACAAATTTCTAAGCTAATCAATTATGTCTGTCCATCAATTTTTTCTAATAAGCCCTCATATTTCACATCAGTCTTTAACCTAAACGAAAATCACCTGAAAAACAAAGCGAAGAGTATGTTTTTCGAGATGAAGACAATTTTAAGCTAATATGGTAAGACTTGTAAAAGTTATAATACTATTAAAACCCGCTTTGGTGACCGTATGGTCAAGGGTACCACTTTCCTAATAGACTAGACTGCCGATGATGGGAAGATCGTAATTTGATTCTGGCCGGGTGTACTAAGGGTGGTTTTCCCTAAATGGTTTCCACCTCTATTCACATAAATGCATGTACACCACCTCTAAAGTCAATCTTCCTCATTCCTAACACATTAGAGTAATTTGTACATAGGCATATATCCAGAACAGGTAATAAGACGCAGTGCTAAAAAAAATTGCTAGAGGTAATGAAAATAAAAAAACACAATAAAATAGAGGTGTGCAAATAGCATTTTTTATCAAATCAAATAAGACTTTTAATTAATATCAAATAATACATATCAAATAGTTAATTTTATTACATTTTTGATGGAAATTATTTTTATTAGTTAATTTATTTTTAAAATGGTGTTATATATTTAATTATTTGCAGAGTGCAAAAAACACCACAAAACATAATGTTTGGCACTTCTTCAATGTGTTCTAAGTATGAAAGTGCAACACATTATCTAGATTTGAAACCTCTTAAATGTTTACTCTAGGTTTGACACCCCTAATTCTCTACTCCCTGCCTTGCTCGCCAACAACAGACATGCTGATCCCTCATAAATGGTGACATTGGCAAGCTACTTCCTTCACCCCCCACCCCCCCTTCCACATTTCCACATCCCAAAAGATATTAGACTAAAAATTTATTTTGAAAATAGTATTAGTTTCATGAAAATTAATGTTAGTTGTCACATTCCTAAAATTTTAGTATAGATAATTACAAAGCAATAATTTAATTGTTAAAATTTCTCACAATAATAGAATACCAAATTTAAAATTTAAATGTTAATTAACAAGGATGTCTAAACTATAATGTGTGTTGAGTTATCTAAGTTCATACACCTCCAAAATCCTTTTAACAGACGATACAATGAAGCATGTCTCACAAATTTTAAAACAATGTAATGGTGTTAAGGATAACCCTCCAATGGAAATTAAAACAAATTTTTTTGACCAAATTAGCTTGGTAATTGAAAATCACCCAAATTTACACAGGAAACCAATGTGGGCCCATTCTGTTTATTTTAGTAACGCAGCGGCATATGAACAAATTAGAAATTAATATTTATTGACACACCCTATTCTGACTATTTATGACAATTGTCTCAATTGCTGAACACTGGAAGTTTAAAAATGCCTCGCACCAAATATTTGTCTGAAAAAGTTAAGAAGTCGGATGAGCATGAAAATGTAATATTACTTAAGGAAATTAATGTAAAACTATTAATGTCTTATAACAGTGGTTCAATAAAAGGTTTTTCTGACAATCTTTAGGAAGCTACTACTATGCTAGAATTAATCTTATCTTTGTTGTCTAAAAAATAAAGAGCTAGTATTTTCCTACTTGGTTAAAAATCAGACTACAAATAAAATTTGAGAGCTAACTTTGTCTGCAATAAAAATATCAACTATATGTGGATATCATGTTTTAGCATGATTATCAGACAATAGCAGTGGGATTGCAATGGATGTGCAGGTTAATAAGATGCATATGGAACAAGATAAATGTTCCCTGGAATTGGGAGATGGGTATTTATAATAGCGATATTTAAGAAAAGAGATAGAAAGATGTGTGGAAACAATATCACAACGATATAACAAAAAAGATAATGGAAAGAATAATGGAGAAAAGAATCAAGGAGAAGGTAGAAAGAAAACTGCACAAGGAACTATACCTGAAAATTAATAGTGGACCCCCATCTTTGTATTAAAATAAAGAATGGAGAAACAGTGAGAGTGTGGAAAAGATATGGTGATAACCCTTATAGATTTGGAAAGGTATACAACAGCAACTAAAGGATTAAAAATGGTGGAAGGATAGAGGAAGATGGAGGCATTTTACTAAGCTGACCCGACCACAGGCTGGAAAAAGTTGTTGATGATGATGATGATATGACAGTGTACCTAGAGGGGAAGTTATGGTAAAAAGGGAA
The DNA here is from genome assembly GCA_039000515.1 of Timema cristinae. NCBI lineage: Eukaryota > Metazoa > Arthropoda > Insecta > Phasmatodea > Timematidae > Timema > Timema cristinae. The sequence continues at coordinate 82,654,654 of JBCFYV010000012.1, forward strand.
ATAGATAAAACATTAATTGAATTGGTGAAAGCCATGTATGACAAGTGCTCAAGTTGTGTGAAGACACAAGTGGGGAAAACTAGATGGTTTATAAACGAAACCGGGTTAAGGCAAGGAAGTATTCTGTCATCTAATAAAAAGTAGTACATAACTTAATAATGCTAATAGTAATGTAATTTTGACATAATATGTTAAGTTGTCTTAGCACTTAGTTTTTCCCAACAATATCTATTTTTATGATTAATTAAGTATTGTATTGACCCAAATATACTATGAGGTTTTCCAAAAACTGTACTGGTATTATATGTTCAGTCTAACATTTTTCTCCGAAAAAACCATCAGATTCCTTCAGAGGTGTATTTTGTAGAATAGTGTAACTGTACTAGCTAGCTGTTAGGAATCAGTGTGCATGCATCTAATAATAAACTCAAGGTCAAAATGAAGAGGGGTAGAGGGGGGAGTGTCAAATTTGTTGACTTTTTACCTCATGGTATATTTTAGACCTTTTAATTTAGATGTAGAACACCATCAAAAATATTAGGATCATATTATTTGCAAGATTGTTCTATATTCTGGCCAATACGATAAACAGAACTTTTTTTTTTTAACATATTCACTGGTGAATGACCTTAATGCCCCCATGCTATATATCTCGCTATATTCGTCCTAAACAATAAAGAGGTGAGTATGCTCTATCAAGGTAAGAATATAAACTGTATTATAAACTCTGCTAATTTATGAATCGGTATACATATAAACTCTGTGGCATAGCCCGCGATCTAGCTATACCGACCGAGCAGCTGCCGTTGTTACTGACAACAGTTCTGACATTTGTGAATAGAGGGTGCCATGTGGTCAGCATAACAAACCCTACAGGCGTTAATCTCAGTTTTATAGGCCAGAGCCACTACCTATTTATTCCCTCATTTGTCCTCATAAGGCTGAGTTTGGCACTGTTGCAGACCCACTGGTTCACAGAAAATGTTTGTAAGTGCCAGGGATGGAACCCAGGACCTCTGGATCTTTAGCCAGCAACTCTGACCATTAAACCACATATTTGGTGTTTTATGTTGTTAACTATGCCATAGAATTAGAGCATTTATAATGTAAGTGGTAATGTTTCTAGCGTTGGTCCAACGACCGATGGTCTTTCACGCCTCATGAAAACAGTATCCAGGCCTGTAGTATCTCTGAGGTCTTGATTCACCATTCAACTCATTACTGGTACAGTTCCTTTGCCTGACATTTCTAATCATGTACCGCCTTGAATAAACTATGTTTTACTTAACATGCACTTTCAAGAATTATAATATATTAGCATTTAACTTACAAACTAACATAATAACATGTAGCCAATTATCAGATTACTCAAGGCACAGCTTGGGGGAAACCAGAGTCTCCTGGACATAAGGTAAACTAGACGGCCATTCCAAGCCACAATTTCTACTTCTAACAAACCCAGGACCTAGAGTCAGGGCAGAGTGTATGAACGATGAACGCACCTGTGGGGCCACTGAAGTGTTTTCTCTTCCTGTGATAGCACTTGATTGGTTCCTGAGTGGGACTTGGGACCACCATCCAGCGAGTCTGACAATCAGGTAACAGCATTAACACACCATGGTTCTTCATCAGCGAGGGGTGTTGTGGGCCCAGCATAGATTGTCGAGTCACTTGCACCAGGGATGCTGTGACAAACCAATCCTGCATTGAGTGTGTTTTTTCAAGATTAAAACTAACACCAGGTTCTAATTCCCAGAATTGAAAATTCTCAACACGACAAACTCTGATACAAACATGGGAGTGAGTTGGAGGTAATATATTATTATTTATTATACCAATTAGGTGTGTGTGAATATTCAAAAATTCAAATAAATGGTATCTACTCAACTTGACCAATGAAATCTCGACTTTTTCCATGACTTTCCCTGATCATTTCCTAAAGTTCAAGTATGTCACAAACTTCCCCTTTGCTTACTTAATGCAATAATTTCATTAAGGGCAAATTGCACTATTAATTTATGTTTGCCTGTGATAGTGGTCAGTCATCCGACTACCAGCATGATGTGTATGTTCTTTAAAATAAGTCAGGCTGTCCTTAAGTAACACCTGACTTGGTCAAGCCGACAAGTTAGATCGTCTCTAGCCCACTCTTTATCCCTTCCCCACTTCCTCCTACACTACTGCACCTGACCTAGCTGCAAGATGGCTGTCATTACATATAACTGGAGCGAAGTATTCAAAATAAGTCACTGCTCTCGGAATAAATTTTGCTCTGCTTAGATTGTTTTATTATTGTTATATTTCATACTTTTGAGTAAAACCTTTTCCTGGACTTTTTTTTATAATATACGAAATTACCGACTTATTCCCAATCAATTCAAATTCCCGGCTAACTCCAGTTTTCCTGGCTGGTAGAAACCCTGAAATAATTTTGAATATCAATTTATAGTCAATTTCATTATTAATACCTAATGGCTTGGAAATGTATAGTAAGAGTGTAAAACTAAAAGGATAGTTAAGTTAGGCCTAGATAGGAACAAACAAACTTCTCTCTCTTCATTTCTTCTTACAGTTTTCACACTTTAAACTTCTTCACACGTTCACAGTCACACATTGTTTTATTTTCAGAGCTACCGTATTCCTTTTTCATATAAAGATATACAAAAAACACATAAAACAAAAAATATATATTATATAAAACTACATGCATGAAGAATTTGAAAAATAAATTAAAACTTGCAATGTTTCCAAAGTTGTTTGAATAGATAGATAGCTTGATGAAAAAAAAAATTAAAATTATTTATAAGACTAACAAAGATTAAAATTGAAATAATAAATAAGTAAATATTAAGTGGTTTTTTTTTCTCTCCCTTATCTCAGATGATATGCAAGTTTTCATTGCCTGAGCTGAGAGTTGTTGCAAGTGGATGTAGGGGGTGCTTCGAGTACTCTGGTGGTGTAGCAGGAGTCGAAATCCTTACTGTGGGTGTAAGCATGAGATGAAACTGGTTTATCTAGATATTTGTGGTTTGTATTGAAATGGTGATTGTTTATGCATATTCTCAGAGAGGCACTGTTGTGAGTCCAATGTATTCAGTCTCACACAAATTATATTGAAATTGGTAGATTAAGTTGGATGTGTTGCAGTCAAAGTGTTCTTACTAGTGAAGGTCTTGCAGGTGTTGCAGCGTTGTTTCATACACAGGTGTGAACCTTTTGCAGTGTTGATTGAGGAGAAAGTTTTGTTGGGGTCGGGAAATTTTGGGTGTACTACAAGGTTGTGAAGGTTAGGTGGCCATTTTAAAACAAATTCTAGTCAAATATATTAAATATTTCGAAGCCGACCAAAGTTTGATTACCTTTCGTTAAATGATTTAAAAAATATATTATATCGTATTTAATTTTAGAGCTTAAAGCACTAAAATCACTTAGAATTTTCTTTTACAAAATTATTTGTAATATTTCATTCTAATTTGATAAATCAAGTTATTTTCACAGGATGCAATTTAATTACTTCAGATTATTTCATACGCACATTAACATTACGCACATACGTACATACTCACATACACACATTAATGCACATGAACGCATATGACAACTCAGAATTGCAAAAAATGAATTTGATAGCTATCATCTCTCAATAATTTTATCGGCGAAGCTTTATAATTGTCGAAGCTGGAATTATATTCAAAGTTAAGTCGAAGTTTCTCACACCTATAATAGTAATGGATGTGGAGAAGGTATGAGATGATGTGGATAAAAATAGACTGTAAATTGATGGAGGAGGCTGGAGTGCAAAGCGGATGTGAAATGAGAGTAAAGAGAATGAGGATAGTTAGTCCATGGTTGTATTAAGAAAGAGAAGGAGTTCAAACTAAAATGTGAAAAGAAGCAGAAGATTGCTCTTTCACCACTGATCTTTATAATGGTGATCAATAGACTGGAAAAAAAACCAAGGGAGGAAAACCTTAAAGCAATGATGTATGCTGATGACTGACTAGATGGTATTGGGGGATAAAGAAGAGGAAATTCAGGAACAGCTGCAGGAATGGAATCAGGAAGTAAAAGATTGGATAAAATTTAGCTTGACTAACAGTAAAGTGATGGTTAAAGGTGTGTGCAGAATATAGGTTTTTTTAATCGAGTAATTTTGAATCAAATAGGAGATTTCAAATGAATACCAAATAATACAAATCAAATAGGGTCCCCCCCCCTCAAAGGTGAAATTTACCGATTAGTGAAATAATTTTGAAGGGGATATTTAAAATATGGTTGCAAGCAAAATGCAGAAAATACAAAAGAAAAGTTTGTTTTCTGCAAGATATTTAAAATAAAACTTAAAACCCCAGAATAAAATGAAAAGATAGATATTCTTTGCTCCTAAATCGATAATACTTTTCTAAACCTATTTTTAAAAGTTTGCAAAAATTTACATTCAAAAAAATTGGATCTTTTCAATATTTTATAGAAAGTTCTAATGATTTAAGACTTTTTTTGATTGTGCACAGAGTTTCATTGAATTTTAATATAGGTACATAAAAAGTCAGTGATAGATTATCAATATCTCACAAATTAAAAAAGAACTAAGACTTTCAAAACAAGCTAAAATTTCATTTAATATGAACAATTTATGAGACCTATTTTTCAAGTTAAAATTCCAAATAAACTACTAATTTATAAGGTTTTTAGTTTTAAGTAAAAACCCAAAAATAATCCATACGGGTCAGATTCATAGTCAGACTTAGTGCGGCTCGATACCAAACACAAGACAACACCTACCTAGACCAGAATGTAATGGGCCAGTTTCATATGCGAAACTAGCCCATTACATTAAAGTTTGGGTGAGTGTCGTCTTGTATTTAGTTTTGAGGCGGACTAAGTCTGACTATGAATTTAGACCCAAGACTATAATAAACATCCAAGTGACAAACTTTCAATATCTACTTAGTTTTAAAATAGTCTCATGGTGAGTAATGAAAGATAACTAAAATTAATAAAGTATTGAGATTATTTAAGAAAAGTTAATAAACAAAGTAAGCTTGGTTTAGTTTGTTCATCCTTTCAGTACCGGCAGCCACATTAGTTTTAAATGATGGCTCTCTATATTTATATCTGTCTCTCTCTCTCTCTTGGAAGAGTTTGTAACTAATTACTCCTTTCAATCTCCCTCCCACTCACAACCCCACCCCTCCCCTACCAATCTCCCTCCTCCCCCTGTCTCCCCCTTCCCTACCTTGTGTATATCTCTCACACACACACCACACACACACACACACACACACACCTTTATTTATTGAACTCTCAGTTACGGACAAAGTAGTTGATCTCACTTATTTACAACCTTCCCCCTTTCCCTCTAACATAGATAAAGAATGTAGGGTGGAAAATATCACCATCCTTTTCTCACGCTTTTAAACTCTTGCTCATCTTTGCTAGCCATGTCATTCTGTAACCCCCTCCCCCTTCTAATTATTCCAAGTTAGAGGAGTTTCTGTCTTGTTTTTTATGCTTAACTTATTGAGCCCAATTATTCCCCTTCTATTTCCAACCATTTACATAATATTACAAAGGAAGTTCTATTATCCCACCACAAACAAAGTTCACCAGACTACCTGGCTTGATCTTACTATAAAACCCAAGGATTAGTGGGATTTTAAAAATATAAAGGACACATCAACTATTCAAGCTTGGTAGTGGGTCTTTGTATTCGCTGGGTCGATCGATATTTGGCCATTCACTTTTCAAAACTATTTGAAATTTGGAATATTTGCACATTTCTAATGACAAGGTAGAAGATGAGACACAGAAATGCTATAAAGTTACATGGAATAGAGCTGAGAAGTGTACATATAGTGTAAAGTATGTTGGAAGTTTGATAGTGGAGGAGGGTGAGAGGGTGTAGAGAAGATCTAATAAAAAGAGGGCAGCAGAGGGAAATGTTGTACAGGTGAGTAGCCTGCAATGGAAATAAGAAGTGCCCTTGAGGTACCCATAGTTATATATGCAGCAGAAACATAGACATTGTATGTAAGAGAGAGAGAGAGCAGGTAAATTGGAGGTCATGGAAATTAAGTTTGTGAGAAGCAAGTAATATGCAACAAGAAACAAGATTAGGAATGAAGTGGTCAGGCCTGAGTTGGTCTACATGAGATAGCAGAGGAAGCAAGGGTGAGATGGTATAGTCAAACAATGAGGATGGAAAAGGAAAGAATCCCAAGGAGAGTGATAGAGATGAAGTATGTAGGAATATGAACACAATGAAGACTAATATAGAGATGGAAGGAGCAGATAACAGCATGTGTGCGAGTGAGAGAAGAATGGAAGTAAATAATAGAGGAAAAATGGTAGAAGAACGGAGGAAGATGGAGGCATTTTACTTTACTGAACCGGCCACAGGCTGGAAAGAGTTTATGATGATGATGATGATAAGAAATACAATGGAGCTTCATTTAGGAATGTTAACTTACCTAAGTGCGGGAGCCCCGCAGCATCCACGATGGGCCCTGTGTACCTGAATGCAGGCTTCTTAAGGTTGGACGCCTGTACCTTGCAGATGAGGCGCAGTGAAGTCAGAACATTTGCGATGTCATACAAGCGTCGAACCTTGGTTTTGACAGAACCTTGAAATGGTGGTGAGTCTGGGGTATAAGCTCTTCCTGTAATATCATTCACTAGGCGGTCCATCACCCCACCCACTAGGATTCTGGAGGCAAGCTCCAGGGTCAGCAACTGCCTCTAGAACAGTCTCGAGGTCACTAAGGTTGATTGTAGCATGTTGAAGTCAGGGCGAAGTGCATTCACAGCTGACTGAATCTAAGATTTTAACCTTTCTCCAGATGAATGTGTAACCAATAAAAAGCACCTTAGCAAACTTGTTCCCTCAATTTTAGTGGTGAGAATAAACAACTTTATGATTTGGAGCTATTTTTGGGGGTAAGGAGGCATTATTTAATGTGCAATTTCTAAATTCGCCAATTATATCAGCACATGGCTTATATACTTGATTAATTCGAGAACAAATACAGCACTCAGTCCCTTGGCTGTTAATATGTTATTGTTAAGCCCCAATTTCCTAAACAATAAATGTTTTGGCAACGACGGGAATTGAAACAAGGACTCTTACTTTAGTAGGTAATTCACTACCAACTGAACTTAGGTCTGAATGTGGAATTTCCTAATTGAATGGTAAATAAGATATTTTTATTAAATTAATTTTAATTAATTACCAACACATTATTGTAATTCTATAAAAACACATTCTCAGTCCATCCTATTTAGCCTGTTTTCCAAGGGTAGATAGTCTTATTTCAAGAGGAACTATAGTTCAAACTGTAATCTAGTCAGTTATTAAGAGTATTATTAAAAGAATTACTAACCTTGTTGGTCAGTAGGAAGAGCATCACAAACTTCTGACACAGAACCCCAAGAGAGTTGCAGTCTCTGATATCTCGTTCCATATCAAGGTCCCCCCATAAATCCTCTGTACTCTCCACATCCTCAGAATCTTTGCTGGACAACAACTCAACCTTTTTGGGCAGGATGGGCTGGTATTTACTTCTGATATAGTCTTCTGAGCTTACAGTCACTGTGACAACATCCATGGGCGGTTGATCAATACTCATGACTGATAAAGGTCTCGCTGATGTCTCAGTGAAGGTGTCAGGATATGGCGGCGTTGAGCTCTTAACAGAAAGAGGTTGTGCAACTGCATCAAAGACCTTGCCGATCTTCAAAGAAGTTTCCGTAAAATCCTTAACTTCCACTTCTGGAAACCTGACCTAGGAAAATAATTAGAGCTGTCACAATACTTGTTTTTTCTATTCCGTTTTTAAGTCCAACCTTGATTTTTCAATTCTTGAACACTTCATATTTAATTATGTTTCCAAGTACCCAACCTCATAAAAAAAAATATGCATTCAACTTTATAGCATAGCAAAATGCTAAAAAAAATGTTAATGGTAAGAAAAACCCATTCAATCTTAGTTTATACAAAGAAAAATATCCATTTTACCAAGTATACATGTTATAATGTTGCTGACCCTGGAAATTGCTGGAAATTGCAATAGAAAGTATGTGTTTTTACCTACAAATAAAACCTCACTGAGTCAAACATTTATAAATAATTAAAAATAGATATGATAAACAATTGTCGAAAAAACATGTCTTTTAAATTCAACAAATAGGGTTGTTAAATGTATCAAAATATATAGCAAATAACTATTATTCGACACAGTAAACATTTCATGCAGAAATAATGTCAACTACTTGAAGAATGAAGGAGGAGAACAATGATACACGTCATCAGTCGTTATCTTAACGTTATGGTGTGTACACTCCGGTCAGCTTACCGAAGGGGGCGCATAAGTTCGATAGTTTAGGACTTTCAGTAATTTTGTCTATAATGTTTTTGTTTTATTTTTACCTTTTTTGACAAACATTACAGATAACTAATCAACTTTAAATACAGGGTATGTAAAAGTTTTTAAAATGCCTTCAAATAAGCTTGCTAAGCCAACTATTCACAGTGAAGGACACAAAATTATTGCAAATGTAATTGCTTTTTTTGAGCGTGAATAACTATTAGGACATTATAAGCACCCTGTTGAAAGAGTCACAAAACATGCAGAAGCTACAGGAAAATAAGAGCGTACTATTTGTAAAATTCGAAAAAAAAAAGTATGGCAAGTGGGACACAAATAAAACTTTCAACTCCAGGAAAAAAGCACAGACCAGCAGTAAAAAGAATGTTATTGATGATTTTGAACTGTCTGTCATTCAATGACTTATACAAAGGTTCTACATTGTTGAAAAAAAAATGGGGTTTAAGTTTAAAAAGTGTAAAAATAAAAGACCAAGTTAATTTTAATGGATAAAAACTAAATAGTTACATGGAGGGCTATATATATTTAAGAATAAAGAGATAAAATGATAAATTAGGGGACCAAAAAGGTCCTGTGGTATATCTTGATGAAACCTTTATTCATCCTTCGTATACTGTGAGTAAATATTGGCAAGACCCAGAAACAACAAGAGTAATGAAAAATGATGGTGCATGACAGAAGTGGATTATTGTCCATGCCGGTTGAGAGCAGGGATTTGTATCAAATGCATTTCCTATTTTTAAATAAAAAACAAAAAGTGGTGACTATCACAATGAGATGAATTAAAAAATTTGTCTAAGTGGGTGAAAGAAAAACCAATCCCCAACTTTTCTCAAAATAGCCTAATTGTAATGGACAATGTATTGGATCATACTGCTCAAATAAATAAGCCACCAACAATGGGTTCACAAAAGGCTGAAATGCAGCTTTGGTTGGACACAATCAGTATTGCATCTGAGGAACAGATGATGAAAAATGAGATCTTGGAGTTATTCCGTTGTCGACGTATGTCGCCCAAATTTAACAAAGATAATTTATTAAAAAAACATGGGCAGTGTTATTAGGTTACCTACATACCATTGTAACCTTAATGCTATGTAATTGATTCGGAACAGAGTGAAATCACGAGTCGCAGCCAAAAATGTTGCTCAAAGCAGTTTAAAATAAAACTTTTAAAGGAAGCAATCAATATTAACACTGAGAAGGATTGGCAACAGACTATGTCACACGTTAAGAATGAAGAAGCCGATTACCAGAAAAATGATGGTCTAATAGAAGAAATAGAACAAATTTTGATTTCTTTTGGAGTGGAAAGCAACAGGGAAGATGGAAGTGACAGTAACAACAGTAGTATGTCAAGTAGCTATGGTAACAACAATGACGAACAAATATCAGGTGTTTAGGAGTTAATTTACTATTTAAGGCAAGTTAGAACTACTTACATATTCAACTTAAGTATCAGAAGTCTCATATTAGTCAAGTACCACCACTTACGTCCCATTTACCATTTGGTACTGACTGTACTAGAGTGCTATGAGCATCTCCTCTCACCCCTTCGCCTTTCATATTCTAGAGCAATTGCAGGGCCTGACCACGGGAAGCAATGTTTTTTGTGTCAAGTAGTAATATAAGAGATAATGATTACCATTCATTCTGAATTTTGCTGTTTTCTTAGTTGCCAGTACTTTTATTGAGAGCTATGAATCAAAGTATCGAGAAACATAATATCAAGATTGATTTTTTCCATACCAGTAAGAATCGAGGGTATCAAGGTATTGAAGAATCAAGTTTGAGATCCTTAGAAATAATCATTTTAGTTGTAGATGAGTGTTTTAATAAATAAGTTAACAGAAAACTAAAAACCACTAAATTAATTTATCTAAAATCATACCCTCACAAACTAAAAGGTCTGATATTAATAGCAAGTTTTCCTAATATGTTGTAAGAATACAATGAATTCAACAATATAGGTACCAGTTAAAATAATCAGCATTGAAAATAGCAATCCTTTGTTTTTGATTTAGAGATGACTTTGCCCCTAAACAATTGAATTATTCCAAAACTTTTAATTTCATATAAGCCAAATGTCCCAAGTTTTATTCTCATGTCTATGTGTCATTTCTCATAATATATTTAAACAAACAAATTTATTTCTAAGGCAGTGTCATGACATCTCAAACCCCAGTCCATTTGGACCAGGAAGGTTCATTAGTTTTAAATGGTGATGGGTCGAGCCCAATTTTCCATTCCTAATCATAGAAAACATGATAAGTTAAACAATGAAACCTAGTGCCTAGATGCAATAAGGAAAATCGATAGAAATAAGGAAAGATAAACTAATCAAGTGAAAAGTGATTTAAGAAATCTGACCAAGGAATAGAGGAAATAATGCGGGAAGATTTCAATGCTCAAATGTGACATCTTCCTTTATTTTGGCAACAACCGTAGAAAAAGTCACACACATTGAATCACAAAGTTTTTATATTTATGCAATAATGCTATTTTCTTTATTTATTTAAAACCTAAGGATGAAAGGTTATTTTTCCACATTGATTTGAATTTTCCTTTCTTTGTTCCCAACAAGTTTTAAATTAATGGTCTGGGGTCTAGTTTTTAGGTTGTCTTATAATTATGTAGAGCTAATTCCCTAATAAGTATATGTTAGATCTAAGGGCCGGTTTCATAGTCAGACTTAGTGCGACGCTATAATAAATACAGGATATCACCTACCTAAACTCGAATGGAATGGGCCAGTCTCGCATATGAAACTGGCCCATTCCATTCTGGTCTAGGTAGGTGTCGTCCTGTATTTAGTATCAACTCGTACTAAGTCTGACTATGAAACTGGCTCTAAGAATATATTTTTGTCACCACATCTTATTTTTTGTTCAATGATCCATATATTTACACTAAGGGAGTTTGAAAGAGAAAGGAATTTAGAAGATGTGTACCAGTACCTTCATCTGCATGGAAAGAGAGTGGAAAACCATTTAAGAAAATTACCAGCCTCAGTAAACACAGAAGAGATTCGAACCCCAATCACCCCTGTAACTAGTCACCCACTGTTGTCAGTGGTTCGGTAACTAGCCTCATCGTTGGACGCAATTTGTAACTAGTCACCCTCTATTTGCAGCTGTTTTGATAACCAGTTCCATCGTTAGACGCTATTTGTACCTAGTCGCCCATTGTTGTCTTGCTCCTCTTCACAAAAAGGTGTAGTCTACGGCAGTCAGTAGATTCCTGTAGAGTATCTCGGGTTATATAGATAATGGTGGGGGTAGATGGACACAGCCGATTAAAGAGATACTATTTAGAGTAGAATTTGAAGTTTTATTTTAAATAAATATCATACATTTTGTACCACGGGTTACTAAATGTAGAGAAACAAATTATTTATGACATGAATAGGAAGAATTATTTAAGGTAGTGGTCATTTAGCCACCTGGTCTACATCTCTTTCCACCCATCTCAAAACCCTATCTGCCACGTTACGAAAAATACTTTTTGAATACAGGTCCTATCTGTTTGCATGCTAACCGGACAGTGTCGCATCTGACGCTTTCCTTCCACATAGGGTCAAACATAGACACTAAATCGAATGTGGTCATTGGCCAGGAGTCCGCACCAAAACCTCCCACCACCTAAAGACCACAGGTGTGTCTCACAGCTGCCGGGTTCAGCTATTAATACATTGCACGATGCTTAAAATGAAAAGTAAAAGTAATAAATTTGGATGACTAATATTCCAACAAATACTTTAAATAATGAAAAACTATTAGATTAAAAGTTTAAAGGCCTGAAAATGAAGTTAAAGAATTGAAATTTAAAACATATATTGCTTACAACTTTGGTTATGATGTACATAACTTATAATTACCATAAAACCCCACACTTTCTTATAACTAACCATTTGATAGTAATAAAGAGAATTAGATTATGCCTAGACGAATGGGAAATGAAAAATGTATTTATCAGTTTAGTACTCTCAGTATCTTGAGCGTATTAATATGTAAACCAAGGCAAACTGATATAATTTTATAAATGAAATGGTTAAGAGCTAAGGACCTAAAACCCTGACCACTTTACACCCCGTCACAGAGAGTTCTGTCTATTGCGAAAGTGACACCTTCGATCAAGCGACCACTGATTAAAACACAGATTCAAATTTGATTTTTTTTTAACTTTTAACTAAAAGCAATTCTGAATCTCTAATATTCTTTAGGATTCAAGGATTTGAAGGGCCTCCACAATTTTTTTTTTACTTAGGTTTAGTAAGCTGTGTAAAATGTGTTAATGTGACCATGTAATTTAATTTGATTACACCTTAAGCTTTCTCATAAAATGGGAGATTACCTGTTTGTGAAGGCCCAACTTGACAGCAAACCCCTTCAGGTGTGCCAAGGTGATGTGAAGCTGTTTGCAGCCATACCATTCGTAGCGGTTCTTACAGAGCTGTGAAACATATATAATGTAGAACTAGTGTTTAATACCGATATAAACCAACACATTCCAGTGAAACAAATCCAAATTTCATTTTTTTTTTAGGCAAGGGACATTTAATTGTCAATTCCCTTAAATGATGTATGTAGTATTAGAGAAATTTATTATTTGAAAGAATCACAAAAAAAATTTTGAATAAAAATCCGAATACCTCAAATTGAGATCAAAATTGTCATGCAATCCCTAAATCAATTATACAGATGTGTGTAATAGAGGGGGGAAAATCCTTCCTTCGCCTAAATAATAAACTAAAATATCAAACAAAATAAGTGCAAAATTGCATAAAATAATTAATTTGCCAAAAATAACTGTCCTTTCTGTTTGTATTTTTAGCACCGCATCTTACTACTCGATCAGGTTACACGCCTTTGTACAAATTATACTAATATTTCAGGGTTGAGAAAGGTTGACTAAGGGAAGTGTACTCACATTTGTGTGGAGAGAGAGTGGAAAAACATTTAAAACATACCACCCTCAGTCTATAAGACAGCAATTCAAACCTCAATCTTCCTGTCATTGGCAGTCTAATCTATTGCGAGTGTGACACCTTAGACCATGCTGCCACCAAAGCAGGTGTCCTCTTTATTGTTTACAACATAATAGATATGACAAATTAATATTCAATGCCATCAAACCTTTATCAACAAATTATAGGGGTCATAGCAAAACAAATATTCAAAATAAGTTGAAGCGACTAATTTTGTAGAATAAAAATTGAGCTTATTTGCAAGTAATCAACCAAAAGCATTTAAGAAAAACCTTTTTCTAACATGAAGCTAAAGTTTTTCTTTGCATGTAAATAAAATTAGACCCATGATTAACAGCAATGTGCAAGTGAGAGGAGAAAGGAAGGAATAAAAGAGGAAAAGTGGTAGAAGGAAATAAGAAGATATGATATTTCACTAAACTGACTCGGCTACAGGATGAAAACAGTTGATGATTATGATGGTAATATTTTTTTAAATCTCCTATAAAATTTGGTCCACCTAAAACCCTAGTTGAACCACGGGAATTGTATTAACAGTCGTAAAAGACATAAAAGTTAGAAAGATACCAGACAAGGCTACACTTTTTAGAATATTTAAACTTTGACTATAAATTTAACTACCTATAAGTGTAACCTTGATTACAAAAGAAAAATAATTAGTCACAAATTAGGTATAATCAAATTGTAAAATAATAATTTATTATTTTAGCATTCTTCAATAAATTAGTTTAGTGACAAACAGCAAATAAAATAAAATCTATACTTAACTTTTCAATTCATACATAGTTCCATTCAGGGTATTAATACACTATAAACCCATATTTTCAGTAGTATAGTTTTTTTTTTATATATATTTTGGTTTGTGTAAGCATACTACTTTTGATAAAATTGACAAAAGAAGTTACTTTAAAATATTTTCAATCAAGTTTTTGGTTTGGGCATGTTGAGAGGATGAGTGTGGATTGAGTGGTGAAGAAAATATATGAAGGTAAAGTGTGTGAATCAAAAGGCAGGGGTAAAACATGAATAAATGTGTGAAAAAGAGAAACATTAAGAGTTTCTAGAATAAAAGGGCATGTATGACTCTGTGTATAGATGTTGTTGAAGCGAAGGAAGTATGCAAGGATAGGGAAGTGTGGAGAGAGTTAGTGAGGGTGGATTAGGTACAAATTTGTTTTTTTGAGCTATATGCACAGTTTCTTGCCTACCCTGTTAGGGAAAAGCATTATTAGGTATGTATGTTTTATAAACATAAAGTAGCTTTTGGTTGGTTCATTAAAAAATAGAGACTTTTAGTTGGAACAGTAACTTTTGACTTGATAGTAAATTTCCAAACAAAACCAATAATGGTGTTAATTTACTTAATTTTCCATTTGTTCATTTTTACTAAAATTGTACATCTTTAAATAATCAAGAAAGGATTCCACATATTTATACTCATCACTACATAGAATCTTCTTGTGAATCTATGCTAATATGCCTGTATTTTCTTGTCATCACTTCTTGAGCTCATCAGAAGTGACAAGGTAAGGAAGTGTACCAACAACTCCTCAGAGGTGGTGAATGATAAAGGAGTATATAATGATATCTTCTCAGAGCTGGCGAATGATAAAGGAGTATGTAAATGATATCTTCTCAGAGCTGGCGAATGATAAAGGAGTATATAATTATATCTCCTCAGAGCTGGTGAATGATAAAGGAGTATATAATGATATCTCCTCAGAGCTGGCGAATGATAAAGGAGTATATAATGATATATCCTCAGAGCTGGTGAATGATAAAGGAGTATATAATGATATCTCCTCAGAGCTGGCGAATGATAAAGGAGTATATAATGACATCTCCTCAGAGCTGGTGAATGATAAAGGAGTATATAATGATATCTCCTTAGAGGTGACGTAAGGTAAAAGAGTATATAATAGTATCTCCTTAGAGGTGATGGAAGTTAAAGGAATATATAATGATATCTCTTTAGAGGTGACGTAGGGTAAAGGAGTATTTAATGATATCTCCTTAGAGGTGAAAGAAGGTAAAGGAATATATAATGATATCTCCTTAGAGGTGAAAGAAGGTAAAGGAATATATAATGATATCTCTTTAGAGGTGACGTAGGGTAAAGGAGTATATAATGATACAGTCAACTCTCGATTCTACGACCCCGGGAATAGCGTCCCTCTCGAAGTAACGACCCTTTTTTGGGGAACCGTGAAAAATGTGGGAAAAAAGGTTGAAAAGTTTAAGGAAATAGGCTGTAAAATGTGTTTGTTGCATTTATTTTGGTTGCTGTGTTGCAATTATCTTTGTGAGCGCTGTATTACTAGTAAATGGGGTGGATCAGGTATAAAAATAGACACCACCTCATCAATGCCAGCCAATAGCACTTGACTCTGTCCACCCCCTCCCACAAGCAAGACAATGTTTCCCCGCGCGCGACTGCCGCTACATCACGCGCCAGGCTTGCTTTTGCCATTGTTATTTCGATTCTCGATTTGGTTACTATTTTGGTTTGATTTTGTGAACGATTTTTGACGACCCATGCTATTGTTTAACATTGTTATTTTGATTTGGTTACATTTTTGGTTGGATTTTGTCAACGATTTTTGATCACCCACGCTATTTGTTGTCTAAAAAACGCAATTTTTTGTATGAAGGTCAGAGGTGGAACAAAATCTGTTAAAATTCCAATAACGACCCCTTCGAAATAACGACCCTTTTCCAGGGAACTGTGAAAGGTCGTAGAATCGAGAGTTGACTGTATCTCCTTAAGATATGCATACAATGTAGTTTTTTTTTCAGCTAGAGGTCTCTAGTTGAAATCTAGGGGTGTAAACAGAACATAGAACTCTCACGAGAGTTGACAAGATCTAGGGAAACCTACTGTTTAAAAAGGGACCTGGCCCTCTAGCGTAGACTGCTATAAACTAATTTTTCAATCCAAATAGACTTTGCGCTCTATAAAATGTAGCACACTTTTGTAATCCAAATGATTTTAGTGAATAAATTACATCATTTTTAGGTGAAGAGTTGTGACCGGGCTAATGTTCTCCCAAAAAACTCTTTTAGATCGAAGATATGTCAAACCCAAATGATTAAAGAGAATAAATCACATCTCTGTAAAATTTTTGTTAAGGAGTTATAACTGGGAAGGTAGAATTCCCCCTATAAAATTCGGAACAGGTGAACAAAATTAGAATTTTCCTTGAAAAAATTATCTCTCCAGCTTTAATAACACTTACATACGTAAATATCGGTAAAATTCCCTCCCACCCTCTGTAAAAATTATTCTTAGTGTGAAATAAATCTGTCATCTCTATGCCAAACTTTTGAGCGAGTTGAGGACCAAATGTGTTTTTCATCTTTTACACCCCTCCCTACCCTCTCTTGGTCTCAAGAGCTACAGGATAGTGCGGTTGGTGGGAGTGAGGGGATTGGCCCCAAATATTTGGAAAGAGCAAGGATCAGAGTAGGAGAACTTTATATTCCAAGATCTCTCCTGACCATGGTCTCATGGGAAAAAATTCCCAAAAAGAGCCATTTTGTGTAAAAAAAACTTTGATTCTTAGTTAATGAATTATACCCATTTATGTGTCTTGCATGTTACGTGACTAAATGCAATGCCTAGAGCAGAGGTGGTCAAATAGTCGACCGTGATCTACCAGTCAACCGCGGCGGCTAGTTTGTTCTAACAATCAAAAAAGATTGAGAGAAAGAAAATGAAAGAGTGTGTTGTCAAATTTTTCTCAAATCAACAAACTCTCCTAAGATTATGCGGTGTCATACATCAACTTAAGAGTAAAGTGTTTTATGAGAAAATACTTTTTTCTTGAGAATTAAATATGTGGTTTGATTAAACACTCAGTTTCAGTATGTGAAAGCCTTTATTTGCAATATAATTTTACTATTAAAACATAAAATACCGGTAGGTTATTATTTTTTTACCAATGAAATAAACAATATATAAACTTATGGTTTCATAATAGATTGCAAATGATTTTCCTTCTTTGGAGTATATCCCTTGATCAAAAAGTCTGGCCAGTCCTGGTCTAGAGTTCAGCCCTAGAACTAGACAGAGCAATAACCAGTGTGAACGGAACTAAAGTGATCTAACAGATTTTCTTTACGGGGTCTTTAGCTTCACTTTACATTAAGTAGATTTTGCTGCAGTGAAAATTTATTGGTAGAGCAGTCTCGCTAGAGGG
This sequence comes from Timema cristinae, assembly GCA_039000515.1. Taxonomy (NCBI): domain Eukaryota; kingdom Metazoa; phylum Arthropoda; class Insecta; order Phasmatodea; family Timematidae; genus Timema; species Timema cristinae. The sequence continues at coordinate 82,672,224 of JBCFYV010000012.1, forward strand.
AAAAAAATCTACAGTGTACCTTTAGAGGTGACGAAAGTTGTATTGATTGATCGGTTTTTTATTTGGTTTATAAAAAGAGCCAAGTGCAATAATATCTCCTCGGATATAAAGAAAAGGGTAAAGGAGTGTAGTGACAGCTCTTAAGATAAGGAAGATAAAGGATTGTACCGACATACTTTAACAGTCATCTGCAGACTTTCAAGAATGTTGATGATGTCGTAGACCCGTCTCCTCTCGGTGCAGAGAAGGTTAGCCAACCTATCAACGGAGATGACGACTCGAGTACTTGGATCCACATTCAAAGGGTAAAACTCCAGAAACCTAAGATGATAATACAGCACAGATACTTGCACCATTACTGATTACTAGCCCTATACTATATAATATAAGGGAGCAGGATGTGGAGGGTGATAAGTGGTTTTACTCTAATTGAAGATGATTTCTCATTCTCTTTAAGATGAATATATGTTTAGTTCCTTACTAATCTCTCTCTTATCCTGTTCCCTAAATCACCAATATTAATAAGATATTAATTCTACTTTCCATAATAATAATTACAGGTTTATTTTCTAGCAACTAATAATTGATATTTCAGGAACATAACAACCAAGGTCCTCCTAGCATGATAAACTCCCAATGAGCACTCTTCTTTGCCTCAAAAAAATCCACTTTATCAATTCAAAGAACTTGAATCTAGTAGGTCTATATAAATATTCTTTAAGTCAAATCAAGGTTTGAATACTTTTTGTTAAGTTAGTTTCTATACAATGAAAAAATATTATACTATTGTGTTTATTTATGAAACTTTCTCCACTAAAATCCGTTGGAAAATGTTTTATTGCACAATTATTTGTAATATTTTGTTATAATCTGATAAATAAAGTTATTATCTTGACACGCAATTCAATCATTTCAGATTTTTTTCATATGAATAATAATTTTTAATGTATAAAGCAGGTCAAAATTGCAATAATTGACATATATTGAGTAGGGCCTGTTTTTACTGGCAAAGCTTCATAATTGTCAAAGCCAAAATTTTGTTCAGAGAGAAGTTGAAGCTGATGCTTGTTTTAAGCCAAGTTGGAGCTTATGCTTGTTTCAAAGCCAATTCGAAGCTTATGTGTGTTTAGAAGCAATTCAAAGCTTATGCTTGTTTCAAATCGAAGTTGAAGCTTATGCTTGTTTCAAAGCAAAGTCAAAGCTGATGCTTGTTTTGAAGCCAAGTCAAGTTCTTTGGAGAGGTATAGAACATGGTAAGCTAGACCTTATGAATGACATATTGGGACATAATAAACTGTCCCTAGCCTATTTCCCCAACACATCAACAGCTTGTCTGTGTCGGGTTGTTTTTGCTTTGGATGGATCAACAAAAGGTTTAAAAAGGAGATAAGTATAACTTGTCCTTAAGGTTTTGAATGATGTAGATTATTAGATAATGATGATAAAGTGCTAATATCAGGCACCAGCATCGGAAATAGTACACAAAGAGTGCATGACTCTTACATTTATTTCTATGTTACATTATGAGAAATTTAATATTTTTGACTATCCATACACATAATAACAAAATCGAATTTAAAAAAAAATAAAGGTCTATTCTAAATTAATTTATATAGTTTGAAAAAATGTAGAAAAACTCACCCATTCACAGATGAGCGTTATATAATAATACTTATGGGGAACATAAATATTCAAAGGAATGTCACAACATAGTGCACCAAAAGTGTTTTGATAAGCAATAGTTGTGTTTTTATTACTATAAACTATCCCAAACGAACAAAGCCTACCCTTACTGTTCAGACTTCCACATTATATTTTTCATGAAATTCTAGGATCCAATATCTTGAGCTAAAATACTGTACTCACAAACACGCTATTTAGATGCAAGGTCCAATAGATTACAATTAAATTAGAAATATTGATCTTTCAATTCCTTCCATATGAAAGGTTAGGATAAGCTGGGCATAATTTGGGAGTTTTAATTATGTAGCCTATAAATATTTTAAATATTGTGGTGAGAAAATACTGGTAGCTATTATTATGCAGCTAAATATTTCTTGTACCATTAAGATAGCTTCCAGTTTTTATCAATATGTGTGTCAGCAAAATTCAAGTAGTTTCATTAGAAGGCGTACAAAGTGGTTTTAACCAAATAGTAAGATAATCCTTATTCATTTAAAAGAATTAGGATTGTTTTGAACACATTGATAAGCTTAAGTGGATGGACACTGAGGTGTCCCACAAATTGTGAAATAATACGACCAAACGCTTTCAAATTAATTAAGTTAGTTTTACAAAAAATAAATTATAACTATAGATTATTTAAAATATTATTTTTATCATAGGGAACTTGCGTTTGTTGATGTAAAAATGGATAAAAATATTTACTTTCTCATAATAGGACATAAAAAACTAATAGGACCTATGCTAAGTCATATTAAACAATATCGCCCCCATCTTGTACAGGTAGGCTATACTAGGTAGCTTAAACTAAGTTTTTAATGTACACCAAGAAATTAAATTAAGAATAATGATTGGACTTACTTGTCGCATAACATACTTAGAGATTTCTCTTTTCTTGACTTTGAATTTTTCAACATTTTGTTTCTGATTCTTGTTCTGTTACATTTTTTGGGAGCTTTTTAGTTTTCTTCTTAATTTCATTTTCTTTTGAGTGATTGTTGATGAAAATTGCGACATCAGTTAACAGTTTTAAGTTGGACATTGGAGAAGACGGTTCATTTATTGTCATATTATTTAAAATATCCGCAAAGACTTTTCTCTTCGGAGAACCACAAGTTAAAGTTTCCATTTTTTATTTTAATAAATTATTATATTAATGACTAATGTATCATAGGGGACCCTCTGCTTTCTGAAATAAACAAACACATAATCACATTAGTAATGAACAACTGTTCAGTCATTGGACATAAATAAAACATCCCTAAATTATTCATAGTTTATTATGGGCAGTTCAACATCAAGAAACATAGCGAATGATGTAAACTTTCACAATAGTAGATCTATGTTGAGAAGTAAAACTGATCTGTTAAGTATTAAATATGCTTGTAAAATAATGATATGTATAGAAAATAAATATCTACTTTGAAAGGTTGTTATTGATAATAAAACATGCAAATGTTTAACATCCAAGTTCCCACTTTAATAATTTCTATTTAGGCGCGAGAGTGAATATAATAGCAGTGCAGACAGTACTTAAAAACTGTATTTCCTTAAAGTAAATATAAACTCTTTTATAATAATAAGTGTGGATAGGTATCATTTTCATGGATCATATATAATAAACGTTCACGATAATTGATTAAATGTATATTTTATCAAAAGATATAAAAACGTATTTCTAAAATTTGTTATGATATATTGGAATAGTAAACAAAGAAGGCAGAACTATTTTCACGTGACGGTAATAAAATTTGTTATAATCTATAAAGAAAAAACACATAGCCATCCTAACATAAAATATGTCTAGGGAAGGACCAACAGAATATCTTATAAGAGCATTTAATATGAGGAATTTTCACGCAAGGACCACTTAAAATAATTTCTGGAAGCATTCAATTTTAAATTATTTGCCAAATCATTAAATCTTTTATCTAAGCATATCATTTTCAAAAATGTCCATAAAATACTTTTCAAAATAGCTTATAAGAAAAGCCCATTTAAAAATAGTGCCAAGTGAATAATACTTCAAATAACGTTTGGAGGTATCTAATTTTGAAAAAAAAACTCAGATGAGGAGCGATCTAAATATCTTCAGGAAGCATCCAAATTTTAGAAAAATCTGGGGGAAGATCTTCAATTAGCTTTTAGAAAATCTAAATTTCAAAAAAATAAAGTCTGGTTAGGGCTATTTAAATTAGGTTTTAAAGACATCGAAATTTCAAAACGTTCCATAAGGCTACTCCAAATAGCTTTTGGAACGTCTAAATTTTAAAACAATTCAAATGGAGAACCACTCTAAAAAGCTTTTAAAAGAGTCCCCCATAAAGATGTATTTCACAACTTCTAATATTCTCGAATATGAAGCTGAAAGATTTGTATCAAACTGCAAGTAAAATTTAGGGGCATTATAACCTTCTTAAAACCCATAGCTTTCAAAAATATACAGGCTAGGATCATACCAAATAGCCTCAAAAGCCATACCTTTAACCAAAATTCCTTGAGAAGAGTACTTCAAATATCTTATAGATACATCTAACTGTTGGATGATATCAAGGTGAGGGTCATTCTAAATATCTTCGAGGGGCATCCGAATTTCGAAAGAATTTAGGAAAGGATCACTTTAAATTGTAGGTTCTAGAGGAGTCTAATTTTTTTTAGTCAAGGCTATAACTGTTTATACTATCTTCTAGAGGTATCCAATTATAAAAATTTGCTTAAGGACGACCACTCCAAATTTCTTCTACAAACATCAAGATTTCTAAAAAAAAAAAATGACTATTCCTAATAGTTCATAAAATAGTATAATTTTTTTTAAATTGGGAAGGATAATGACTCTAAATAGATTTTAGAGAGATCTACATTTCAAACCTTGAATAATTGTTAATAATATAACTTGCGTAGGTAGTAGTAGTAGTAGTAGTAGTAGTAGTAGTAGTAGTAGTAGTAGTAGTAGTAGTAGTAGTAGTCGTGTGGTGGTGATGGGTTGCTTTGTTCATATTGTGAACTGTAGAACCTGACCTACTTAGCAAGGTCTACGTCACTTGCGTCTACAAAGTCAGTACAATTACAACGAAGTCTACTTTATTATGTACCAGTAAATAATGTGGCTCTGGATTTATTTTAATATTATACATTTAAGTTAATACGAATGGTTTATTATTCTAGACCTTGACACTTATGTATTTCATTTAATAAATAATGTGCTTCAATAACATGTCAATCCCACATACAAGGATAAGATGGAGGTTTGTATTGATGCAAACAATTTCCGGTTTCTTGTTGAACAGATGTGTAGCTTTTAATCGATTTACCAGAAGTGCAAGCAAAAACAATTATTGCAAGGTATATTTTCTTCTTTTCAGGAATGACCTGTTTGATAGCTTGAATGGGAATTCACATAAAGATCAATTAACACTCCATTTACACTGTTGTCTTTCTTCATGATTTGGCCATTTAGACTTTGGAGATCTTTCTCAACAATCAAGTATGCTTTTTTTATATAGAATTAAAAATAAAAACTACCTTGGTTTATAAAGGAGATTGCCCTTACCTATCTCTTTAACCACCTACACTACTAGTGCTATTACTAGTAAAGCCAATACTGGAATCAATTAGCCTGACGCTAGATAAAGTGAGGAAATAATGGTAGGGTAATTATTTTAACCTGAAAATCATTATAAATTTGTGATTGTGAGTGCATTTCAGCTTCTAAATAGTTCAAAAATATATTGATAGAGACATGGATCTGATTCATTGGGAACTCTAAGTAAGGCTAAAGTGGCTAAATAACAAAAGCGGGGTGGGTGATGAGGGGGAGTATATATAGGGAATATCTAACTTAATATGAAAATATTAGCAATTATTGAAACAAAATTAATAAATTTTAATCAACAATAATGATTAAAAATATTCTTAATTTTTGTTTCATTGTTTAGTAAAAAAAAATCTAATACTTATTCCCCAATACCATGAAAATTATTCTCATGTTCAAACTACCTAACAGCTAATAAAGATGCGAGGACGCAAGAACACAAGGTAGTCTTGGTCTCTATACCTGCAATCAGTAACATTTTCTCCTCATTGAATCTTGGCGTGACGTTGTTTGTTGATCATATTGCAGCTTAGAGGCAAGGGTTCAATAGTAAATTACTGGGTTTGGGTTTGCAGTGTTTCGAATACTTACGATTGTGTTCAAATCAATTCAGCTTAAAACAAGAGTGAGTGTAAAAAATAGTGTAACTCGTTAAATATTTTGTTTTGACACCTTAAAAAAAATACAAACTATCTATAAGGCCTCTTTCAGACGATTCGTCTTTTCGCCGGGCACCATGAACGGCATGGCACCGTGCATACCAAAGGATGCGCCATCGAACAAACGGCATGATCGTGAAAATCTCTGGCACGGCTTTACTCTATGTTCCCTCTTGGCTGCTCTTGAGTTGTCACTATGGACAGTCACGAGAAATATTTGTATCTTACGAAAGGATAAGAGAACATTTTTCAACTACTTTAGAATGATCATAGCAAGTTTTGATGTACTTCTGAATCAATGCACCATGCCAGATTGAAATAGGCACCGTGCTGACAATGGCGGCTGGATATAGCATGGTCCGTAGCGTGTGAAGATACTCATTAGCAGCAATGGTTATTTTCAAGTCCGGGGCTGTGCCGAACACGGCGTCCAGCGAAAAGTCGGATCGTCTGAAAGATGCCTAAGGGCTAGCAAGCTAGCTAGTATGGTAACTAGTACCAAGAGGCAGAACCAGTATACTTTTTCTGATTTACACGACGCTAGATGATGACGTGCTAGCTAGTGCCAGCTAGCACACTGGATTTCGAGTACTAGCTAGTGTCGTGTGATACGGGTATAAATGTTAATTTCAGTCAGTGATCTCTATTTTTACTGGATGGACATAAACATACGAATTTCTAAGGTCCAAAGCATGACGCCCAAGTTTATCGTCTGCTACGTTGTGGGGGGAAAATTTTTACGGTTTCTTCCAATGTTCTTATGCGAAAACATGTATCTAATTAATAAATGTGTTATTATTTGAAAATAGTTAAGTATTATATCACACTTGCCTGAATAATCATTTACATTAAGGATATACAATTCAGTTTGCAGGTAATACTGTTTAAATACGAATAGAATTTTTAATATATTTAAATATGTATTTATCATGAATGTTGTTTGCAGTCTGACAGACTACATTCATATTTAAATATAGCTATTAGCTTGTATATTTGTTTCATAAACCATATTATATTGAAAGTTCGATAAACATAATTAATAAGGTATTTTAAAACTTGATGACATTTGTTTGAATGACAAACTTTATGTAGTTGCGATACGTTCAAACGATCACTTAGGTTATCGGCTTTTGGCTTTAATCTTGTATATTGCTTTCAGAAACCATATTATGTTGAAAGTTCGATAACTATAATGAAACAAGTTAGCTAAAAAAACTATATTACATTTGTTTGAATAACATTCTTTGTAGTAGAAGTCATACTTTCAAATGATAATTTAGCTTATAGTCTTGTAGGAAGTAGGTACCGTATCTTCCTAGACCCTGATTTTAGTAAGAATCCCAATCTGTAAGGCTTTATTTCGTACCATAATACTATCATATATTAGTATTTTGGTAAGATAAACGGCGATTTAAAATGGAAGTGTAAATTCCCTAGAAGGTGATTTATCCTACCTAAACAATACTATAGGGTAGGATTCTGGTACGAGATAAGGCCTTCCAAACAAGCTTCCTTCAAAAATCATTGTATATATTAGCCTACATCCATTTATTTAAAGAAAAACTCACCAGTTTCAAACTTTGTTAAGCTCTTCAAAGTTTTTACTGACACATTTATTTCATTTAACTAATCATACATTGATGTATCTCATATATTCAATCAAATTAATGAACTATGTCAAAATGTTTCTTTGGCTTGTATGGGTGTAGGTGATAAAGATATATCTGAAAGAAATTTTCTCTCTTACACAATGTTATGCAGCTGACAGCTCGAAAATTTCAGCCACAGAGGTCCATCCAGTTATATTATAGAGATCAAGAGAGAGGTCTGGCGGATCCGGTTTCTTTTCTGGTTCGACTTCCCGCTCAATATCTAGGATGGTTTTAACTTGTACTGAAGGTTTGCGTTGTACATCTAAAACAATAGTATTTTTTATTTGTTTATATATAAGTGTGTGTGTTTTGTACAATGGTGCTTTTCTTCCAATAAAATCATTCTCAGAAATCAGCAAATGAAGAGGGAAAGGCACGCTCATCATGTTTTGTGTTGCTTTACTAGATAGTCAAGTCCTGTCTCCCATGATATTTTGATGGCGAGTTGAATCCTTCTCGAAAGTCCCTAGTGTAGTGTCAGGATTCTCAGCTCAGACGTTTCATACATAGAACTTTGCAAGATTACGAGCGAGTAAGTAGGCTATCGAGTAATTCGCCAGCTTCTTTTCAAACGTTTAAAACGAGAGGACTAGTTCCATTAATTATCTTTAGGGTCCCCAGAGCTGGCGACCCTGCAGCGACGCCAATGTAATATCATGGATCAAATAACAAGAGTGTTGGTTGAAGCTTGTCTAATTGATCTGAGCCAGAAATCGTATTAACCTAATCTGTGATGCTCTTCACAACACATTACACAATAATTTATTTCAAAATTCTCTCAAGTCCTTTTGTTGAATTTGATGTAGATAAATATAAATTGAATTAAATATGTACTTAATATTGATATTGTTCTCCCTTAAGAGCTAAATTTGTTTTTTCATTATAGGTTAGGGCAAAAAAATATTTTTTTAGTCAAACCTTTCGTTATGTTTTAGCCATAAAGCTCTTAATTAACAGGTAGGTTTATGAAATGTTATTTTATTTGGCAGGCATAAGCAAGACCCTAAGTGTATCCAGCATACATTTAAATTGGGCGATTTATCAAACCAAAAGAACTATTAGTAAACACTGCATATATTGAACAGTCTGATTCCGTAAGAATAAACTTTTATATTATTTTGAACACACACCATGCACCTCGTATTGTAGGCTTACTCTCTCATTTCGACAAAATAGCCGGTTGAGCACACAATTTATTTTTTAACAAAATATTTTCACGTAGGCCTAAATAACACTTTCAGGCAACTTTACAAAATACATATTACAAGTATAACAAATTAAAATATTAAAGCCCCATCTTCAGACTCCGTGCCTATAAGGTGCGCAACGGTAATACTCCTTAAGAGATAAGACTCAATACTAAAAAATTGCACTGTCTACAGCAGAGATTCCTAATCTTTTTCACTTCAGGGCAGACATAATTTAAGACAATATTTTTACGGCACACTTGTATAAAGGCTATAATATAATACTTTCAAGTATTAAATTTTAGATAAGAATATTATATGATTAGTATTGAGATGCAGTTGACAATTTATTGTATTCCTCTATCAGTGCTATCATCTACCTGTGGAGAAAATTTCTTGTTTACTTTAATCTTTTTCAACAACATTGAGTGATGTCCTCAGACATTTCAGCATTATGTCGGCCTTTCGTATTGGGCAAAGACATTTTCGAAATTTGCTCTTTAGATTATTTTATGAGAATAATTTCAACAAAGACCTGACAAGCTGGCCCAATCAAGTTTTCGCCGATAACATGTGGTTTTTTTTTTTGTGATCAATTTAGTAACTTTGAATTACACCTAAGATGCACTATATCTAAAATTTAATCTATTTTTTTTTTCAATTTTAATCTGCCTTATGTTATGATTTTAAAATACTTTCAAAATAATATGATGGTTTTTGAGACTCATCGGGATGTCTGATGTCTAGATGCCACTTAACTATGCTCGGAATAATTGTTTCTTTAATCAGGTGCTCTACACAAAAGAAACAGGTGGAAATCACAATCTTCATTCCATGTGAAACTAAAAACAAAATAGCTATTGTTATCGTTACAACACTTTTGGAGGCTTAGAACGGGATTTATCATCAGATGGTTTATTAAGTTAAAACCTTGGGAAAATTTGGCGGCACACTTCCAAAATTCCATGGCACACTAAAATGCTGCTGCACACCGGTTGGAAACCACTGTTCCACAGATTCCTTATCCTTAATTCCTTAGTCCTTTCCACTCCATGGAAGTCGACTCAACCTTAACTTTCTAAAGCCCCATCTACAGAAACAATATTCCAGGTTGAATAATTATCAACAAAAGTAAATCCAGAACATATTTTGATAATAAATCCAGGTTAGGATTGGCTACATTTGAAAGGGAAGTTAAGTACAGTATCTAATATTATATTTTAAACATGAGCTACTCAGTTTAATTGCTATGAAAATGCCATTGGTGCTTTCAATTTGATGTGCATGCACATACACACATTACATTGCGCGCGCACACTTACTTTCCTGTGATTGGTAGTCCGTAGCAGACCGTTTCGACTAGTCCTTAAAAAGTTGAGTCAACTTCTGCTGAGTGGTAAGGAGTACCAATCACAACTAAGTAAAGGTCGGTCTCTCATCTGCACCTGACCTAGTTTCCGCGGGGATTCAACCCAAACTCCACCAGGTTACTCAGATCCTGGGGTACACCACTTGGCGGTGAGATCAGAATTGAGTAGGAAAGGCTAAGCGGAACCCACTAGGTAGGCTCCTCGTATTGTGCATCACCACTTCATTAATAAGTAGGAAAAATACAAAGGAGGAAGATTGATGGATCGATAGAGGAAGCTGAATGGAATTTATTAAATCAACCCGGCCACAACCTGGAAACATGTTGATGATGATGAAGGTTTGGTTAGGTTAGGTTAGTTCATAAATCTTAACATATAAAGCATTATTTTATACGTTAAGGTCATGACCTTAAGACAGTAGTTTAAATACAAAAATTACGATAGAAGGTCACAGAAGAAAATTAATGATTTTATTAAATACTTCTTTCAAACAATCACTTGATAATTTGTGCCACACCCGAACAGTTGCCCCATTATTAAGCATGCATAACTTCCCCGCATCAAAGTTAAATGGGCTTGTTAATCTTAGAACATCCTGCAGCCACTTCTTCATGTTCTCTTATAAGTCTTTGATCACTTCTATCACAAACATCACTCAAAAGTTAAGTAGCAGCGGTGACTGATGACCCCTGTTTAACCATGGCCGGAATGGGATTTGAACTCTAGATCTGACTAATGCTGTATCTTAGTACTGCCAACTGCCTCGAGGCAAGAAATTGTCTGCTTCGCTACCCTACGAAGTGGGAAAATAAATGTTAAGTTTTACTTTATGCGTTTAACAACTCATTTTATTTTATTACTATGCTAAATTGTGTTATCATTATATTACTATATTAATTTTATTATTTTCCCGTGCTAGAGTGCACCTTTAACAACACTATGAATTATTTAAGAGCCAAACACTTTGAATCTGGATAAAGCGGGAATATTAAAAATTCATAAAGAATATTTTGTTACGTACTCTGATATTGATTTAGCTCAAGCTTGAACTAGACTTTAGTTAAAACTCATGTAGTACGACAGTCTAGCTCAGTGCAAGGAGATTTCTAGCCCCAAAAAAGGGCACAAAACCTTCATAAATGGCAGTTTATATGTTATGAATTATTACAAACCCAACCTAACTGAGCATGTTTCATAAAACTAAGTGTTAATAATAAAAGTTTATGTGGATGCATACTTGTAGTGGAAAGAAGAGGTAACAACATGGTTTAAATAAAGTGTAAGGTATTTTAGTCGACTCACAAATTAATTAATTATTTATTAATCAAAACAAAATGTTTTAGCGTATTTCCCTATTTTCATTTGAATATAATTTCTAATGTTGTGTGGTAGTCTTATTTTTTTAAAAAAAATCGTTTCATTACTATCCGCCCATAATATAGCCTACTCTTGCATGCTAAGCTTGTCAAAGTAAAAATATTATTTATGTTGATTCAACAAATATAATACAATAAAACACATTTTTATAAATTTCTGTACAGTTGGTTTTTTCTTGCCAATTTTTTGGGGGACCTTTTCACTAAATTGTTTTCAGAAACTCAGCCCCCTCTATTAGCTATGACTTTTTTTTTTACAGCTACAGCCATTTTGGATAAAAAATTGTCTCTGTTGGATGAACTTAGTTCCTGTTTCCTCTGCTGATAATGGCAGATGAAGAGGTGATGAAGTTTGAGATCACCGACTATGATCTCGACAATGAATTCAACATAAAAGGCCAACTCGCAAGATCAGTAAAAACCAGCAGATTTACGGTAAGACCTGCATAGGCCTATATAGGCCTTTTTATGTAATTTTCCAATGCTGATAAGCTCTCTTAGTCTCATTGTCTGGCTGTGATATTTTAATTATTGATGCACAGTGATTATTTTCCTGAACCTTTTGTCTCTAATTAAATCTTTCATTAACTCTGATGTCATAATGAAAGATAAACCATTAATCATAAACACTGTCTACCTGGTCTTCTTATAGTTTTATTGAGCTTACTTCAATCAAGAGACAATGGCCTTGTCTTTTAATTGCTTAAATAAACACATTTTATTAATTTAATTCTACTTTAGGTATCTGGGCTGATGACAGCGATGGAGAAGAAGATGCCAGTGGCCCCAGTAGGCCCAGTTTCAAGGGTTCGAGCAGAGGAAAAGCCAACTATGCTGCTCCTGTGAGTTTTGTGGCAGGAGGAGTGCATCAGGCGGGCAAAAAGAAAGAACCCGAGAATAAAAAGGAGAAGAAGAGTGATGATGAAGATGACAGTGAGGATGAGAACAGCAATAGAGGGGCCCCAGGGACCAGGAGGCTGGCGGCCATGGACATCTCAAGGTTAGATCACGACTTTGGGTCACTTGCACTCAGTTGTCACTCGGATAGTGTGCCTGACTCCAACTAAGGCTATAATATTTATATTCTTCATTAATACTACAAGTGAATCAAGTGTCAATTTTCCAAGACTCTACTATAATTGGATTATTTTGTCAAGTGTATTCTTAACCATTGAATCTGCAAAAATGCAAATTTTCAAATTCATGGTAATTAGATTATTATCATTTTACACATTGTGACAAAGTCTTGAAACTCTCGGTCACCTCATTCTTCAGATAGAGGAAACTTAAATTTGATAATTGTGAACCTAAATTGGACCGCACTATGGTAAATAACAAATTGTAACATTTGAATTTTTGATACATTCTTATCTTTCATTTATAGAAATTGTGACCTAGTAAAATTACAATGATGGCACTTTTTAATTTTCAACTCTGATTTAAATATCAAAATATGAAAAAGCGTGTAATGTAGCCTAAAGTAACAAATTTGACAGATTTGTGGTTTCATCAATGTAGCCTAACAAAACAAATGTATTGAAAGGATAGTATGATAAAGCATTGTATGTGGTAGATTTGCAGTTTTACTGTGTATGCAAACGCTGTGTGCTACAACCATTTATAATCATATGTGTGAAAGTGTTAGATTTGCTCATAAGCATAACCTTTTATCATTTGTATTGTATTAGATGTTAGTGATTTTCAGTATTGTTTACTCAAGATTTACCAGGAAAAATTTCTGAGAAATGAAGAGCTCATTTTCCATTGTTTCGTTAGGGTTCTTCCATGAGTTTCATTATTAATATTCTTAGAATCCTTTCCCCTTCCATCCTCATTACATGTCATACCATCTCATCTTGCTTCCTCAATTATCTCATGTACCCCAACTCTTGACCTTACATCTTCATTCTTAATCCTATCTCTTCTGGTGACAACAAGCATGCTCTTCAAAAACTTCATTCCCATAGCGAGTAACCAATAGTGTGGTATAATAAAAGTAGCTATAGGTAGGGATAACTAATTAATTTATGGGTGAAATCAATTTTAACATAAGTTATTAATTATACTGATCCATTCATTATAAATTTGGTGCTTGCTTTAAAGATTGAATTATTTCCACATCCTCATAAAACTAGAGCTTTTTTTTTAGTTGGCATCCCTATAAATAGAAAAACTTAAGAAGCAACTTCAAATGAATCAGGGGAAAAAAATACATAAGTGAAACTTGAACTAATTAATCAGAAAAGTATTTGCATGATTAGACTAAAATACATTAAACTTTCTTCGGTAAATGATGTATTGGACGTTCTACCAGAGACCACCATCGCAAGATTCTTAACAAGATGAACAGACGGAAGATTAGTAACCCCACAAATGTTTCTGAACCATGAAGCATGTACTTTTGTATTTTTGTCTATCATAATAGGTACAATTTCATTATTTACTTGTTTTATACTTGGCTAGTAGCTTTTCTTTTTTGATCCAGGCTTTTTTGAAAATATTTTTTATTGTTCTTTTTGTAATTTTCTCCCTAAATGTTAATTAATGCAATTTGTACATTATTAAAGCATTTTTTAAAGCTACCTAGCCTCTTTCAAAGGAATCATTCAAGTTCACACAGGTGATAAAAATTGCTTTTGTTAATAACAATTCTGAGTTCATTGTTGCCAGTGGTAAAATTACGAAAGAAGCATATTTTTAAGTTTGACTCCAAAAATTTCAGAATGAACAAAATTCACCCTTAAACTCAAAGTGTCTTATATATTAATCGAATACACTATTGTTATTAAATGTATTTTTCATTGGTTAAAATGGGATCAAAAACTGAATGGTTGTTCCAATTGTGGTTACAACAATAATTTATTCATGAGTAAGTCTGTAAATAGAAATTATATAACTTAGGAATAAATTAAGAAAGTATTTAATGTTAATTTATTGAACACATAGTAGATATATTAGTACAAAACAAACAAAGCTTCTTAACCCAAACTGCACTTCCGCTGCAATACCACACGGCACCCTTATAAGTTGCTCCATGTCTCACATTATGTCATGTTCTAGTGAAGAAGAGGAAGAAGAGGAATCAAGGCACTCTCGCAGTTCCAAGTCTCGCCACCAGGAGGTGGAGGTACAGGGAGAGATTGCAGGACTGCGCAAGAAGAGGCAGCCAATCAACACTGCCCTCATAAGTCAAGGAGTTGGGGGATGGGAGCGTCATACTAAGGGGATTGGAGCTAAGCTACTGCTACAGGTACTTTTCCTTGAACTTTGTACAGGCAACAACTTAATTTTAGGACACATAACAGCTAATACCACTAAAGTTACCTAGTGAAAACAAAACACCTGGTTTCAAAAACCTCGGACTGTTTAGATCAATCAATAGACACATTCAACTGAGAGTAGCCTAGTTAGTCATTGGTGTTTTCTAGTTATATTATTACAAATTCCCTCTCAACTAACATATTCTTTACACCAACACCTGTTTTTTAAACGTCTGTGAAGCTTTGAAATTCCAAATCGGATTGGAATCCAACCAAGATTAAGAAGATTTGTATTCAATTATAATTCTAAATCTTAAAATTTGAAAGATTCTAAAGTTTAAATACAAATAGTTCCCAGTCTGGGACAAGAACTTATTTGAAATTCAAATCCATGAGTCATAATTTTATAATGCAACTTTTTATAAAAATGAAATCAATTCATAATCAAAATATCAACTATTTCCAACATGTGACCCGATCAATTAGATAAAATACTTCCTCTTTCCCTTTCCATTACATAGCCATACCATCTCTTGCCCAGAAACTTTATTCCCAATCCTGTTTCTCCTTACCCGCCTTGGTGGCATAGTTAGCTAACCCGCTATTTTCATGTTAAGGTAGACTGCCGAGGACAGGGAGATTGAGGTTTGAATCTCGTTCGGGTAAACCGAGGGTGTTTTTTCCAAAATGTTTTTCCACATGTATAACTATAAAATAATAATTCAGTACTACTACTCAGAAACATATAAATAAGACAGGCTTATAGTCACAACACCAGGAAACGACATTACAAAATACCTTTATACATAAATAAATACAGAAAACAACACATGAAAGATACCGGATACGCTTTTGTGAATAGTTAGAATATCAAACGTTAAAAAAGAAATTTAAAAAAAAGGCTAATTGGCTCACAGACTGAATGAAATAATAATACTAGAGTGACTAATATGACAAATAAGCTATGAAATAGACTTGAGACTGGTTTTCAAATACTAAATAAAATGTAATAAATTTAAGGAACTAAATTAAGTATTAGAATTATGTTAGTTGTAAGAATAGACTTAAAGAAATTAAATGTATTTATTATATATTTACACTATTACGTATATGTATGTATGACATTTATGGTGAGGTACCAGCTGACAAGCACATTGTGCTTAGCTGGACCATGTTTAGTGATTAAAAATATGTACTCCTGATACAATAAAATAAACATTAAAAAATGTATCATTATTATTGTATTTAATTCATTATTATTAATTTTTTTTTCTCCTTGTAAAAATATAATGACCACTTTTATCATAAAATTGCAGATGATTTGTGTGACTACACATATTTTAATGGATCAACTCATATTATTTAACTTGTTCATAGAAACTTGTGTATTGTGTAATATACTACTTATGCTTGGACACAGTTTTTATTACTATATGTTTTGTTGCACTTGATTAAAAAATGTATTATCATAGTTATGTGAAGCTTTGAAAACTACAACTTTGCTTCGAATATTTGTTCGCTTCAACTTTGATTCAAAAGTAAAGTTCCAGATTCGACAATTATGAAGATTCACTAAAAAGAATATTTAAAGTTAAAATACACAATTTTTTTATTTAGTTTTCAATTTACTCCATCACAAATTTAGTGTTAACATAAAACAATCTAAACTAGTTTTTTTAATACATCTTAACTACCCTTTCAGGCTATACACTCAAAAATAATTAAATTATTGCGTTTGTAATATCATCCTAATTATCATTTTAAGATTAAATAATTATATTAATTACAAATGAAATATAGAATTTTATAAATTTTATTTAGTACTTAAATTTACAGTGTTATACAACATTAAACTTTTTTTAAATATTCAAACTCTGATTCGGCTTGGGAATATCTCATTGTTCGATTCAACTTTGCTTCAAATTGAAAAAGTGGACTTACCACACCCTTAGTTATTTTATAGTTTAGTATTCTGTTTGGATTTTATTTTAAACCTTTTCCTAATACAATTTTTATACTCTGAATAGATTTGCGTTAGCAAGCAAATATTCGGATTTATTTGAAATTGAAAATCTTGGATCTGGACGGGCTTAGATTTTTTTAGTGTGCACATCAAATTAGTTCATTATGTTCAAAGTAAGTTTTTATTATCACCATATCTTAATATTGTTTCAGGCTCTTCATATATTTGATAATTACTCTAATGGGGAAAGGATCAGAAAGAAATAATTTTATAGGTAATCTATCCACAATTTCATGGAATGAGAAGGTAAAATTATTTTTAAAAACCACCCTCATTAGACTTGACTGTGATTCAAACCTCGATCTGTCATTGGCAGGCTAGTCTAACATGAGAGTGATGCCTTAGACCATTCAGTCACTGAAGCGGGTAAAGTACGTGTTGGCATTACTAATTTGTACAGGAGTACAACACATGAGGTAATTAGTGCCAGGAACGGCACTTTTAACCTCACTTGCTGCTATACTTTGGGTTAATTAAAACTCTGACCCAACTGATATTAAAGGCTAGCGTTGATAAATGAAGCCACCTTAAGTCCTCTAATGTGTTTTTATTCTTTGACATTTATGTTTCTTGGTTTATTATTTTTAGGGGGTTACATTACAATTTTCACCTTACTTCATGAATAACTCTGATACTACGAATTCCTGGTCAAGGGATTAATGATTCTCTTTGAGAAGCAACTATTATATATTTCAGCATTGTGTAGTATGAACTATATTGGTTTTCCGGCCTTAATATGTCTCACTCTTGTTTTTCCTATCACTCTTTTTAATCAATATATATAAACAACATGTTGGTATATTTTTGTTTAGATGGGGTTCCAACCAGGAAAGGTCTTGGTAAGGCTTTGCAGGGAATCTCTGCTCCAGTGCAGGCACACTTGAGGAAGGGTCGTGGAGCTATCGGTAGGTTAACTTACTGTCTAAGGATCATTACTACTGGACTAGCTTTTCAATCCCTGAGCATTTACCAAAAAGGAAAACTACATTTAAAAAAATCTTGTTAATTTTTTTAGTTTGTAATTGAAAAGTGAACTAGTCATTAAGTCAGTCAGACACACCAGCTGTTTATTTGATCAGGAAGCCTGAGCTAGGTTCAAAATCATAAACGACACCCCATTGTTGGTCTTAGGTGCGTACGGCCCGGAGAAGAAGACAAATATTGCAGACACAAAGGGCGACTCCGAGGAGGAAGAGGCGCGTGAGTTTGTTGAGAAGTTGTCCCATTGGAGGAAGGCAGACTCGGGCCAAAAGAAGGTGAAGGTGAAGTATGTATACAAGAGCGTAGACGAGGTGTTGGAGCAGGGCAATTCTCGGCCAATCAAGAGGGACCACAGGTGAGTATCTCTCACTTCACCTCTACATACATTAAACATTGCTAATACAAATGTTGTTTTGCATTCTGCCTGCCAAAGTCCCTTTTAACTCCTTTGTCTCTTTATCATAATTTTTCCCACACCTTCCAGCAAGGTCAATAACATTTTTATATAACTATAGCTTCAAAGCAAACCAGATATATATATATATATATAGAATGTATGCTTTTATTTCTATAACGAAGACTTTTGTTATGCCCAATTTTTGTTTCTATTAGTGTGATAGAGGTTCTTAGCACCAGGACTACAAATGATATTGAACTCAGGGTAATTTGCATCTCAACTAGAATTCAAACCATAATTTGTATGATCAGTGCCAGATGATACTGATATCTTGGTGCTGTCAAGGCCTATTCTTGTTCTGACGATGTTTGTATTGGTTGTCAGTAACCTAAGCAAGGTGAAGGTGATTGACATGACGGGACCACAGAAACGAGTGCTAAGCGGATACCACGCCATTGCTGGACAGCAGCGCCCAGCGGATGAATGGGAGTATCGCAAGGACAAGACCTTCCACAACTTCTCCTTGCCTGAGCTACAACACAACTTGAACCTTTTGATGGACATGTGTGAGCAGGTAACTACACCACAACCATTATATCATAATCACAGGACGTTTCTGCCTCTGCGGTTCATCAGGTACCTCCTCGTCCATTCTTATTAATCTCCCCAAGTTTTGCCCTCTTATATCTTCAGTCCTTTTCTTTAGCATCCATGTTCTTCTGCACTTGGTCTTTATCTCGTCCGTGGTCTTCCAATAGGACTTCTCCTTACTCTTTAGAGCTTTCTTAGGCATTCTGTCCTCCATTTTCATCCATCTCTAACAATTGCAACCTTTTCATCTTCATTGTCTCTTGTAATAATATAACCTTTAAGCTACGCCTAATTTTTTCTTTATCATATCTCACCTTGTAACATTTTCAATAACTTTCAGAAACCTCATCTTTGTAGTCTGCAATCTATTTAAATCTTTCCTCATGTCCAGGTTTCAGAACCATTCATCAGTTTTGGGTTGATAATAAGCCTTATATAACAAATTTTTAGCATCTTTTTCGCATGTCCATTATAGACTTTGCCTTAAAATATGAGTGAAGAATAACCCTAGGCATGGGACAATTCCTGGATGGCTCAATGGTTAAAGCATTGGCATACTAAGCCCGGGTTTGAGTCCTGTGTACAGGTGTCTTTTTCAATTTTCAAAATATTTATCTTTTCCTATATTCCATCACCATGCTATATCCTTAACTCTTCCATATTCTTTTTCCTATTTACTCATGAATCTTATCATTTGTGGTAATCTTACTTCTTAAATAACATAAATATTTCACCCGTTCAAGGTTCCTTTTTCCATTAATTGTTAGTTCCTTTATTTTATAGTTTCTAGCCACCTTCATTTGCTTGCTCTTTTCCAAATTCTAGTCTAGGGACAGAGTTCCTCCCATCATACTTCACTCTGACAACCATTCTCCTCCAGCTGTTGCCCGTCTCCCTTGATGTGGACAGGGAGTTGGTATTTGGGAGACAACCCAACTTTAAAAAAAAAAAATTACATTTCTCTGCCTGTGGCCTGGGTTAGTTTTTTTATTCGCACTATATATTTTCCACTACCAGCTGGTTAGGCTTCATATGCCATAGAATCTAACTTAAGACTACGAACAGACACAGCATCCAGTCTCCGGCCGTTAATTTATCAATGTGAAAGGGTAAACCCATATTTCATCAATTATAAATTTTTGGCCATCAAACCCAAACCCTTAGCTCAGTAGGCAGACACGCTACCGACTGAGCTAAGGTGTACCGAACCATTATTATAGTCATGGATATGTGTGAATACTGAATAGTTAACTAAATAATCATAACCTCTACATATTGATGTACAGGTCAGTTACACTGAAAAGTTTCAACCCTTTCTCAATAATTCACACAATGGGCCTATCATATAAGCTACACCACAGTGGATCTATAAAAAGGTAAGCTCATTACCTTTCAGGTAAATAGAGTGTACATGTTCAAGCAGGTAACTATGGCACAACCTTAACATCATGATGGTTTCTGTTGGAGCAGTCGTTTACAGCACAACTGTTACATCTTGATACATTGTTGCAGGATATAATTCAGAACAACCAGAAGCTGAAGTATGCAAGTGACCGTCTCGTGTCTCTGGAGCATGAAGAACAGTCATTATCAACAGGGGTGGAGCTCGAGAAGACCCATATCAAGACCCTGGAAGGTGTCTTAGATATAATCCAGAACATGATAAACAAGAGTGACAACAAGGAGGACTCTCTGACTCTGGACCAGGCCGCAGAGGCCTTCAAGGAGCTGCAAGTAGGCACTCATTGTCTTTAATGTAAACTTTAATCAGTGAGAAGGTATCTTGGCTAAATTATACTAAAACACCTGGATTTTTTTTAACCCCACATATTTTTACTCATCAGGCTATACTAATATATATTAATTACACTAATATGTTATATATAAATAAGGTTTAATTAGCAGGAATTGTACCCCGGTACACACAAATAAAACCTCTCCTTGGTGTGTCCTTGCAGGAAAAGTTCTATGAGGAATATCGTCTTTATGAGCTAGGGGAGTTGGCTGTGAGTTTGGTAGCACCCCTTGTCAAGGAGAAACTTAGCACTTGGAGACCCTTGGAGAGCCCCACAGAACCATTGAACCTCTTCACACAGTGGCGGGAGATACTTCAGGTTGACCAGGGGGCTCTCTCGATTACACAAGACCCCTACCACAAGCTGCTCTGGGAGTCTTGGATGCCGAGTCTACGAATCACTGTCAGGTATAGTCTGCAAGTACTTGGATTTCGAGCTCCAAGCCGAGCTCATCATTTAAACTTGAGATCAAGAACAAAAGTTTTTTAGGCACCTCAATTTCGAGCTTCCACTTGATGTACATACAAATCAATTTTTTGAACGAAATGGTAAGCATAGTATATTTAATTTAGATAATATAGGCAGTTCCACTTATAAATAACTCGATAACTTAATGAATTGTTAAAATTAATATCACATTTCACACTAATAATGTAATAGAGCTCTTCAACTACTTTTGATCGCTAAACTTATTTGATATTGTCTTCCATTTTGAATTGTCCTAGACTGAAGTTGCATTCCCATGACAAAGCAATGAAAATAAAAATAGCCGAATAGATTATTAAATAATTGAATAAATCATTATTTTTACTATTTTTACCTGGTCCTTTTCTAAAATAATAATTTCAGTTAAATTAAAAATTTAACATCAATTACACTATTATATTGAATGTTTTCGAACCTAAGATATTTAAAACATTTATTAATTATAGTTTTAACCACAAAACTAGCACTAGTGTAATTACCATTTAGTTAATAGAATTATGTTGGTTAACCTGTCTAAAATCACTGTTGACAACACTGCAATAAATATTTTTTACCCAACTTACCACATTTAAATAAAACAAACATCTATTATTTAATATTGTTATATATTTAAAAATCATTTATTTTTCTATTTTAAAGTATAAACATCAACTTTTATAGGCATTAAAAGTTGAATTGAAATACATTTTCCAATAAGATAATTTCTAGTTAGAGCCCATACAACGTCCATAGAGGAATGTAATTTGAACAGAATATGTAATCACGCGCGATTATTACACTAAGAACTTTATTTTACATCTATTACTGTTTCCAATCTGTGGCCTGGGTAATTTTTTATTCAAGCCATATATTTTACACTACAGGTTTGCTAGGCCTTTCGTAACTTCATCTGCCTTATAATATAACTTAATGTTAGGACAGGCGCAACATCCAGTCTCCGGCCATTAATTCATCACTGTAAAACCACATTTCACCTATATTAAATCTTTTGGCCATGCTGGGAATCGAACCCAAGACCCTTAGCTCAGTATACAGACACACTACTGACTGAGCTAAGGTGTCGAATATACTAAGGACTAATAAAAATATATGAAAAATCTCAAATTTCTAGCTATTTGTGATTCTTACATTTTCTTATGAGGTAAATAAAGTTACAGAAGCATATTTTACGGAAATATTATCTTATTAAAATGTCAATTTTATAAACTTTTTTTTTTTCATAATTGTTAGTGTAATCTTAATGTCTTCAAAGAAATGAGTCTTGAAACCATTTAATTACTTTTTCCATCATATTTTTTATTTGAGTGTTCTTATTTTTAAATCATGTTTTTTTAAGGGTTATTTATAATTTAAAATCCAATATTTCCATTTTTTAAACTTTTTTCAAAAGTATATACAATTATAAAAAATAGTGTAATTCTTATTTCACGAACATTGTGTTGTTTTCATATATTTTTAAAATCTCAAATTTTAATAACATTTTTTATTTGTTTTGAGTGACAACATTTTAAAATTATGAATATACTCGAACTTGACTTGAACTTTGACTCAAGTTTGACTTGAATGAAAAACAATTGAGCTCACAGACCCTTACTGTCGGGGACTAATCAGGTTGTCTACTGGGTCACAGGAGTCACCAAAGTCACGAAAAATTTACTAATTGCAAAAAAGGTCACCAAAGTCCCTGAAAAGTCACGAATTTTCAATAGTTTAGTCATAAAGTCATGAAAATATGGTTTTTTGAATCCACCCCTTATTGTAACAACGGGTCAAATGTTGAGTCACGCACTACTCATGATGCCATGCACTAGCCACAAGTTGCCTCATTGTTTTTATCGTGATACCAATTACAAGGTTAATGTTGACCATCTAGTTAAAGTTTGTTATGTATGTGTACCTTATGCCTATATATGCATTATATAATGTTCGACCCTTTACAGGAGGAATTTTGTGGTCAAAAAAGTCACTTATTTTTGTTTCTCCAACTCAACACCCTAACCATCTTGTCCCTCTCGGCCATTAGTGACCCCTATATACAAAATTGACTGATGTAACCTAGTTCACCTATCCTTCAAAGGAGAACAGTTCATCATGCTTACTAAGAGGGCTTATATTAATTGGTTCCTTATTTAAAAACTGGTTTATTTCACTCATGTAAAAATAGAGATTTCAGGTAGGAAAATAAATATAACCGTTCTTCTAAGTTCTTGGACTGGAACATTTCTCTTGTTCTATTTATGGGCTGGTAGACAATAATTAATCAGGAGATACCAGGGAGTCAGACCTTTCTTTGTCAAGGTCAGCAATAAGTTCTGAGGTTGAAGAGGGAAATATTTCAACTTTCTTTAAGTTGGGGGAGATACACCATGTCAATGACAAGTTTTTATCAGCAGCCTGCATTTCATCGCAAAAATACATCTGGTTTGCCGGATGATTCTATAAACAGTAAATGTTAATATAAACTGACCCAGGTCACAGGCTGTACACAGTAATGGATATAAAAATAAATAAAAAATGTTAATATATTTCTTAACTAGGCCTTCGCGAGATTCTGAACTTCAGGACAAAAATTTGGTAAAGTATGTTCCCGAAACTTGGTTGGAAAAAATTATTTCCCATATTAATATTACAAATTTACAATTAACCTCTTAACTTACTAATTATTTTACATATGTTTGTCCCAAAATCTATAAAAAAAATTATTGACGAAATGTAATGTGTATACATGATGTAATACTTTGGGTAGAATTACAATAATTTATATCCACTGAAACTTGAACTATAAAATATTACATTCGTGCTATATTATAACCCTAAATACATTTGTTTATTGCCTTTGAATTTAAAAAAATAAGAAAAATAGTTTTTATTCAAATGTACTTGCTCTATAACACTGTTTATTGAAATTTCCGCAATATTTTTTTTTCTTTTTCCTAGACATTCAACCCTTTTAAATGTTCATAATTTTTCAAATGTTTGCCACAGACTCACAGTATGAAATATTTTAATCATTGTCTGACTTACCTTGCGATTCACTGAATTCAATATCCACTTTGTCTTCAATCTCTCTCTTTTTTTTTCTCTCTCCAAAGAAAACAAGCAAAACTACGGTACCATAAGCACATTAAGCCATTTATTTACTTTCTAGTTAAGGAGATAATTATTCAGGCAAAAGAACAATTTACTCCACTACTCCTTGGCAGGACACGTGTTGTCTTATTTGAATTGTGAAGTATAAGCTGCTATCTAGTGCTTTAAATGCAAACCAAATGAGTATCATAACTGCTCTCTAGCAGCTGACGGTGTAATTACAAATGCTGAATGAATAGATCTCTGAGAAATAAATATTTTCTGGTCACTAGAGATATGGCAGAATATATTTCAGTTTTTAATATATTGCTAAAATTAAATTCCCAAATATATTCGGGTTTTTCAGTTAGGAGGTAATGACCGTCTATGAATGCCACGTTTTTGTTTAATTTATTAAAGTTAAAACTAACCTATATGTCATTAAGTAGATGCATACCCTAAACTTGTCACTTTTATTTTATGATTTCATAGTCAAAACCAATTAATGTCAATAAATAACATAATTTTTTTATGGTAATATTCAACCCTGAATAAATTTCAAGCAGGAAAATATCTTTTTAGCACAAAATAATATAAAAAGTTTCTTTTAAATATCAAAATATGCACGAAATAACCTTCACACTTTTATACATTAAGACACATCTATTACATTAATATTATTATTATTTGGAATTGTGTCCGTTTCCTTTTATATTGTGCTAGCATTAGATAATAGTTGGTTAAACAAGTATTTTTGGAGTGGGACAACACTTTTTGTGAGAGATTTAGTAACTAAAAACATAAGAGGTAACTAGGCACACAGGCTCAGTTGAGAAAAGTTTTTGATATTTTTATGAGCTTGACTCTGTCTCACTTTTATTTGTTAAGGTTAGTTTGGATATGTTGACATTTTACTATATAGGTAGTTATTAAAATTCACATCATGACATTTTTTATTTGAGAACTGTTTAGTGTTTCTTAATCTTAAAATATGCTTTTATAATTAATCTATACCAAAATAATATAAATTTAAAAAATTATAAATTTTAGCTTGATTAAAATAATCATCATTATCATCAACTGTTTCCAGCCTGTGACCGGGTCAATTTTGTAAAATGCCTCCATCTTCCTCTATCCTTCCATCATTCTTCCTCCTTTAATTTCTTCCGTTCTTCTCCTCTCACTTGAACACTTGGTGTTATCTGCTCCTCTCATCTCTTTCTTAGTCAACAATGCTAGAATATATATTTAGTTTTTTATTTTGAAAACTTATGATTTTAAAATGAAGGGAAAATGGCGCCAAACAGCTATTTTAAATTAAACATTGGGAATAGGGTAGAAGGGCAAGGCCTACACACTTAACAGAAAACTGTAGGACTCAAAGTTCACAATTAAAAAGATAATTATGAAATTGTCAGGGTATATTAATCCCATTCTTCAGCAGAAGAAAGTAAAACACCATTTGGACTATGGCAGCATGGCTAGAGGGATCATGGTCACTTAGATACTCTATTTTGATTATTTCATTCAAACTCAATTAGAACTTGACTCTGAGTGAAAAATGCTTGCTCACACCCCTAATCAAAATAATATAAATATAACTATGTCCCATTAATGAATAGATTCTATTAATCATAAGTTTCTATTTTCAAGTCAAAAAATGGATCTCTACTTGTTTATAGGGTGTTAGTCCACTTAATTGGCTTTATGATTGTGTTTTAGCTGTAAATGTTTTTATTGGTGAAACTTTGTAATTGTCGAATCCAGAATTGTTTTTGAAACAAAGTCGACGAATATTTAAAGCAATTTTGAGTTTTAAAAGCTTCACACCCCCCTACTTATTTCTAATAAAATATTAATTACTGAAAAGTTATATTTTTAGATTCATATTTCAAATTCAATTCCATCCAAGCCAAATCCGAAATCTCTCTGGATTTAATCCAATTTGAATGAATCTGTCAAATGTTAAGATTGTTTATCTTAAGGTGATCCAATGGTTAAGTAATTTTATAATAATGTAAATCGATAAAAATATATAAAAATGAAAAATATACTAATGTGTGTAAAATTAATGAAGAAATATAACAAAATATCTCAAAAAGTGAATGATGTTTTTCTTAAAGAGATATATTATTTTTTTGCATCCAATGTCTATTTCTTGTGTTTGTCCTTTATATTATTCCTTTTACTTGTTCCTCTCTAAGTGTCCTATTATTCTAAACCAATTTCCTTTTCTTCCCTTATGTGTGTTTTGGTCTACTGTGTGAACTGTCTATGTTGGATTTGTTCCCTTTTATGTGTATTTATAAATTTTTCCTGTACCTTCTTCCAGCTATAATAAAATACCTCATAAAACAAAGAAAGTTATTCCTTAAAGATAAATGTTAAGATTGAGAATTTTGAATTGAATACAAATTCTATCTAGATTCAAATATTAGTATTATATTGTGTTGGCAGCACTTGGAATTGCCGCGTGTGTGAGCCTCTGGTGGACTTGATCCAAGTATGGATCCCTCTGCTGCCAGGATGGATACTAGACAACATCCGGGAACAGCTTGTACTGCCCCGGATAACAAAAGAGGTGGAGGACTGGAACCCCATGACTGATACAGTACCTATCCATGCCTGGATACACCCTTGGCTGCCGCTTTTGGGTGAGCTACACAAACGCACAGTAGTTAATCATCAGTTGTCTTCCTTCAACTCAACTCTAATAAATGTGGCAGATGGGCCCAAATGTAGTTCTCCAGTATGTTCATTCACTATATCAGTAGTGGAAACTGGAGTTATAAGATACATCTTGTAGTTCATTTGTACCAACCCACCCTCATACCCACTTACATATAGTATTTAAAAGTGTATAAATATAACTAAAACACAATAATGTATTTAACCGATGAAATTAGATTGAAAGTAAAAAATGATTAATAGCAAATGTCTTTTATTACAGGTATGGTATTTACTTGGAAAAGAGAAAATACTTGTAATTTTTTTATATATAATAAATTATTTTATCTTATTTCAAAATATTTAACTGAATAAAATATTTTGTATCCATTGTGTGGGTGCATCATTGTAAAGAACTTGTTTCCTTCATGTACAATCACATGGTTTAAATTAGTTGGTCGCCATTTTGAAGCTGTTTGTTAGACCTTTTGGGAAAGTGCTGTGAATATTTTTTTAAGTGGAATAAAATTATAAATAAGTTTTTTGCCTGACCTCAAATAAATATAAATAATATTGACCTAAATTACTGTGGTTAACTATCACATTCATACATTACCATCTGTTTTAATTACAGTTATCCAAAATTACAAATGTCAGCTGCTTGGTGTATGGATACATTAGGGACTATTTCTAGTAACTTTTTGAGCTGTCATCCAAGTAAACTAAGATCATGAATGTACTATATGGTATCGCCTGATATGACATCTTGATTAATTTTATAGTTGTGAATTTAAAAAAAATACATTTTGTGGATGTAGAAAAACATAGAATATTTTATTGAGTTAGAAAATGAATGTAACAAAAGAAATTATATTTTTGACAGGTATGGATAGAATCCGAATTTTTATTGAGAAACATAAAAATATAATAAGTCACATAAATAAAAAAAAGGAGATGATAAGGATATTCTACCCATTCATTTTAACAGGTGTAAAAAAGGTAAATTACCATGAGGGTTTATTAGAACAAATACTATCCAACACCTTAGCTTGGTTGATAGCGTGTATACTGAGCTAATGGTCCTGAGTTAGATTCCTGGTATAGCCAAAAAAAAATGATCATTGGTGAAATGTGTATTGACCTTTTCTCAGTGATGAATTTATGGTCAGGGACTAGATGTTGTGCCTGTGCTAGCATTAAGTTAGATCATAATGCATATGAAGCCACGACAGACATAGCAAGCCAATAATGGAAATGAAAATATATAGCTTGAATAAAAAAACTGATCTGAACCACAGACTAGAAACTTAAATGGATGTTAACTTGTTTGCTTAGCAACTAAATAACAAAACACAAACTAAGTAGTTCCCAACTTTTACCAACACAATACACTACCAAACAGTCATCACACTGATTAAAGGAAAATTAAGTTCAAACAATAAGGAATATATATTAACTTCATCACATAGGGAGATAAATTGATATTTCCAAACCCAGGACCCTTAGCTTAGTAGACAAACACACGCTACCAACTGGGCTAAGGTTTTGAACAATAAAATTACTATTCTCTCATAAGTTTATTTGATACACTGTGGACCTAAATAAAAATGCCAATGTTAATAAGAATATATGATAGAGAAAACAAAATTGCAAGTTAAAAAAAAAATTATAATAAAGTAGGAACAGGTTTATGTACATTTTTATTGAAGTATCTGTGCTTTTTCCAAATACTCAAAACAATACATAGGAAGACATTTATTTTTATTTTAGAAACTTTAAACCAAAATTCACTACATTTTAATAAAAAATTTCAAAGATATATTTACCGAATCATAGATACTCCAGAAATAGATAATACATCTTGCCACTTAGTGTACTGTACTGCCATGTTGGGCAGACCTGCTCATTTGCAGCTCTTTTGATATGAGTAATGAACAATTAGCCAGTTCTTGACTGGAGGATTGAACAACTTGCCAGTTCCTGATGTTAGTACTGAATTACTAGTCACTTCTTGATTGGAACGTTAAATAACTAGTAATTTTTTTATAGGAGTACTGAATTACTAGCCATTTCCTGATAATTTGTTTGAAAACCCAAGTAAAGTCTAGCTTTTGTCTAGGGTTGTTTGATCTTTTGATTTGAGTCATATATTTGTTTCATGTACTTGCTGCGTCGCAGGTGTGCGGCTCGAAACAAGTGTGTTCCCGATGATCAGACATAAGCTGAGCAAGGCGCTGGTTAGCTGGCATCCATCTGACCGCTCGGCCCGCCTTATGCTGCTTCCATGGCACAGGGTGTTCTCCCGAGGCGAGATGGAGGCTTTCCTAGTGAAGAACATTCTCCCCAAACTGCAGCTGGCCCTACAGGAGCTGGTCATAAACCCTCACGAGCAACATCTAGGTAACAATACAGAACTCAAGATACAGGTTCAATACCTGAATATATGGGTTGGATTGGTAGAGAAGCTGCTTGTTACAACAGTTGTCAGTCACTAATAAACAATGTAATCCAAATAATTTATAAACCTTTTTAGCAACTCCTTTTACTTATATTACTTCTATTTCATTTTTAATGGTGTTACTTTATTTTTATTTGAGTTTGTGTTAGAGACTATACTAGCTTTATGTCTAGGCCAATTGATGGGTTTGAGAAATTTTTGTTTTTCTTTCAACGTGATTACAGATTTAGTGTTCATTTGGTATTAAAGTCGATGAGACAGTAGTGATTCTTAGTTTGTATTAACAACCAGGGAAACACTTCTTCACCAAGTAATGTGTTTGTTACAGAGCAGTGGAATTGGGTCATGGAATGGAAAGACCTCCTACCTCTACACTCCCTTTCCGGGGTCCTTGAAAAACACTTCTTCCCTAAGTGGTTGCAGGTGCTTACTTTGTGGCTCAACCACTCCCCCAACTATGACGAGAAACACCCACTGGTACATGGGCTGGAAGAATATGGTCTCCGAGAGCCTTCGCGCCCAGCCTGGTATCAAGGGTTAGTCCACTCTCTTGTTCAACATCCAACCATCGGCAGGCTATGTACTGGGAGTAGTTCAGTACTGTGATACTAGGGCGGAACTGCCACAGCAGAGTGGAATCTGGTTGGAAGAATGTGGGGTCGTAACAAGTTTAGGAAACTGTTTGTTACTAATGTGTTATCTTTTGTTGGCAATACCCCAGGTAAGCCTGAATTACCTCTAAAATATGTACCCCTATTTGAAATTGTTGTGAATGTCAACAGAACAGTTCAACAAGGCGCTAGAGCTGATGAACCGGGCAGTGAGCTCTGGTGGACAGTCAGGGAACCAGCAGCCAGGAGCAGTTGAGTCTGTTTCTTATCTGACCAACATCGAACAGAGCCAACTCCCAGGACAAAGGGTTCGGGACAGAGAGTCTCGATATGAGGTTGGTGGGAACTAAATTAGTATTTGTGTCATTATTATAGCACTCTCTTGGGAGTTTAGCTGCATAGCTGTAAATTTGAGACTCAAATAATTTTTTTTTTAAATTATTCAATTGAGATTTGTTTTAAATCTCTAATACTGCTTAATGGTGTTTCAGAACCTATTATAACTATCAAATGAACTTAACCAGACCCAAAACCAGTAATTTAACACTTAATAGAATTTATGAATAGATTATAAGATAAAGTGTTAACATTTAGTTACTATTTTGTTTTCTATACTACTATATTTATATTTCCTCTAATGTCCATAACTTTTTCCAAATTCGAATTTGAAATTAGAGATTCGTAAGTAAATTGGAGATTGGATTAGTAAAATAGTGGATTCGACCCAACTCTAAATATAATAATCATTTATAAAATAATCGATGTACCAAACCAGGAGCTATAGAGACAATATGACTTCCCATCCTCTTTCCAGGCAAATGATGAGGCTCAGCCACATTCAGTTCCCTTGTATTTGATAACTAATTAGGATAGTTTCAAGGGTGGGAATTAAATAAAGTTGATGCCATGTGAATGTATATTACAATCCTGTCATGCTGTCATGTTGATAGCTCTTGGCGGAGGCGGTGAGGACAGCAAGTCAGGTGCCCCAGGGGTTCAAGGAGCTAATACAGAAACGCTGCGAAGAGCAAGGACTTCTCTTCGTCCCTCTCACCAACAGGTATCGCGAGGGCAAACAGATCTACCGTTGCGGTAACATACAGCTCTATGTTGACCGTAACGTAGCATTTGTCAGCGACAACAGCGGGGCGAGTTGGAACCCCAAGTCACTCAACGCAGTCCTGGACATGGCTTCGTAATGGGATATGGCCCCCTGTGTGGTCATCAGACTAACTTGTGACATTGAGTGTCTTGGC
The DNA here is from genome assembly GCA_039000515.1 of Timema cristinae. Taxonomy (NCBI): domain Eukaryota; kingdom Metazoa; phylum Arthropoda; class Insecta; order Phasmatodea; family Timematidae; genus Timema; species Timema cristinae. The sequence continues at coordinate 82,703,338 of JBCFYV010000012.1, forward strand.
CAAAGGACCTTGTGGAATTACTGTAATAATATTTAAACAAGTTTGTCAATATTAGTTGTGCTTACTTTTGTTAGTTAATTTATTGATAATGGGACAGGTAAATAACTGCAAATTTCTTGTGTTGTACCAAAGGTCAGGTGCTAGTTGTAACAACGCATTCAAGCATACATGACATCAGCAACAAGATATTTCACAACAAGGCCGATGGTGAATAGTTTCATTTATATCATTTCCAACAGAGATCAACACATACTAATATAATTAACTCCAGTGGATTTTAAATCAGTGTTTGTTATTTTTAAATCAATTTTTTAACCAGGACAATTTTAAAACCTTCAAAACAAGAATTAATCAAACTTATTAATTAAATTAATGATAAAATTGTAAATGACATGTAAATATGTAGAAGACATCAGTTGAGCAATAACAAGTAATTTATTGAATATTAGTCTATTGAAGAAGGTACAGCAACAAACACAGCGTTATTTTTATGTTTGGACTCTAGAAATAAGAAAAATAGAATTTATAGAAAATTAACCCTCATTTTGAGGGAAAGATAGTGGTTAACCATTTGGAAAAGCCAACCTCAATACACAAATAAAGAGTTTGAAACTCAACCTCCCCATCATTGGCAAGCCAATTGGCTGCTAGTGAAAACTTGGGCCATTTGACCACCCTTGTTTTACGCTGCTGCTACTCGATAGCTAGGTAATATTTGTTTCTTTAAGAAAATTGATTGTAACCTTGGTTTGTTTCTTTCAAAACTTCAGGAGAGAGTGAAATGCACAACACAATACTCTAAAAAAGGGAGGGAAAATAACTTGATTCATAACAACAGTAGTACCTGGTTAAGTAATTGAATGGTCTGATTTAAGGTTTCACACTTGCATTAGACTCGACTGCTAATGAATAGGAAATTGGAGTTTGAATCCTAGTCGGGTGTACTAGGAGTAGTTTTTCTTAAATTGATTTTCAATCACTCCACACAAATGTGGGTAGACTTTCTCTAAATTAAGCCTTTATCATTCCTAGCACATTAATATAATGTGTACATATGTGACACCATAACAGAACACACAAGTAGGAAATTTAATGTGAAGGAAGTGAATAGAATACAACTATTTAAGGGAAACCTCTTTTCACATCTAAGGCACATATTTTATTTGGAATATTTTTTCTATATTGGATCTCAAAAGAAAAAAGGGGTTTTCCTTGAAGAGTTTACACTTGAAAGCAGTGGCGGCTCGTAGCTAAAATTAGTGGGGTGCTGCTCCAGAAAATGTTTAGCCTTTTTTTTAAATTGTGTAAAAGGGGGAAAAGACATGTATAAAAAGAAAATTTATACAGGAACTTGATAAAATCTTAGCAAAAAAAAAACTTTTTTATTTACTTTAACTTAAATTGTTACAGTTCAAGCTTGATCTATTCATTTAAAAATGAAATCCATTCGTCTTGTCTTAAGTTGTGCAAAAAGTTCAATAATTTTCTCCTTGATCTCTGGATGACAATTGAGGAATTTTTTTTCCATTGAAAGTACTGCAAGTGCATTTAGTATTTCTGTTAAATAAAATAACCGAAAAAAAAAATCAAATAGAATAGCTGGAAGCAGAATAACACTCTAATTCTACACTCTTCTACACTTTATCACATTCAAGAATATGGTACGCGGTTTTTAAGCACAACACACGCTGAGTAAAAAAAAAACTTCCTTCCACCATCACTCCAGAGCCGGCACTGCGAGAGCAACAGTGCTCTCTCTACCTGACGGTCCTGCCTTCCTCCCCACACCCCTCCTATGTGTGCATGCGCACACCAGTCAAACACCACGTCGCTGGCACTGTGAAACACACAGTTCCATACAAAGATTTATGTATACTTTCATAAACTGGGGATGGCTACTGAAGTACTGACATTAAGCTTAAGGAATATATATTGTACTACCAAAATAAAGAAAGAATTAAAGAAAAAAGGACTCATTATATTAAATGTTATCGATGATATCAAGTGGATAAGGGGTGCTGCAGTTCCGCAGTGCCTATACACGAGCCGCCACTTCTTGAAGGTAGCAGGACAGTATTTAGTTGTTATAGTTGACATTTTTGTGAGCATGCTCACTCAAGTAATAATAGTATAAAGTTTATCAAGGTAGATTGTAATCATTCTTTGTCATATTTTGGTTGATTATATGTTCTTCCTAACCAATCTTTAATCACTATAGTTTGACTTGATGCATGAGATAAAAATGTATGGATATTTCTGAAGCCAATTTATGTTTTAAGTACTAACTACAAAAATATTAATGTACCATTGATTTTCAAAAAATTCAACAGAAATAAAAATATTGTTTTTTAATTGCAAATAATGGTAAGCTTTGATACACCTTACTGTCAAACTACAATAATTGTGGATAGTTGAAACATTCTTCGAAAATACATTTAATGTGTTTACTGCCCATTAACATAGTTGTATTGTATTTGGAAGAAGGTACAGCAAATGAGGATAAAAACACATTAAAGGAACAAACACAATATGGCTCTTACAATGAAAAGAACAACAGAGTTCACACTTTACACTGCTGCCACTGGATAGAGGCAATGGGTTTAATGGCTGACTCTTCAAGATTAAACTTTACCACCCAATCCCCTGGCCTGGATTTTACTCTGTCGGAACTTATCAGAAGGGAGTGTGAAGCGTGCAACATAACTTACTAATGGAGGAAACCAAGAAACACAAAAAGGAGAGAAAGGAAAATGATAAAGAATTATAGGACACTTAAGTAAGAACATGTAAAAGTAATAGCAAAAAGGGGATTTACTTATAAAGCTATACAAAGAGAAAATGGCACCAAATGGCTATTTTAAATTAAACATTGGAAAGAGGATAGAAGGGCAAGGCTTACACACAAGAAAAATGTGACTCTTATTTAATAGGATTAATTAAAACACTTTATATGTCAGCTCTAACGTGGAATCAAACAAGACCCCTGCATTAGTAGAAAGACATTCTATCGACTGAGCTAGGATGAAGGACAATACCACAATTATGCTCAAATACACATTCCTAGTTCAACTTGAGGAGTTGTGATTCAATTTAAATTACACCCAAATTTGTAGAAATGTAATTTTTAAGTTTGTAACTATGGATGTGTGAAGCTTCGAAAGCTTCAATATCCCTTCGATTATTCATTTGCTTTGACTTTGATTCGAGAGTAAGATTCCAGATTCGACAATTATGAAGCTTCATCAAAAAATATATTTGAAATTAAAACACATATTTATGTTGGGTTTTTTCTGCTGTTATTTCCATTACAAATTTGTGTTGTGTTTAAAAATTCTGAAATAATTATATTACATTAAGTGATAACTTAATCTAACATTTTAAGACCAAATATATTAATTAAATGGAATATAACGTTTTTGTATATTATTTTTTATAGCTAAATTAAGTAAATTTACATAGTTATGCAAAGTATAATATTTTTATCCAATTTTTTTTTTAATATTCAAACTTTGATTCAGCTTAGGAATATTTCATATTATTCGATTCAACTTCGCTTTGAATTGAAAAAGTGGACTTACTCCTATTTGTAACTAATTAAAAATTAAATGTTAAGCTGGTTGGTTTGGTTCCACCACTAAAATGATTGACAATGGACAGTTTCCTTTGAGTAACTTTGGTTTTGAGTCTCATTGGATACAAAATTGTTTTTCATTTAGTGTGAAAGAAAGTAAAATATGAGAAATTCCGCAGTAAGTAATCTCTGGCACTTATAAGGATAATTTTTTTTTAAAGTTTTGCAATGGTTCTATTGAAGTATATGTCAATATGAGTGATTGTAGGCGACCTCAATCACTCGGATAGAAAGTCTAGAAATATGGCTCCAGTTGTGTTAAATAAACCTGTATGGAGATGTGTGGAGGTGTGGACAGCTATTAAACATGGTGGACTGTGTTCACTAGGAATAACAAGTTTTGATTGGAGCTGAAATAGCTAAATGGTTAGGAAGACTTACTAAATTTCTACAGGACCCCAAGTTCCACCCTGACTTTTTCTGTGGTCAAGTGGTTAAGGAGAATGATTAAACTTCTGTAAAGATGCTTAGTATTTCTTTTACACTTTCCTATTTCTCATTCTTTACCATTTTCCTTTTCTTTCGTGTGTTTTGACTTCCTCTTTTAGAAAGCTACCTTCCGCATTTCACACTCCCTTCTGATGAGTTCCGATAGAATGAAACCTAAGTCGGGGGCTGTAATGATCAATTTTCTTCAAGAGGCAGCCATTACCTCTTTGTCCAGTGACAGCAATATGAAGTTTGAACTGTTTTCTTTTTTTAATTATAAAAGCCATATTGTGTTTGTTCCTTTTATATGTTTCTATCTACTTTTCCTGTACCTTATTTCTAATATAATACAATTATCTAATAAAGCAAAAATATGGTTTCCTTATAGAGATGAAGCTAAGATAAACCACTGATAAATGGCACTAAAATGTCAAAACAAACCAGAAATAGCTGTGGTCTTGAAACAACTCATTTGAGTGAAATCTCTATGAATATTATGTGTAATTTTTTTAACAATAAGCTTTATAATAATGAAAATTGATATTCATAAATAAAACATATAACTTAGCAAGTTAAATGTAAACGTAAGCCCATCTTAGGAAAGAGGAAAAAATGTGGTTAGAATCCAATGCACAAAGGTTATGACAACTTTGTTCTTTCTTATGTCCTCTATAGTAGTAGTTAAACTCACATTGAAACACAAATAGTTATATTTCAGCATTGTTGCCATTATCAAACAAAAATAGAGAGAGAAAAAAAACCACTAGATACTACATGTTGAATTCGAACCAAAATGTTGAGATTTCATTCATTTTGAGGAGGAGGGAGTTTAGATCACCTGTTGAGCATGAGTGTCTAGGATTCCAGTCTAAGGCTGGGTTTATATTCGTGCATAACTAATAGCAAATAGTGTGAAAGAAGTTGAAACACATAATGCCATTGGTAAGGTTCATAATAAATACATAATGAACAGTGCACAACACATGAAGTTGATCTAACTTTAATTTCTTAGTTGTTATGCATGGAGTTAAGCACACAGCCCTGGAACTTGAGACATATTAGCCAATGATAATGCAAGAACAAATGAAAACCAAATTTAATTTAAAAGTATGTGAAGTATTTTTAAATGTCTTAGCCAATAAATCAAATACATTCATTACTGTTTCCAGCCTAGGGTTTGGGTAACTTTTTTATTGAAGCTAAATATTTTCCGGCTTACTAGGTATGTCATAGTGTCTTAGGCCCTATAATTTAAATCTTAAAACTAGGACAGGCACAACATTCAGTCCCCTACCATTAATTTATCAATGTGAAAGGGTAAACCCACATTTCACCAACTATGCATTTTTTGGCCATGCTGGGAATCAAACCTGGGACCCTTAACTCGTAGGCAATTATGCTACCAACTGAGCTAAGTTGTTGGATTACTTTAATTATTGAATATGTGTCATTATAAACCGTTATATTTTTATAATGAATTGTGCATTGAATGCCATCCATCACTAACTCTTTGTTAAGCATTATGCATGAATATAAACTCAACTTAGGGCTACTGTCTCTTTCATTAAAATTTCCCTTTACTCTCAAGAATAGTTGGCAGTACAGTCTCAACATTCATGTGTGTGTAAACTCTATTTACTAATATTAAATCTACGAATAACCTGAACAGAGTTACAAGTTTCTCCTGGAGAGTGAAGCTTTATATACAACAACGTTGTCAGACTATGGTGAGGCAGGTGGGTGTGAAGGTGTGTTCACATTTCTGGAACTATAAAATATGAGAACATAACTGCTGGTCTGTGAAGCCATCTTGCAGTCATAGCGGCGTAACTCACACCCTAAGACACATTCATATAGAGAATATCATCAGCAGTTTTAGAATCTTTTAGTGCATGTCCAAAATAAATGTAGGATATACGTGTGTGGCAAGATGTTGGACTATAGCAAATTAAAAATAATTTGTGTTTGGGTAGTTATGTAGATGTAGGAAATGGACAGAATACCATATAACACTTTTCACACTATGGTAATGATTTAATTTGATTTTCTTTAACCCTATTGAAGTTCCATTCCCCGCTCCCCCCACCCCTTCTTCATTTGTGTCTTAGTACCATTTTGGGTTATACACATTTGGAAGAGGGGTTAAAAATGTTAAATGATTGCAAACTTATTTTCAGTCTCAATGCATATTTAAACTTAAAGGGCATCATTTGCTATTCAAAAAAAAGTCATAGTTATTTTATAAAAACATATTTCTGAATTAAAACCAAACTCACTTTCTCAATAGCATACTCAGAGGTTTTATTATTAGCAATGTTTGTGATGGTGGTATTCTTTGAGAAACCAACCCAGATCTTTGTTTAGCTGGCAACAAGGGTCATTTAGAATACATAATTTTTATTTTGGAAAACAATCATTAAAAAGACATTCATAAATTGAAACAAGTTTGATGTATCAAATAATGAATCCAACTTTAAAAACTGTATGTGTTTGATACTAATGAAATTTGAAACATTATAATGATTTAAAATAATTTTGAAAAATATTAAAGCTTAACTATGATAGATACCCTAGATTACAAAGGGCTGCATAGCTTACCAAAAATAAATATGTGTTAATAGATATAAATTAAACCGCTCATCGAAACAATTCTAACTTTGCTTCTAATTAAAAATGCAGACTAATTTTCAATTTATTTAATACAGTTTATGAAATGCTTCATGTATGTGCGTTTCGTTGATACGCTTTCCATTTTCATTTGGGTATTGTTGGCTACACTCTTAAAAACTCTCTTTTATAAAAATAAATCTACTAGTTTAGCAGTTCTCCTTTAAAGTTTTTGAAATCGATCACATATTAAATAAATTGGTTTGATCTTTTCCAAGTTATATTACTTATTCACTTGGAGTTTCTTGAAAAAAGATCTGTAGAGAAATTGTGTTTATCCCCTCTACTAGCCACTGCTTTCTTCACCACGCATTATTCCATCTCTAGTAATCCCTTACAGACCCTCCATTTCTTTGAACTTTGTATGTTAATCTGACTTTCACTTTGTTTGTTTGTTTTTATTAAACTAGATGCTTCAGGCTCATGCTACTATTCCTGAAGTATTTTATAATTACTAATCTGTATAAAATTTAAAGAAAAAAGTGTAATACATTTATAATATATGCAGTAAACTCATACACCAAAACTGATTCCGCATGTTGCAGCATACTAGATCAATAGTTCCAGCAAACCCGCTTTGCGCTAAGGTGCTACTCTTTCAGCAAACTAGACTGTTGATGACAGGGAAATCTAGGTTCGAATCTTGGTTTGGACATACTGAGGGCGATATTTCCAAAATAGTTTCCCACTCTTCCACACAAATGCGGGTACACTTCCTCTAAATATAATCTTCCTAAAACCATTAGCATAATTAGTACATAAGTGTATAGTCCAAACAAGTAGTACAATACAGTGCTAAAACAAAATTCCTTCAAGTGAAAATTAAGTATTTTTAAGTAGTTATTATATGATGAGACTACCTAGAAACCCATTATGAAATAGAGATGATATTGGCCAGCAGATAAGAAGGTTCTGCGACACACCATAATCCTGTGTTGTTTGGAAAGTTGGGTATGTGGAAGGGTTTCTTCCCCCTCTACCTAGTCCCCTCTACCCTAATATCAGAAGGTAGGTGTTGGGCGTGCACCCGCCACAAATAACACAAAAAGCAGATCATCCTGCAAATGGATGAAGGTATTAAGGTGGGGTCGATGTAAACTGCTTCATAAGGAAGGTTGTTTTACCTCTTGGGTTGACAAGAGCCAAGCTGCCCAGCACCCCACGTAGACTCTATTAGGACTACTCCTGACCAATACAGCCCACACTCACTCCTAGCCTTGTATAGTGGAGATATTGCAGCATTTATAACAACTAATGGACAGCTATAGAAATATAAAATCTTATGTAGTTAAAAGGGGTCATCTATAGTGTATTCTACACAGGAAACTGATAGACTAGTGTGAACCAGACAAGGCTATATTCCCACAGGAACATGATGCACACGTGTGAACCAGTCCTGACTATATTCTGCACAGGAACATGATATACAAGTGTGAACCAAAGTTTATTCCCACAGGAAACTGATACACAATTGTGAACCAGCTTTGATACTATATTCTTCCCAGGAACATGATACGCAAGTGTGAACCAGCCCTGAATATAGTTTACACGCAAACATGTTGCACAAACTAATGTGAACTAGACCTGACACTATTTTATAAACAGGAACATGATACACAAGTGTGAACCAGTTCCGACACTATATTTTACACATGAACACGATATACAAGTGTGAACTAGCCCTGATACTATATTCTACACGAGAACATGACATACAAGTGTGAACCAACCCTGATACTATATAATGCACAGGGACATGATATACAAATGTGAACCAGCTCTAATATATTATGCACCAAAACATGATATACAAGTGTGAACTAGTCCTGATACTATAGTGCATACAGGAGCATGATGTACTAGTGTGAACCGGACCTGACACTATATTCTGCACAGGAACATGATATCAAAGTGTGAAACGGTTCTGACACCACTGCGCAGTTAAACCGACATGATGTACGTACAACTGTGAACCAGCCCTGGCATTACATTCCACACACGAACATGATATGCGAGTGTTGACAGGCTCTATTAAACTAACTAAGCTGTTTCTTAACTTGGCCGGTTTCTCCTGAATAAGTGGATAGCATTTCCTTGGCTTAGAAAGTGAGAAGCCAATTAATTAATTAAACTGTTAAATTAGGAGTCGTTTCCTAAGTGCTTAAGAATCAAATAGTCAAAGCTTTTTTTTTTAAATTAAAAAATGACGTCGGAACATGGTGGTTAGAGTGGTTACAGCATTGGCGTCCAAATCCAAAGGTCCCGGGTACGATTCCCGTCTCCAGGTGTTTTTTTTAATTTTCAGAATTCCTCAATGCTGTTTAACAGGTTGTTGTTGCCAAATAACACGTCGAAGAGTTAGTGAACAACATCATCTGTAAACAAGTCACCAACATCACCTGTCAACAAGTCACTGAGCAACATTACTTGACAATAAGTCACAGAACAAACTCGCCTGTCAACAAGTCATCAACTAACATCACTTGTCAATAAGTAATTGATGAATATTACGTGTTAAAATATCATTGACCAATCTCATCTTTCAACAAGTCATTGAGCAACATCACCTGTCAACAAGTCACAGGGAAACATCCCTTATCATCAAGTCATAGACCAACATTACAAGTCATTGAGCAACATCACCTGTCAACAAGTCACAAAGAAACATCCCTTGTCATCAAGTCATTGAACAACATCACAAATCATTGAGCAACATCACCTGTCAACAAGTCACAGAGAAACATCACCTGTAAACAGGTCACAGAGAAACATTCCTTGTCATAAGTCATTGAGCAACAAGTCACAGAGAAACATCACCCGTCAACAAGTCACAGAGAAACATCCCTTGTCATGTCATTGAGCAACATCACCCGTCAACAAGTCACAAAGAAACATCCCTTGTCATCAAGTCATAGACTAACATTACAAGTCATTGAGCAACATCACCTGTCAACAAGTCACAAAGAAACATCCCTTGTCATCAAGTCATTGAACAACATCACAAATCATTGAGCAACATCACCTGTCAACAAGTCACAGAGAAACATCACCTGTAAACAGGTCACAGAGAAACATTCCTTGTCATAAGTCATTGAGCAACAAGTCACAGAGAAACATCACCCGTCAACAAGTCACAGAGAAACATCCCTTGTCATGTCATTGAGCAACATCACCCGTCAACAAGTCACAGAGAAACATCCCTTGTCATCAAGTCATTGAGCAACATCACCCGTCAACAAGTCACAGAGAAACATCCCTTGTCATAAGTCATTGAGCAACAAGTCACAGAGAAACATCACTCGTCAACAAGTCACAGAGAAACATCCTTTGTCATGTCATTGAGCAACATCACCCGTCAACAAGTCACAGAGAAACATCCCTTATGTCATTGAGCAACATCACCCGTCAACAAGTCACAGAGAAACATCCATTGTTATCAACTGACATTAGGACACCGACCTACCAAGGTGTGTCTCCACTTGAGCATTAAGGTACGATTCCCTCGGTGCGTCTCACGTCCGCGACCAGCGACTGGACCGGTTTCCATAGTTTGTTATGTGGCCAGTTCCTTCGAGGCGACTGCGACTGGCGACCAGAGTGCGCGTCCAGCGTCTCTACATTGCGTCTGAGTTCACACTGCTTTGAGAGCAGTGTGGGCGTAGACGCACCGCCGAGCAAGCGTGTGTTTTAGTATAGCTGTATTTAGTTTTGTTATAATTGCTTGCCTCTCTCGGCTGGACTTTACCTTCTAGGTAGCGTGTTCGAATATGGGGAGAAATATGACCAGTTCATGTGACACTTGGGTTCCAGGGGTATAGCAAGGGTGTGACTCCAGCCGATGTGAGTACGTGGGAAGGGTTATCTAGCGAGATCTCCTCCAATTTATTATAACTTCAAAGGTATATGTAGTGGGGCCTGGTTCACCATTCTTGACAAGACTTCTCCTGTGGTCCCATGATCGATCCCCTCAAGGCTAGTATACATCAGCCGCGTCTATCAACATCGTCCGCCTCGGGGCCTGAAAAAGGCTCGGACATACAGTTGGGCTCTAGCAGGGGGTGCAGTGTCAGGTGTTGACGAGTGCCATTAGTTAATACAATTCATACTATTGGAAACTAGAGGAGGATACTATCTGACGGAAGGCAAGTTGAGAGTGAACACAGAGTGTAATGAAATATACTGAATCATATGTAAAATCACAGAGTACTTACATTATAATGCAGATGTGTATGAAAGCAAGCTTAAAGAAATTCTTCTCGGTATCCAGGGGAAGGACAGGCCATAGACAACGAACTTCCAAAAAATTAGATACTTATATAAGAGTCTAAAAAATGAACTTTAGAAAGCAAATGGCGCATATTACCCTCGTGATCGAACTATGATCCAACAAAACAAATATGGATGGTCAGGTATAACACAGCAAATAATTGGCAGTTGTTTACAACAAATACGTTTATAAAAAAAAAGTGTTTCAAAGGAACCGCGTAATTCGAGGAAATTTTAGGTCTAAGTCGGTCTAAGTGTACAGTGATAATAATTAAGGTGGTGCTTACAATTTAGGTACATTTAAATATTAAGGGGGCTGGGGGGTCTTTAGTCCGTTTCACAGTTTTATGTTTGATTGGGCTGGTTTTGAAAATGATCCAAGATTTTTCCATAGAAGAGGACGAAAATGTTATTGAAGGTGAGAAAAAGCACCCTCAATTTTTGACATATCTTCGCCAGTGTACCGGGACCAATATGTGAAGGCCAACACAAGGAAAGAGATCTCAGAAATAGTTGGTCTATCAAGTTAGTATTTTTATCCACACTATTCCGAAAATAACACGAGACATTAAATAAAACACTATTGAAAAACTCTGATAACTGAGGAACGTTCTATACTGCACTTAAAATTACCCACGACTGGCGACCAACAGACGCATCTAGGGAGATACTGTATCCCGCGTCTGCGACTCACCACCCCACGTCTGCGGTCGCAGTCGCAAGACGCGCCGAAGATATATCCCACCTTTACCGCATGAGCGTGTGCGCATGCTCGCGAACACTGCGCAAATTATCCGTCGGCTGTCGGTAAAGTGCACATACTCCAAAGAAAATCTGTTGTGCGGACGATTTTTGTTGGTGTTTGTAGTGTGCGTCGCGTCTGACATAAAATATTAACTTTGTGTGTGGGTCTATGCATCTCAACGATGTAATGGAACACTAAGAAGTGCATTGAACTAATACACCAGTACGAAAAGTTCCCTACGTTGTTGAATCCACAACATGGTATATTATATTACAAGAGGAATAAGAAAGATGAGACCAGTGTAGCCATAGAAAGACGGTTATTTAGAATTACTGCGTCTTTGACTGTTGTATCCTTCTACATAGTCTTGTGCCTTACTACGTTTAATAAAAGTCCTAAGTCTTCATGTATCATTCTGGTGAAAATTTTAAAATGTTCGCAATCCATTATGTTTAACAACGAAGTTTTACAGCGATTTACATATGAGTGTCTCACTATTTTCGTTTTTCTTCTTATTTTGTTTCAACAATCACGAATAACCAATTGCCGTTATCACATCTATTGAGATAGTGAACACAAATCACAGCGAACTGTTCGCCGTGAATATGGGAACGACCCGAGCATTTACACATAACAGGAGCATAATTATACCCTCCGTATGAGCGTGCGGAAATGCTCATGTGGAAACGCACCTTAATAAACAGTCTTGGTGAGCGCTAGGCTTAGTGCGGTGCAGCATCTCGCAAGCACTTTGAATAGATTACAAACCACCGTTCCACACATTTTAAATAAATAATAAAAAACCAACCTAAAACCCCACCTTGGAAATTGGTATGCCATTATTGCTTTAGTCCCGGGCCGTATCAGCGCCACCACCCAAAACCAGTTTGTGTTGGCCTTCCTGCCTTTGACCATGTATGGTGGGTATCTCCACGTGTGAGTTCAGGGGGTGTGCCACCTTTTACTCGGACTGCGAGGGCGGGAAACTGGTTACTCGCTCACCTGCCAGGGGTTGGCTGGCAATCCGAAATATAGGTACATTTTCAAAGCAGGTCACTTACCAACCACACGTAACGTGGAGAAGACTAGTTTGGTTGCTGATTCCATAATTTATAGAATAGTCGGACAAGGACTAATAAATTAGTATACAATATTGATATAATTTAACACGGGCAGTACATGGCTTGGCGTATGAATGACAGTTATTCAATGATGTTTTGAACTGTCATATTATGAGGTTTTTCCTATGGCGAAATTACTCTGTTCGTATTGTTATGTTGACACTTTATTGTTTTCTAGTGTTCCGCTGTAGTTATGTTTAGTGGATATGGTGGTAATACCTTCAATATGAGGATTAGTATTAACTTAATCCAGGGTGTAGAGTAAGAAGTGGAACTTAGCGTATTGAGAGGATTGCAGTCCATATCACCATTACACCTGTGCTAATCCTGTGTAGCGATGATAGCCCACATCACCGTGTTCATCCTACGTAGCGGCGGCCTTTTCCATATTATCATCGTCACGTATGTGCTCAGCTCGTCCTACGTAGCATATTATCAACATTGCCCAGCGCGTACCACCCTCAATCACATGTGGTCCAGTTGTGTCAACATAACAACTCACAAATTCCCTGATGTCTGAAGTTTCACTAAAGCAAGGAAGGACGAGATTGCACCATACAGGCCTCAAACTTGCTCACGAACGTTTAACCGTCGTGCTTCAGACAATGTTCCCAACCAACCCGCTTCGGTGGCTGCATGTTCTAAGACGTCACTCTCGCAATAGATTAGACTTACGATGACGGAGATATCGGAGTACGATCCCGCTTGAATGTTCTGAGGATGTTTTTATTAGTGTTTTACCCCCCCACATTCTCTAACGCAAATGTGGGTACACTTCCTCCTAACTCAATCCTTTTCATCCCTAATTCATTAGCGTAATCAGTACAAAGGAGTATAACCCAAACGGGCAGTAAGACTTGGTGTTAAAAAATATATGTTCAACCACCCTTGATATATTGTACATCTTTATAGTTACAATTTAGGTAGAATCGAAAATATGTAGGCCCCCTATTTCTTCTTGTAATCATTTGGAGTTGACTTAAGGGATTGTAACAAAAGATCTATTAACAAACATTTGTATACATTTTCCAAACCTACACGATTTATAATAATAATTGGGAAGATTGAAATCATGTTTGATAATTAATTTCATACTATAGGACCATTATTAACAGTATACCCTAATTTTGGTTGGAAGAACAGTAGAGAAAATTCAAAAATACTTATTTGCGGCCAACATTGATAACATTTTACTATGATATTTGTGTTTTTCTATAAGTAGGTATTGATAGTATCTATCAAAGGTGACAGCTGGAGAAAACATGACTCGCATATAATATATATGTTGAAATTATTTTAGTAACTTTAGTAACTAGTTTCTACTGTTATTCCTACCAAAATCATACTATAATTAATATTGTGTAGAGTTTAAAAAATATTCACCTAGAAAAATAAATTGGGAGGGAGGAAGACAAATTAAGTTATCCAGGTGGCTCTTCCAAATGAATAATATGAAGAGTTGAGTGTTCATTTTACAGAGTTACAGTCTAGGCCTCAGGATAGAAAGTAAGGATAAATAAATAAATGTACATATATAGTTAAAATATCCTTGATATTAACCAACATTCCAAGATCATCCACGTCGTTAAATAATTCGACCATGGACGATCAATGTTAGTGATATTTTACTCAATTGGCGCAGGGAAGCACAGGGTGGCAGCCCTGTCGACACGACCTTCAGCCGTTTAAATAACATCTTGCCAACCTTCAGCTAGAAACATCTCAAATAGAGCGCACGTTGTTTTTATCCCACTTATGGCTTATCGTCTCTCAACATGGCGACCTCAAGGTAGAGGAAGAGGCAGGGACCAACGGGACATGTTCACTTGCAGAACCGAACTATGTTTTAAGCCTTGGAAATTTGGTAATTTGTAAAACAAATCCTATCGGCCAACTTTGTCGCTGAACCCAACACTGGGCACTTTAGACACGTGGTCACCTATCTCGCCTCTTGTAGCACACTGCCATGTATGAATAGTAAAGGTACTGATTATATTAAAGAGCTTTGGTGCAAGGAATTGAATCGCTAAGAGTAAAGTACAAAGTATGTTTTAGAATTTAAAGAAACCCTTCACTTTCTGTGTCTTTCAAATAATCTAAGTTTTGGATATCTCAGATGGCAATGAGAACAAAATAATTGTTTGAGTAACAGGACTGATGATTCCCAATTACCATTAAAATTGAACTCAAAATAGCTAGTCTTGAAACACACAATTTACAAAAATTCCCAAGGGTCATCCTCGTCTCCCCCAAACTCCTATTGTTTTCGCAATGTATTTGCAAACTGTCCCTACCCAGTGGCGGCTTGTGTATGTGTGCACGTGAGCACCCAATATTTTTTTATTACAATTATATACTATTTTAGTTTCAAATAATTAATTAGTCTAAATGTATGTGATAATTTATTACAATCACGTTCTATTGTGATTAGCGCTTTTCTAGTGTAATGTTGGTAACTGTGTCAAGTGCGAGTGCGGGAGACAGGCTCTTGTGTGCAGTTTAGTAGCACGGTGCAAGAGCTATCATTATTTGTTACAGCTAGAGTGCTAATTAATCTTCATACGCAAGATAGAATTACATAGCTTTTATGGAGATTAATTAACCTGGGAAATGTGCACTCTGTTGCTGCGAACATTTTAGGTAGCTTCTAGAGGTGTTTAATATTTAGAATTTTCCTTGCCTTCAGCAGTTAGGGGCCTATGTTACTATAAAAACACTTCTACAGTTGTTTAAATATATAGATTTTTCTTAGCCTCTGGCAATTAGGGGATTATGGTGCCATAAAAAACGCTTCAGATAGCGTCTAGAACTGTTTATCATTTAGATTTTTTTAGCCTCCGGCAATTGAGGGATGTGCCCACCAACCCCCGAACCCCCTGAAATTATTGTCTGGCTACGGCCTTGACCAACCTATTCCCTTTTCATTGTAAACCTGTATTACAACAATGGTTTATATTTTGTATCACCCTATACTTTCTTCATCATAAACTTATATTACAACAATGGTTTACATATTGTACCAAACTATTCTATCTTTAATGTAAACCTACATTCTGACAACGGTTTATAGACTGTACCAACTTATATTCACTTCGTCGTAAACCCATATTACAACAATGGTTTGAATATTGTACCAAACTCTTCTCTCCCTAATGTAAACCTACATTCTGACAACGGTTTATAGACTGTACCAACTTATATTCACTTCGTCGTAAACCCATATTACAACAATGGTATGAATATTGTACCAAACTCTTCTCTCCCTAATGTAAACCTGCATTACAACAATAGTTTATATTTTGCACCAAACTATTCTCTCTTTAATTTAAACCTTCATTTCATTACAATGGTTTTTATTTGGTACAACCTATCCTTTCTTAAATGTAAGCCTAAATTATAACAATTATTTTTATATTAATTTATAAATTCTTCATCGTAAACCCACATTACAACAATGGTGCAGAAATATTGTACCAACCTAGTCTCTCTTCGTCGTAAGCCTACATTACAACAATGATTTTAATATTGTGCAAGTTGACCTCGGTGGTCTTGGGGTAAAGTGCTCGCTCCAGAACCCGGTTCTTGACTTCAAACCCAGCCGAGATTGACGGATTTTTCACCCAGAAAAATCCGTAGCACAACTTGCTTCGAAAGGGAAGTAAAGCCGCTGGTCTAATGTCGTTTGTGGCATGTAAAATAATCCTGGAGGTTATGTGAAAATACCTTTCCCAGCAAAATTGGTAAGCTTTTCGCTATCGCTCATAGAAATTCTCGTGTGCTGATATAATTAGTCGGTTCAGAAAGTGCACGTTAAATACCCCAAATAAATAAATACTGTACAAACCTATTCTCTCTTTACTACCAACCTACATTAAAACAATGATATTGTATATATTGTACCATACTACAAGCTCTTCTTCGTAAACCTGCATTACAACAAGAGTTTATATACTGTACCAAACTATGTTCTCTTCAATGTAAAACTACACTGACACAGTGGTTTATTGGCCTAAATTTAACAACTTATTCTCTCTTCAATGTAAGCCTATATTACAACAATGGTGTATTTAATGTAGCAATCTATTCTCTATTCATCGTAAACCTACATTACAACAATGTTTGCATATTGTATCAAACTATTCTCTCTTCAATAAACACCTACATTACAACAATGGTTTATATATTGTACCAACCTATTCTCCCTTCAATTTAAGCCCACATTACAACAATGGTTTGTATATTATACCAAACTATTTTTTCTTCATTGTAAACCTACATTACAACAATGTTTTATACATTGTCACAAACTATCATTTCATTAATATAAACCTACATTACAACAATAGTTCATATTTTGAATTAACTGATTCTCTTCGACCCTGACCTCCATACTCTCTTATACAAAAGGGGAAGCAAGAGTTTCCTCAACTCCAACTCGCCTTGTTTTCAGCCTCCAACTGCAGATGACAGCTGGCCCTTGGTCGGTTGATCTCTCGCTCGATTGTTCCTACTCTCTCTCTCGCATGAGTAAGAGGGAGAGAGCGGGATTTTTCGCGCCTACACACTCTTCAATGGCCGCAACCTTCCGACCACACATCCCCCCTCCACTACAAACCACTGTCAGCCCCCGCGCAAAACACAACACATCTGGCCACTCACAGACTCCACCCTGATCAACCATTTATTTTCCTTTTTTATTCCAACTTGACTTTAGTCAGTATTCTTCCTTATACAACAAACATTGCTGTCTCTCCCTGATTAGCTGTCTCCAGCTCAGTGAACGCTAATCCGACCTTCACGAAGTCACGGGACGTCACCTCGCATTGTTTCTTGTCACTCAGATCTGTTCTTGTTTCGGCGGGGAGGATAATTATGGAGGATATTCTATCGGTGAGTAAATGGACTTATAAGGAATGTAATCGGAATGTCACTCGTTCAACAATGAATCATGTTTGTCCGGCCCGACACATCCGCTTCAGTGGCGTGGCCATGAAAGTCTGTCTTTTTTTTTTTTTGATCAAATAGTAATAACTAATTCAGTTGTGTTCTGCTCGCGTGCGCCGCTAGTTTGCTCATGCGTACTCTGCGCTAGATCCGCAAGGATGGTGGTTGTATGTTGTTTTTTATTGCGTGTTCGTAAATATTTTTATACCTGAGTTTTTCTGAGCTAAGATTGCCCTTGTTGAAGATGGTTTGTATTTTCACTATTGGTTTTATTATTTACCAATGTAATTTTGTCTTCACCAAATGCCACGGGGAGTGTAAGTAAATAAAGCAGGTCGTACCGAAGGGAACGTTTTAGAGGTTCAAGCACCTCCCAAAATATTTTATTAAAAATTTATTTTGTATGCCTTCTTAATACCAAGGCTACTAAACCATCCTATCCTAACAAGATTCTAATTAAATTAGTTCTAATAATTATAAATATTATTGACAAAACAAATATTATAACTAATTAAGTAAAACTATTAATCATTAACCCGACACTTTATCTCAGACGGTAGCGTTTCTATCTACTGAACAAGGGTCCCAGGTTCGATTCCCGGATGGCCGATAGGTTTATCTTTGGTGAAATGTGGGTTCACCCTTTCACAGTGATGAATTAACGGCTGTGGGACTGGATGTTGTGCTTGTGCTAGCACTAAGTTAGATTATAAGGCATATGACGAAGCTACTACAGGCCTAGCTGGCCGGTAGTGGAAAAATATGAGTTGAATTAAAAAATTGACGCAGGCCATAGGCTGGAAAGAGTAATGGATATAAAGTAAAATATTGTCATCACCATGTATTATATATATAGTCTTCTCTCTAAATTATAATAACCCGAGAAGAAATAAACAAAATAAATCTTATCAAAATTATTGATATTCAATCAATTACTAAAGTTATCACAATTGAACAATAATTAAAACTAATTAATTCCAACTCAATAGAATAAATCAGATCATGAATTAAAAAAATTAAAACCAAATCCAAATAAAATTAATATAACAACTAATAATAAATCAAACTTAATATACGCAATTAATATACTACACCAATGAAATTACAAATCAATATTTTAATTGAAACTAATTAAGTAATTTATGAATATAAAGAAACAAAATCACAATTTAAAATTAAAAAGTTCAGTGGCAATCAATGTAAAAAACAACAATAATTACTGATATTCACCAACATAGCCAATGTCCAAAGTTGAGAAAATTTTGAAAGTTGGGAATTTTGTGGCAAGTCGAAATTTTGGGAAATTCTAGAATTACTGTGTACCACAGTACTTTTTATTATTAAAGTTATTTATCGCAGACTTGTACAGACCAATTTTAAATTTCCCAAGTGTCGATCCTTACTCTTCATATTATATTCCCTACTTCATAACTCATCAAGCATTGAAAGGAAATACCTTCTGAAGTAGATTGTATAGAAAGCTAAATTAATCAAGTTGGCCAGTAGCGCCGTTGTCACTGCCTACTAGTTTTGAGTCCACTACCACTGCCTAATAGACACTAGTAGCCCTAAGAAGGTTATGTTATGTTTTGAATTGATCTCTTGATAAAGCTTGTAGTTTTTATAAGCTGAAACTTGTTAGTTTTCCTACAGGCGATGATAGTGAATGTCAAAACAAATAATTCTTCTAACTTGAAAAATCCATCATTAACAACTTTAAAAATACAGTTGCCTAAAATCTCGATTAAAGGCCTAATTATCGCCTCAAATTGTTATCATTTTTCCTGGGGAGATCCCCTATCCACCCGATTAACTGGGGGGGGGGGGGTATTCCATACTACCATATTATCCGGTATTTTCGACGTTGCTCTTGCTACCTGGTCACCTGGGGATTTTTCCAATTTCAGAACGCCTTTAGTTGGAAAACTCACTGTCTCCCCCCCCCCCCCCACCGCTCCCTTTCCCCTAGATATATTTCGTGCGATGCTCCTGCTACTACAGTAGCCCCATGGCTTCTTTGGTGCTGACTGACAGCTCACAGCTGACAGATGAAAGCTTTGAAAAGTTACCAGACCAAATTATGTATCCCTACGCCGAACCATATGATCTGCAAAAACATGTGTTTAGCAGCTGTCCCTTCTGACGGTCAAAATTTAGGTATACATCTAAATATTGACTGTGAGAAGTCAGCTGTGAGCTGTCAGTCAGCACCAAAGAAGCCAGGGGGCTACTGTAGCTTATTGGAATCTCGTAGAATTCATATCTTAACAGCACAATTATGTTTAAAACACCGTTGCTACAATAGGAATTTAATTTAAAAAAAAGTCCTTGACACTTTTTGTTGGATATATCCCCACGTATTAGCAGCTGTAGGAATCCCCGCCCTTTCCCTCAAACTATTTTGTGGGATGACCCTGATTAGCAATAGTTTGTTTAGTTTAGTAACAAAATAGTATTTAGTAATACTAAATCAAATCAGTAGGGACACGAACTGTACACCAAATTTGTTTAGTCTGGTTTGTCGGTGACGGGAAGGGCATGACTCGAATCCTGCTCGGATATACTTAGAGTGGCTTTTTTCTCAATGTTTTTCCATGCTTTATCTCCATGAAAATGTGGGTACACTACCTCTAAATTCCACCTTCTTCATACCAACATAATTAGTGTAAAAAAACTGATAGTACAGACCGTTTGTATGATGCGATACGCACAAAAATATTTTCTTACGTCCATTAATGTTTCCAAACTGTGGCTCAGTTCAGTTTTTTATTCAAGTCATATATTTTTCACTACCGGTTTGTTAGTCCTGTTGTAGCTTCATATGCCTTGTAATCTTACTTGAGAGTAAGACAAGCACAACATCCAGTCCTACGACTGTTAATTTATCAATGTGTAAAGGTAAGCCCATATTTCATCAATGATATATTTTTCAGCCATGCCGGGAATCAAACTCAGGACCTTTAGCTCACTAGACAGACACGCTACCGACTGAGATAAGGATGGACACAAACACACACACACACACACAATATATATATATATATAATATATATATAATACATAAACAACAACACAGTACCTATATATAAATATTTGTGTGTATATAAATACACAAGTACAGTTTATAATATCGTGTAAGTATTCATAGTACATTCAGAACCTTATTAACTAAACAAAAAGCAGGCTCTTTACTGTTTATATTTGTCCCGTGAGAAGATGCTAAAGAGAAGACAGCAAGTTAGTGAGTAACTAATATTCGAAATTCGTAAACCAGACGCAGTCAAACACACGGAGCGACGAGAATTACCAACATTCGCCAAATAAAATAAGACGGAACTCATTGAATGGTGGTGGTGGTGGTGGTGGTGATGGTGGTAAGAAACCTGTGCCCCGGAATATTTTTTGGTGTATTGAAGGCCTCCAGAAGCTATTTAAGGATGAGGTCTAGTTGTCAGAGTTCCTGGCTACAGGTCCAGAGGTCCTAGGTTCGTTTTGCTGACCATATGACACCCTATATCCGTGAATGTTGGCTGACGCCATGGAGTTAGTTATTTATTTTGTCTATTGGTCAATGGACGTATAGGATCTAAATAACGTAATCGTTAAAATGTTACAGATAGCATTTTACGAATGAGGCATAGATAGTATTAATTTAACTTTCTTGAAAAATTAAATGCATTCTTACCATGTTTTAAAATTTAATTAATTAACTCTCATGCCATCCCTCAAAGCCGGCGTCTCAAACATCAAATTCATGAACAAAACGCGTAACGGCTTATGCTTGAAATTTTAAGGAAATAGATTAAACTATTAAAAGTAAATATTATGAGTGTTGTAAAAAAAATAGTTGTATTTTTCGTCCCTACACTCGTAGTCTGGGTACAGGAAATAATGACATGCAGAATGGGAAGAGAAGGAAAGGGGGAGGACCTTATTTTTAGCTCATATTTATTATCATCATATTCACAACTTTCATCTGAAGCTCGGAGATAAAATACACATATTATATATGAATCATTCTGAAGTAAAGTAATTATCACGCCATGAATTGCACTTTTCAAAAATATAAGTATTTGTGTGTTTTGAAAAATGTTATTCGTGGCGTGATTTGTTCCGGAGGTTATATTTCAAACGAGTTGAATCAAGCCGAGTCCAATAGCTAACAACTCGGCTAAAATAAAGTAGGCTAAACATTAAAACCGAGTGAAATGATCTGTGTTGACTGTCACAATAAACAATGTGAGAGTTGGTGGATTGACTGAGGAAGTGAGGGAGTGAGAGGGAAGTTAAAGAGTGTGAGAGTGAGGCGAAAAGAGTAAGCAGGTGAGATAGAGTAATTTATTGAGTGGAAGGGATTTATTAAGTGAGAGAGTAAGTGATTGAGTAAAATAGAAAGTGTGAGAGAAAGATTGAGGAAAAGTTAATGAATTATCGAGTAAGTTTATTAAGTGAGTAAATTAATTATTATTATTATTAGCACCGCGTCTTACTACCCGTTCGGGTTATACGCTGTGAATTAATGAAAGTGTAAGTGATTGAGTAACTTAGAGAGTGCGTTAGAGTAAATGATTGAGTAACCTAGTGAGTGCGTTAGAGTAAGTATTTGAGTAACTGAGTGAGTGAGTGATAGAGAGAAAAAGAGAGTAAGTGATTGAATGAAAGGGAGAAAGTAACTGAAGAGAAGCGTGGGAGTGAGTGAGCGAGTGAACAAGAGCTAGGGACAGTTTCCTACTCAAACTTAGTACGCCTCAAGTGCGGCGCTGTACTAAATACCAGATGACACCTACCTAAACTCGACTGGAATGGGCCAGTTTCTCATATAAAACTGACCCTAAGGGCCAGTTTCATAGCCAGACTTAGCATGCCTAAAGTGCGAGTCGATACTAATTACAGGACGACACCTACCTAGACCAAAATGGAATGGGCCAGTTTCGCATATGAAACTGGCCCATTACATACAATTTAAGGTAGGTGACGTCTTGTATTTAGTATAGCACCACACTTGAGGCATGCTAAGTCTGGCTATGAAACTGGCCCTTAGTGACTGATTGAGCCAAAGAAAGCGAATAAGTTACTAAGTGAGTAAGTGCATAATAGAGTGATCTACTGAGTAAGTGGGAGAGGGAGTTAGAGAAAGTAACTGAGAGAATGAGCGAGGACAAACCAAGCAGGTTTGAGAAACCAAGGATTTGAATTGGCGGAATTTGTCTGCGGGCGCGCGCCGAAAATGGCGACTTAATTCGTACTTTCCGGTCAATACATTTCTCGCATATTTAGTTTCTGTAATAGCGAATTACACTAAACAAATTAAGGATTTAAACAACCAGACCTCGAATAGTTTATTTATCGACCAGCGAAATGAAGAAACACAATTTCACAACTAAACAATGCTGTGCTTAATCAAGATTCGCTCACCCTCATTTGGCGAGGATTGACAAACAGCCCCATGGTGAAACAGTGAATCGAAAGGAATGTTCTTGTAGATCATAGGTGGATCAACAAGGGTTGTTGGATCGGACAAAGATGTATCAGTAAGGTTTGTCTTGTGGCACAGAGCTTGATCAACAAGGGCTGTCACCCGCTTCGGTGGCCGCATGGTCTAACGCGCTACTATCGCAGTACACTAGACTGCCGATGACAGGGAGATCGAGGTTCAAGTCTTGCTTGGGTATACTTAGGTTTTCCACTCTCCCGCCCCGCAAATGAGTGTACACTTCCTGTAAATATAACCTTTCTAAGCCACAAAACCATTTGTGTAGTTAGTAAATATGCGTAAAAATTGAAAGAGTAGTAAGACGCGGTGCTAAACAAACAAACAAGGGCTGTCTAGTGACACAAAGTTGAATTATAAAGTGTTATCTGGTGGCGCAAATATGGATCATAAAGTGTTATCTGGTGGCGCAAATATGGATCATAAAGTGTTGTCTGGTGGCGCAAAGATGGATTATAAAGTTTTGTTTGGTGATACAAAGCTGGATCATAAAGTGTTGTCTAATGGCACAACAATGGATCATAAAGTGTTATCCTGTAGCACGTAGCTGATGCTTGAGACAGAAGACGGTGTTACTAACACTGAATGTGCTGTGAGACAGTGTTACAAAACCTGAATGTGCTGTGAGACAGTGTTACAAACCCTGAATGTGCTGTTAGACGGTGTTACTAACACTGAATGTACTGTGAGACAGTGTTACTAACACTGAATGTACTATGAGATGGTGTTACTATACCTTAATGTGTTGTGAGACGGTGTTACTAAACCTGAATGTTCTGTGAGACAGTGTTACAAACCCTGAATGTGCTGTGAGACAGTGTTACGAACACTGAATCTACTGTTAGACAGTGTTACTAACACGGGATATACTGTGAGATGGTATTACTAAACCTGAATGTGTTGTGAGACGGGGTTACTAAACATGAATGTGCTGTGAGACAGTGTTACTAAACCTGAATGTGCTGTGAGACAGTGTTACTAACCCTGAATGTACTGTGAGACAGTGTTACTAAACTTGAATGTGTTGTGAGACAGTGTTCCTAATCCTGAATGTGCAGTGAGACAGTATTCATATCCCTGAATGTGCTGTGAGACGGTGTTCCTAACCATGAATGTGCTGTGAGACAGTATTCATATTCCTGAATGTGCTGTGAGACGGTGTTCCTAACCATGAATGTGTTGTGAGACAGTGTTCCTAATCCTGAATGTGCAGTGAGACAGTATTCATATCCCTGAATGTGCTGTGAGACGGTGTTCCTATCCCTGAATGTGCAGTGAGACAGTATTCATATCCCTGAATGTGCTGTGAGACGGTGTTCCTATCTATGAATGTGCTGTGAGACGGTATTCCTATCTATGAATGTGCTGTGAGACAGTATTCATATCCCTGAATGTGCTGTGAGACGGTGTTCCTATCCATGAATGTGCTGTGAGACAGTGTTCATAGCTCAAATTTTCCCGTGAGATGTTGAAGGCGATATTTCGCCACCACCTAGCCTGTGCTGTTTGAGAGTGTGGAACTGATGGTATATTATTTATAACCTGGCTGCTACAACTTGAACCAACATGGTTGACTATACATACATGGGCATGATATAAATACTGCAGTACAGGGTTGGATTGCTTGGTGGCCGCGTGGTTAACACGGCTGTCTAGCTTGGCTCTACCTTACTACCTAGACATGTATACACCACACTCAAGACAGGCCAACATTTCGAGGGGGTTTGAGAGGCACACGCCATCAACGGCTATAAACAAAGAAAGATTACGAATATTAAATGTATATAGGCTATATGGAGCTAGTTTTTATGGTATTAAGGGTTTTACATTTATTTAATATTTAAAAACTTACCTAGCACTTCCTCGCTTAAAGTCTGAACATTTATATTCAGCACTTTTTAATAAAGACATGCCCAGTGGCGGCAGTACCAAGGAATTGGGGTTTCAGGCGGAGGACAATTTCAGGGGGGCATTGCCCCCTGAAAATAATTTATTCCTAATTTAAATTTATTTCACTATTCTTTTTTTTTTCAAATATGTTACGATTAAAAAAAATTCTAACAGCTCCTAAATCTATAAATCTAAAGGCATTAAATTTGAATTTAAAAAATCATGTGAAGACTGTTCTAAATATATTTTTGGGGCACAAACATTGAATAAAAAGATCACTCCAAATATATTCTAGAGCACTGTAGCTATTTTTTTAAATGCAATTACTCCTCCAATAGCTAAAAGCATCCAATTGTCAAACGTTTGCCGGAGTGGAGTCCCTCAAAACCTCTTTTTGGTTAGTTGCCCTCCTCTATCCTATACAAATAAGGTTCTGCTGTTACTAGACCCGAAATCAATAATTTTATAGAGGATTGCGTCTTTCTCTAATAAAGTTGTAGGTTTAAAAATTTGTACTTAGAGAAAAGTTTAACCAATCACGCCTGCTTCATAATTAAAAATTGTTAACTTTTCAAGTGAAGGTATTTCCAACTTGACCACATGTAGTGAAGACTTTGAATCCTATATCTAACTGTAACTTGTTTGGGGTTGATAGCTGGAACCACGTTCCCTTTAATTCTATCTTACCCTTTGTTCTTCCTTTGCAGACTCATTTGCGATATGTTCTCGGAACTACCCTTCGAATAGTTTCAAGTGCACTTGAAGATCAATATGCTCTCAAAACTGGACAGTTAATATGGACTCACAGATACTGTGCCTGACCTT
Source organism: Timema cristinae (assembly GCA_039000515.1). Classification (NCBI taxonomy): domain Eukaryota; kingdom Metazoa; phylum Arthropoda; class Insecta; order Phasmatodea; family Timematidae; genus Timema; species Timema cristinae. Next base: position 82,729,347 of record JBCFYV010000012.1, read on the forward strand.
GTAAGACCAATATGTCACGGATAGTGTGCCTGACCTTGTAAGACCAATATGTGTTCAACATTCACGGATCGTACTGTACCTGACCTTGTAAGATCAATATGTCACGGATACTGTGCCTGACCTTGTAAGACCAATATGTCACGGATACTGTGCCTGACCTTGTAAGACCAATATATGTTCAACACTCACGGATCGTACTGTACCTGACCTTGTAAGACCAATATGCCACGGATACTGTGCCTGACCTTGTAAGACCAATATGTGTTCAACATTCACGGATAGTATTGTATCTGACCTTGTAGGACCAATATGTGTTCAACACTCACGGATAGTACTGTGCCTGACCTTGTAAGACCAATATGTCACGGATACTGTGCCTGACCTTGTAAGACCAATATGTCACGGATACTGTGCCTGACCTTGTAAGACCAATATGTGTTCAACATTCACGGATAGTACTGTGCCTGACCTTGTAATACCAATATGTGTTCAACATTCACGGATAGTACTGTATCCGACCTTGTAAGACCAATATGTGTTCAACACTCGCGGATACTGTGCCTGACCTTGTAAAACCAATATGTGTTCAACATTCACGGATAGTACTGTATCTGACCTTGTAAGACCAATATGTGTTCAACACTCACGGATAGTACTGTGCCTGACCTTGTAAGACCAATATGTCACGGATACTGTGCCTGACCTTGTAAGACCAATATGTGTTCAACATTCACGGATAGTACTGTGCCTGACCTTGTAAGACCAATATGTAACGGATACTGTGCCTGACCTTGTAAGACCAATATGTTTTCAACATTCACGGATAGTACTGTATCTGACCTTGTAAGACCAATATGTGTTCAACACTCACGGATAGTACTGTGCCTGAACTTGTAAGACCAATATGTCACGGATACTGTGCCTGACCTTGTAAAACCAATATGTGTTCAACATTCACGGATAGTACTGTATCTGACCTTGTAAGACCAATATGTGTTCAACACTCACGGATAGTACTGTGCCTGACCTTGTAAGACCAATATGTCACGGATACTGTGCCTGACCTTGTAAGACCAATATGTGTTCAAAATTCACATATAGTACTGTATCTGACCTTGTAAGACCAATATGTGTTCAACACTCACGGATAGTACTGTGCCTGACCTTGTAAGACCAATATATGTTCAACACTCACGGATAGTACTGTACCTGACCTTGTAAGACCAATATGCGCTCAACACCTACTGGGCAGTTAATATAGACTCACTAATACTGAACCTGACTTTGTAAGACCAATATGTGTTCAACACTCAATGAACAGTTAATATGGACTCACTAATACTGTACCTGACCTTGTATGACCAATATGTGTTCAACACTCAATGAACAGTTAATATGGACTCACTAATACTGTACCTGACCTTGTAAGACCAATATGTGTTCAACACTCAATGAACAGTTATTATGGACTCACTAATACTGTACCTGACCTTGTAAGACCAATATGTGTACCTGACCTTGTAAGACCAATATGTGTTCAACACTCACGGTTAGAACTGTGCCTGACTTTGTAAGACCAATATGTGTTCAACACTCACGGGTAGTACTGTGCCTGACTTTGTAAGACCAATATGTGTTCAACACTCACGGATAGCACTGTACCTGACCTTTTAAGACTAATATGTGTTAAACACTCACGGATAGTACTGTGCCTGACCTTGTAAAATCAATATGTGTTCAACACTCACGGATAGTACTGTGCCTGACTTTGTAAGACCAATATGTGTTCAACACTCACTGGACAGTTACTATGGACTCACTAATAATGTACCTGACCTTTTAAGACCAATATGTGTTCAAACACTCACTGGACAGTTACTATGGACTCACTAATACTGTACCTGACCTTTTAAGACCAATATGTGTACCTGACCTTGTAAGACCAATATGTGTTCAACACTCACGGGTAGTACTGTGCCTGACTTTGTAAGACCAATATGTGTTCAACACTCACGGATAGCACTGTACCTGACCTTTTAAGACCAATATGTGTTAAACACTCACGGGTAGTACTGTGCCTGACCTTGTAAAATCAATATGTGTTCAACACTCACGGATAGTACTGTGCCTGACTTTGTAAGACCAATATGTGTTCAACACCCACTGGACAGTTACTATGGACTCACTAATACTGTACCTGACCTTTTAAGACCAATATGTGTTCAACACTCACGGATAGAACTGTGTCTGACCTTGTAAGACCAATATGTGTTCAACACTCACGGATAGTACTGTGCCTGACCTTGTAAGACCAATATATGTTCAACACTCACGGATAGTACTGTGCCTGACTTTGTAAGACCAATATGTGTTCAACACTCACTGGACAGTTACTATGGACTCACTAATACTGTACCTGACCTTTTAAGACCAATATGTGTTCAACACTCACTGGACAGTTACTATGGACTCACTAATACTGTACCTGACCTTTTAAGACCAATATGTGTACCTGACCTTGTAAGACCAATATGTGTTCAACACTCACGGGTAGTACTGTGCCTGACCTTGTAAAATCAATATGTGTTCAACACTCACGGATAGTACTGTGCCTGACTTTGTAAGACCAATATGTGTTCAACACCCACTGGACAGTTACTATGGACTCACTAATACTGTACCTGACCTTTTAAGACCAATATGTGTTCAACACTCACGGATAGAACTGTGTCTGACCTTGTAAGACCAATATGTGTTCAACACTCATGGATAGTACTGTATCTGACCTTGTAAGACCAATATGTGTTCAACACTCACGGGTAGTACTGTGCCTGACCTTGTAGGACCAATATGTGTTCAACACTCACGGATAGTACTGTACCTGACCTTGTAAGACCAATATGCGCTCAACACCCACTGGACAGTTAATATGGACTCACTAATACTGTACCTGACCTTGTAAGACCAATATGTGTTCAACACTCACTGGACAGTTACTATGGACTCACTAATACTGTACCTGACCTTTTAAGACCAATATGTGTTCAACAATCACTGGACAGTTACTATGGACTCACTAATACTGTACCTGACCTTGTAAGACCAATATGTGTTAAACACTCACGGATAGTACTGTGCCTGACCTTGTAAGACCAATATGTGTTCAACACTCACTGGACAGTTACTATGGACTCACTAATACTGTACCTGACCTTGTAAGACCAATATGTGTTAAACACTCACGGATAGTACTGTGCCTGACCTTGTAAGACCAATATGTGTTCAACACTCACTGGACAGTTACTATGGACTCACTAATACTGTACCTGACCTTTTAAGACCAATATGTGTTCAACACTCACGGATAGAACTGTGTCTGACCTTGTAAGACCAATATGTGTTCAACACTCATGGATAGTACTGTACCTGATCTTGTAAGACCAATATGTGTTCAACACTCAATGAACAGTTACTATGGACTCACGGATACAGTGCTTGAGCCTGATTGATAAAGCTAGAGCTATAATACGTCCGAATCTACTCGTTATGTTCTATTAAGTAGTTTCTCAACCTTCTTGAAGGTGAATGTCAAGGTATATTCGTGTTCTATCCCTTCAGAAACTGTTATAAGAAAACAATCCATCATAACGGATTAGGAGGACGAATTATAAGGAACCTCGATCACAGTCCCTAGCAGTGATTGTGTGAGAGGTCCCCAGTTTGACTCGCTCCCGGGAATATTAGCAATGCCCGCTGGAAGAGAGTATTTCTGTCGATGTTATTGTGTTGGTTCTCCCGGCAGCCTACTGCCCCCCGTCTCCCCAACACTCCTAGAGAGGGGAGGGGGGTTAATTTTAGAAACGGTGAGTTGGGCCGAGCGGCCCCGCTCATAGAACTTTACACCTAAGCCCTAATATGGGCCAATCTCGAGTTTCGGCACGAGGCCTGCAAATTGTCGAGAAATAGGGAGAGAGGGAGGACATGTCGCGCCCGTTCACCCTTTTTGGGGGAGAAATTGGTTCTGAAGTGGCCCGCGACTCGTGCGTGCTTTTCACAGGACGATTTGTTCGCGTCCCGGGGGGAGGGGAACACTCGTGACCCTCCCTTTTTCTTGTTCTGTCGAATGTTACCTTTCGTTGTTGATGTGGTCCGTGAGCCACCGAAAGCCCGGCCGTTGCTCCATATCTCCGAGAGATGTCGATGCATGACTTAGTGGAGTGTGAGTGAAAAGTTCCAGGGGAGGGGATAATCGCCTGGAGAGTGACGTGTGTGAACAAGGATCCGATGTTGGAGGTGTACTCTGCCTGCGTCAGTGACCTTGGGACGGTTCCTTCTGAAGGTACCCGAGTGTTTGTGTTTGGGGGTAGTTTTTGTCAAGGGGAATATAAACATACAGTCCACGCAGAAGCTAGTTAATAAAAGTTTTAAAAAAAATCTATGTTGAAGTTGTCAGTTTGAATGTTTCTGTCACTTTAGGCGAACGAGTTTGAGTTTAAAACTTTATTTTGTGAGTAAAATATTATTCTCTTGACAGATTTAAAAACTACCATTTCACGTGGGTGCAGCATAAGAAGTTATGATTTTGAAATATACAGGGTATATTAACTTATAACTTATTTTATAATGAGATGAAACTAATATTTAATATTTTGTTTGTTGTTTGATTCTATTGTTTTGAAAAAAGGCTTATTAAATTGTTGGTGCTTTAGTATGCTCTTGATCTAATATCACTTTCTCACGCTCAACTATAATTTATTTTAAAATACGGATTACTCTAGATATTTGGGTAAACTGCCCATTCTGTTCATTTTCCAGTTTTAAATGCTAAATATCAACTAAACCGTTCTAGGTCTATATTTATATTTACTGACAATGAATCCTTTACTTGAATGTGTTAGCTAATAACGATTCTTCTAACCAGACAAACAAACAATTTCGTTCGTTCTTCCATGAAAGGTCATTTATTGGTTGATATTTTAAAACGCTACCCTCCCAACTGGAAACTGATATTCTGTGGCTTAACTAACATAATTCTGAAAACATTGGCCGCCATTAGCGAGAAAGGCGTGTTGCATAGTTGTAGGGATGGTGATATAATCAAGTGATTGGTGCATTATATTTGTGCCTGTACAGCAAGCATGTCGAACTTGCGGCCAGATCTATGATTCTGTGAGGCCCGCGGACTTTTGAGGAACCAACAACAATCAATGCGGCCAGATTATTGTTCTTACAAACGTTTAGGGAATACACAATAATTTAGGATTGGCATTTGGAAATTGGGCATTCAAGTCTTTACTCATAAAGATCGATTCCCAATCTGTGGACCAAATATGTGTAATATTTGTAAGACCATAAACGCGGGAAAAAGTTGTTTTCTCTTAATAAAAGGAACAAACACTCGAGGGATAGCGGCTTACGGACACAAGTTTGTCATCAGTTAGAAAATAGTCACCACAAAGTTTAAAGCATAGCACTTACATCATAGATGCAAATAAAACGTTTCATAATTATGGGGAAAATAGAATTTTTTTATAATGTTTGTTTGTACTAACAAGGACTCTTTAAAAATGAGTTTTTTTAACTATAGATGGTGATAATACTACATTATTTTAAATGCGTCCCCCTGTGTATTTTCAATTTTGAATGTGGCCCTTATGATCAAACGAGTTTGACACGACTGCTCTAAATCATGGGCGTCTGTGGCCCCCTTTGAATTAATTAACACTTCAAGGTAGGTTTTCCCATATACTTTATAAAAACTAAAAATTATATTATTCAACATTCAAACACAAAACTTAGATTTAAAATTATACTACTTAGGTGTGTAACATAACAAGAGTGTCAAACTCCACCCAACCTTATTACTTACTTACTCTATGGCACTAGGAACTCGAAAATTCATTGTCACACGTACAAAAGTACGCCACCTATCCCTATCTTGAGCCAGTACACCTCATTACACCCTATCACTTTCAGGTCCTTTCTGATGTTATCCTCCCATCTGCGTCCAGCTAGATCTTTCCAATGGTCTCTTCCCATTGGGTTTGTCAGTCAATACCTCGAACAAGGTTCTAGAATCTCCCATTCACGACTCATGTCCTGTCAACCGTAATCTACAAGACTAGATCACCCTAACAATATCGGTTGATGAGTACAGTGTATGTAACTCATCACTGTGTATCCTTGTCCACTATCCATTATATACATCCCTTTTTGGGGAAACTATTTTCCTAAGTACTTAATCTTAAAACAATCTAAATGCTATTTTGTTCTCCCGTATTAGTTTTAGTATTTAATGGTCACATTTAATTTATCTTTAACGTATTAGTGTACAACCCACCCACTCCTTCTCCACACATAACTATATAAAATAAATATAGACATTTCAATTCGAGTGTCTACTGTACCACCTCCCTCCTTTTGGAGTAATTATCTTTATAAACCCTTGCATCCTCATAAAAGTAGCAATCTTTTATTTCGATACTTAGTAACCATTTTGATGTCGCTTTTCTTCTTAATTAGCAATGGTGGTTCTCGGATAATTAAGTATATGAATGATGAGATGATGGCCCTCTTTCTTTGAACTTGTAAGTACAACAGTTTTCTATCAGGTATATGTCCAAATATTTCTGACCTACTTTCCCTCCCAGCGTTTACTGTCGAATATCGTGGAATTATATCGAAATAATAAGCCTTTGTAGTGTTGTTTGTGATAATGATTCATTTACAAACATATTACTGTCGACACATTTAGTTATCCACACATGGTTGGTCCAAATTTTAATAAGTTACTCGTCTGCAGCATCTCCCAGATCCACGTGGTAGCTCTGGTCGTGGATACTGCAACGTCGAATTTTTACTAATTAACCGGGTGACAGTTATAAAAAGTTACAAAATATATTTTTACGTATTCATACGTCAAGTTATATGATCTACAGCTGTCACGTTTCATAGATATTATCAATACCTATAAAATAACACTAATAATATAGTAAAATGTTATCAATGTTGGGCGTAAAAACTTTGTTTGCATTTTCTAAAACGTGTCCCTAATGTCCCTTTGTAAGAAAATCAAGGTATACTATCATTAACTAACTATATAACTTAATAGAACAGGATACTGAGCTTTGTGACCTACAAACTAACTGAGAAACGTGGCAAAAACAGGCTAGCTTGCTCTAGAAAGTAGACAACACGCTTCACAGCCGAGGAGTATTGGCATCAATTATTATTAGAGCAGTAAGTCACTGACTATTAACGTGGCGCGTCATTATCCAGTGGTTGGAGTCGACTCTCCATTCCTGTTGACAAGAACACACTGCGGCCCCAACTTAGAGCACTAAGAGAAGAGCGTCAAGTCTCTAACACCAGTCTGGGGTTATTTGCATTTAATTATGCTGATGAGGTATATATAGGGAATATACCCGAATATTAGAATGGAATACCACTTAAAGAAAACCACCCTTAATACACTCGGCCGGCACTCGAACCCGAACTGCCCATCACAGGCAAACCAGAATTGGTGAGCCTGAAACCTTATTCTGCCTGTACACCAACGTGGGCAAGATCCCAGGCATTGTGTATTGAATACAGTGCTAGGGATCTCAGCACTAGTGTACTTAAATCTAACCTGGTGTTCGAATCCTTGCCCAGGTGAGCTGGTAATGGTCTTCTAATTAATCTTCAGGATAATACGCGTACATTAAAAAGTATATTTTAAACACATTTAGAAATACAATATATACATATATTTACTAACACGTTTAATTTACATATATATTAAATCATTTAATTTATTATCATGCTCTAGGGTTTTATCTATGAAAAAGGATGGACTGGCGGGTCCTAAGTGACTCGAGACTATAAATGTGACGTACCTTAACATACATACATTTATAAATATAACTATTATTATTATTTGTGACTATTAGCACCGCGTCTTACTATCCGTTCGGGTTATATGCACTTACACTAATGTGTAATGGTAGGGTGATTGTGAGATGAAATGTAGGACCTACAGTTTAACGTGGAATCCGAACCACTGTGGAGGCCTGGCATTCCACACATTCACAAGATGTCTTGTCAGAGGTGAAGGAAGGGTTTGGCAATCAGATAAATCTGTTCCGAGACCGAGGATTGAGCTCCGGACACTCAGCACAGAAGTCCAACACCTTACCCTTATATCACTATATCACTTATAAATTCAACTAAAAACTAGATTTGAGTATAAACTGAAGTGGTGAGGTGAAGTGTTTTTTTTTACCATCAGTAAATTTAATCCCTCGACCATTTCAGCTTTATTATTGATGATTACGCCGTTTTTCAGTCCAATTATAACATCAGCTTCTATTTTTTATTGACATGAGAAAACAGTCTTCTAAAGTGTTAAACAATAATCGAGTCTACTTTTGATATATTAAAGTTTGTAAAACTATCCGCCATCTACTGCTTATGTAAATTACAAAGCTATCAACAGACAGTATCCACTACATATTTTATTTTTGTTTAGAGCAACAATCACCACACAAAACATTACATTCTCGAAGTCCATTATTGTTACCATTTATAGTTTATACTGTACAAACTTTGGAACAAATGACGGTCAAAACATTTAGATCGTATTTTATAAAATATATATATTTTTATATTCTAAAATAAAAAATACAGTGTAATACCCTCCTATGTCACCGGAAGAGGAAAGGATAGTATGCATACCTCAATGTGTCTTTCTGCATTCGCCAAGAGAGATGATGGAAAACCTCATCACAAGAGTATGTCAGTTCGACCAAGCTAGAAGCTCGAGCTTGCAAGTCCGGATTGTTATACAGAGTGATCTGAAAAGCTCCTCTTGGTGTTCACATGATCTAAGGTGCTATCTCGCAGTAGATGGATTGTTGATGACGGGGAGATTGAGGTTCGAGCCTCAGTCAGGTGTACTGAGAGAGGTTTTCCCAAAATGGTTTTCCACTCTACCTCCACGCCAATTCGGGTACACTTACTCTAAATATAACCTTCCTAATCCCTAAATCTACTAGCGTAATTAATACATAAGTGTATAAATCGAACGGGTAGTAAAACGCGATTCTAAAAAAAACTGGAAGAGAGGCATACAAGGTCTTCAATATTCAATAACTCTATATTTCAAACATGGTTGAAACTTGGCCTTGATTGATTACACTATGTCTCTGTTATAAACTGAACCATAGTGGAACCAAGTAAGGTGGCTGTCTTACCGTGACTGATTACACCATGGCCCTATCTTACAAGCTGCATCATAGTAAAACCAAGCCAGATCAGCTTGCTAACCCACTGGGTGCATATTTTTGACATAACTTAGAATACAAATAATAAACATATAGAAGCTGTGCACAACGCTGATGATCTAAAAGCCATATTTTTATTATTATAGTGTTTTATAGCAGGTGAAACTATGCTTTCTAAGAGCGAGCCGGGGTCTATCTTGTTTTTTTTATTATAATTTTCCGTTACAGGCGGAGCTATGCGCGCCAATAACGAGCCGGCGGCCATCTTGTATATACAATTTTTCGGCTGCAGCTGAAACTTTGTGCTTTAAGGACGAGCCGGTAGCCATCTTGTTACTGTAACATTATTACGTTGCAGGTGGAGCTATGCGCTATGAAGACGAGCCTGCGGCCACAGAAGACCCCGAGGAACCAACAGTAGTTGCAAACGTGAAGCAGGAAGCGGCCATCTTGAGTGAAATGACTGTGAAGGAAGAGGTAGAGGAGGAACCAGTGTTCCAGTTGTCGCCGGAATTCCCCGACACTGACGCAGGGTCACCAAACTTCCAACAGGAACTGGACCCGATCAACTGTTTCTCACGGAGGAGGAGCTTTCTATTGGCAACCTCAGGTACTACCTGCCAACGTTTCTAGGGGTGGGTTAGTGGATTACCTTGCGCCCACCATTTTGAAAAGGAGTACAATGTCATGCATAAAATACATATCTATTTATCAGAGCGAGAGGCTAAAAAGTATAGATCCCCACCCGGTGGATAGTGCTCTTGTTCTCTTTGAGGAATACACTAAAGACCAAGGGTGTCCGGGTCCCCCTTAAAGGGATAAAATTAATGTCATCTTTTTTTTTTTAACTTTTATGTCAGTTTTAATTTTATATTATATCAACCAAATACTAGTTGGTTAATATTTTAATATTAATCTTCAAAATGCAGCTTGTAAAACTGATTGTAAAATTAGTTCTACAAAACGCCTTTATTTCCCTAAATTCAATATGGTATTGGAAAACAAAGGACGTTTCTTAGAATGAGCCGAGTAAGTGGGGTCCAAGAAAAGGATGCAAACATTTTTGCTATCACCTGTAAGATCTATTAGATTTAACAAGAGGAAAGAGCAGCCTTAAATAAAATTTAACAACTTTAAATTATGTTTTACAGCTTATATATGTAGGTTTTACTAACCCTTGATCTCACAATATTTCAGCACTTCTTTACTAATAAAAATTTAATTATTTTATTTAGAAACCGCGTCTTACTACCCGTTCAGGTTATTAGCATACTATATGATGACTACTCCAATGGGGTAGAGATAGATGAGGAAGGAAATATTCAGAGGTAAACTACCCGCATTTGTGTGAAAGGAGCGTGAGAAACTATTTAGGAAAAAAGACCCTCAGAAGACCCAGCCGGAACTAGAATCCCGATATCCCCGTCATAGGCCAGTCTAACACGAAAGTGAAGCCTTAGACCATTCAGCCACTGAAGTGGGTCATTGTTAAAACAGAAGTGGTCTGTTGCTAATGTAATATTAGTGTTAGTTACATAAAACTAAATCAAGTCTTAAAAACCCGTAGATATACACTTGACACCTGGTTAGTAAAAGAACCACAGCAGAAATTATTCCATACGTCCTACGAGACACCCAAAGAAGTGAAGTAGGTTTCTTTTACTATTCCTCCCCCCCCCCCTCCCCACGGGTTTAACTCGATATTTGGTTGTACGTATAAGTCGACTACTAATTAAGTTATTGTTGTAAGAATGATAAAGGTATAATGTAAATTAAATGTACCCGCGTTTTCATGAGGGATAATGGGGTAACCATTTAGGAAAAATTACCCCAGTACACTTGGCTGGGATTCAAACCCTGACTCCCTGTCACCGGCAAACAAGATTAATGAATTATCTTGACCATGTGCTTACTGGAACGAGTAATAATAATTTCAATGCTGTTAATATTACAAATTATATTATATTCACTTATGTGTAAGTTTTAAGATAACAATATTACAGTGTTATAATATAATTTTGTTAACAAAACGCTTTATTCTTTTTGAGTATATTTTTACTTTTTCATATAAAGAGAAAATATTGTAAACGTGAAAAAAAAAAAAACTGACGTCGAGATTATGATAAATATTGACATTTAATGTTCCTCCGAACCTAAAAAAGTTGGATCTGGAAATTATGTGTCCCTCGGTCCTGTGGCCACAACCAAAAACAGTTTTATGGATTTTATTCACATTTGATATTTATTATTTAAGTATTATATGGTGTTACCTTCAGCTGTTTTTTAAATTTTAATTTCTAACCCTTAAAATAAGGGTTGTGTATTGGTAGCTATTTTTGGAAAAATTTCTAAACGGACTCTAACAATAGTTTAAAATTTATATCTGGGGTATGTTGGACAGTACAAATAATACTGTATGCTATTTTTTGGGAAAACCTTTGCTTAAGGGTGTTTTGCGTAGGGCTAAATTTTGAAAATTAATTGTTTCTATAAACTTGCTCTAACGATTTTGTTTAAAATGTTTATCTTAAGACCTGTTTTAAATTATGAACAGCACTGTTTTTAGATAAAAATTGATTTATAGGTAGTTTACATGACTTTTTAATACTAAAAATAATTCGAAAATTACTTTAATACTTTTGTTGAAATTGGAAATCTGGGCTTTTTTTACATGATAAATAGGCCTATCGCTAAATAATTTTTTCCAGGGAAAAAGTTATTTTATAAACATAGTTTACCAATGACTAATGTTTTTAAATTAAAAATGGCTCTAACGATTTTGTTCAATATGGATATTTTGGTGCTGTTTTAAATAGCACCATCTATTTGATTTAAAAAAAACTAGTTTAATGGTGTCATATTTTTGAAAATTTTAAGTATTTCGTAATGTGCTCTTATGATTTTTATTTAAAATTAAACTGGGAAGATATTTATTTACCTTATAAATAGCACTGTAAAATGTTTAAAAAATAAAGTATGAGTAGTTTAGTGATTGATTTTTAAAAAATATACCGGTATTATATAATGAATATAGCAATTTTGTTCAAAATGCATACCTGAAGAGTGTTTTATATGATGTTAAAACATAAGTTTATTTTTCTTAGTTTTTAAAAGTTGTTCCAAACTATAAAATACTATATTAGAAAGTGATTGTGTCATATTTCGGAATATTTTTATTTAGACTTTCTTTCAATAAATAATTTATTCATTACTCGAACATTTAATTAGCTACTTGGCAAGGTTGTGGAAAATGAGGGGTCGGGAGTTCGGACCCCCTAGGGGATACATATTTCCGTATAAAAACTCAAAACTTAGAGACGCTTCAAGACCTCGGTCTTCCATATTTAACTGATGTAACTTTCAAGTTGCAGCCCTAGTGTGTAAATTTATTAAGTTACAAATCTGTATGGTTGCAGGCAAGAATGCGATACGTCCCAAACCTTCCTGGATAGCCCGGGGTGTCCCCAGGATACATTGGCATTGTCCCCGGGCTCACAGGGTTCCTCAGTAACCAGGGGACGTGGCAGGTATGTTCACTGCACTGATATAATATGGTGGGGACACTACTGGGATGTTGTGTGGAACATTATTTTAAGATTTAATGGGACAGTACTTGGAGGTTAGATGAAACATTATTTGGGAGGATGGATGGTACATTACTTGGGAGGTTGTATGTAACACTATTTGAAGGTTGTATCTGACATTACTTGGAGGTTGTATGGTAAATTATTTTGGAGGTTGGATACATTACATGGGAGGCCGAATGGGACACTACTTGTTGGTTGGATGGGATATTTATTACTGGAGGTTGGACAGCACATATGTTAGAGGATGAATGGGTCCCTATTTGGAGGTTGGAGGGGACATAGCTTGTAAGGTCAGGTCAAATGGTTGAATGTGTAACTGAGCTAATTTTAGTTTCTCTCCTAATAATATGTCTTGATTTTGGCAGGGGTCGCCGAAGGTCACGTTGGAAGCTTAAATTTCACCACCAGGCCTTACCTCCAGAATACCTGGACCATTATGAGGCCTCCATGGCTCAGCAGGACAAGACCGTCCGCCCTGTCCCGCCCCTCGCCCCAGACAATGTCTGGCCAAGATGAAGCCCGAGCTCAACAGTCCTCAGCCCACCCTGTTCGGCAACCTCTGCACCGTAGACCCCTCCCTCTTCGTTCCCATACAGACCCTGACCATCGGTGACGGCGAGATCTTCACCCGACTACAACAGGGGCGAGAGGATGACAGTGCCTGCGAGAAGAAGGAAGGACTGCTTGGCAGTTTACTGTCGTCAGGCGGCAAGTTTGTGCCTCAGGACGGAGGCAGGTGCCTCGCGGAGACAGAAAAGAAGAAAAGGTCGTCGGTAATCATGTCATCAGGAGGAGGCGTTGCAAGGACGCCCACGCCGGCGCCAACGACCAGCAGAGTGATGAAATACCAGGATCTGCCCTACATGGGTGAGATAACACTGGATAACATGAAGCCAAGGAGGGGGCGGAAACCCAAGAAGGCCGACATTTGTCATTTGATTTATAAGAATTATGGCACCATATTCCCAGGGGCGCCCAACCAGAACGCATTGGCGGAGACCGAGGAGCCCTCGAGGAGGAAGCAGCAAGAGGGGCTCAACGCCAACCCAGGCGGGTCCAGGGTCAAGAAGGAGAACTTAGGCATCAAATGTAAGCCGATAGATACACTCAAGTCCAGTCCGCCGCTCAACCACACCGACGTCCAGAACAGAATAATCAGTAGTCTGTTGGAGAAGAGGCTCACGGCGGCGTCCTTGGACGCGAAGAGAATCCCCGCCAGTGGTGGCACGTTAGAGCACCCCCGGTTCTGCCGGCCGGATCCGTGGAACGCAACGAACAAACGGGCGACCACCGCTAGTGAACCTAGCGACGAGCCACTTAACCTCTGCATCAAAGACCTGAACCAGCTCAAGATCCGGCTGTTAAGGAAACACGGAAACTTCTACGAACCCAGGAGCAGCGCTGCCATCAGCGTCAAGAGCGAGCCCAATTCTTCCAGCGAGGAGTTGGACCTGCAAGGGTCCTCTAAGGAAACGACGCCTAGGCTCTCCGACGACACGGAATCCACCAGTAGTAGGAACCAGACGCCGCAGTCGGAGACGAACCCCCCTCCATTCCCTGTCCTACCGTTCGCCAACCCCTCTCTGCTCCCAACAGACGCTATGGGCTCTGGAGGGTACGTTTACTGGCCTAACGCCGGGATGTTCGTCCATCCCATGGCCCTTCAGTCACAGCTGCTCTACTACCAGAAAATGGGAGCCATACCTCTGGTACCTATGCCCCCGTAGACAACTCTCCCACCTTCCTTCCCCTCAGAACAACTTGGTCCCCATCCCGGCACTCTCGAGAGCACCCCACAGGACAAACAATAAACCTGTAGTTCCTAGGGGCTTTTCAACCGGGGGGCCTGCTAAACCGGAGATGCCCTCAGAGCTGACGTTCCCTCGAATGAAGAGATTGGCCCCTTTGGGCGGTCTTCCCCAGACCGGGGGTTCAACCACGAAAAGAAAGCGGTCCGCCATCTTCATTCCGCCGATGCCGTCCGAGAACAGCTCCAACCCCACGACGGAGGTGAGCATTTGCAAGTTCAAGTTCACCGGGGGGGCGAAACCCAGTCTTCAAGAGAAGAAGATGCTGTCTGTGGATTCTGGAGGGAACTTCAGGTACTACAGCGGCACAGGTGACAAGTCCATGAGGGGTTACGAGTTCTTCCCTAGGGAATCCCTGCAGCAAAGCTCGGCATCCCACGTTGGGTCACCCTCGGAACACTTCCTAGCGGCAGCGGCGGCGTCCTCTTCCTCCATGGGGGGCGGCGAGAAGGTGGTGAGTGTGCCCGAACATTCACAAACGTTAGGAATACCAACCACTATGACCAAGGAGGCACTCAAGAGGGAACTAACGGAGCATAACTCGAAGCCGGGACACCATCGGATGTTACTGCCGGGGTACGAGGCCGAGACCGCAACCGTTGAGTCACCAGATCCTAATAGAGAATCGCCGAAAAGACTGGTTCCATCCGATGAGCACCCAGCTCCAAACCAACTCGTAGAGGATTTGAAAAAAAAGACTGAGTCTGCGCCGATCAGCGCTGGACAGTTCGTACCACCTGGCCAGGAGGCCCAGCTCAGACTTCGGAGGAAAAGGAAGACCCGTAAGTCTCTGGCTCGAGAGAAGCTCGAGCAGACGTTCAAGGAGAAAGGTTTCTTGATCCAGACACAGCAACTGGAGTCTGCGGAAGGAGCCACCTATTGCAAGTTCCGACAACTGCGCAAGTTCACACGCTACTTGTTCCGGAGCTGGAAGGATTACTACCAGGGAATGTCCGGGAGATGTCAGTGGCCGCAGGGGTGGCAGGGGGCAGTTCACCCTCTCAACCTGACTTAGAGGGGGAGTTTTCCAGTGGAGCATCCACTCCACCGCCTCGACCGCCCACCACTGAGGAATTGTCACATGAAAACATCAGTTAGTTTTGTACCAAGACCTGACCAGCCAAGGAGTAGGAGGGCCTTTTTTGAAGAGGTCAGTGCTAAGCATACGCAACTCCAAACCATTTTGAAAAAAACTATAAAGTAAAGAGGTTGTTAGCGCTACACACACAACTCCAAACTGTTTTGTAAAAAACTATAAAGTGAATTATCAGGTTACAAAAGATGCCAAGAACATTTAATGTGTTTTTTAATGTTAAAGTTTGTTTACATTTTGTAGGCCATAGTAAAAAAATATTCTTATAAAATATATTCAATTAAAAAAATGGGATATGTTAAATCAAAAAATGGCTTTGGCACATCAGTAAGACGAACGAATGGTATGAAGCCAATAAAACTCTATCAAATAATGTTTTATTACATCTGATAAAAAGAAGATATAAACAAGTGGAAACAAACATCATTGTATAAAACTAATTTACATTCAATATATCAATATGGTGACAACTTTCCCAACTTTTTTTTTCATGTACAATACAAACTTTTCATCACATCTGCAAGTCATTTTCCACTGAGTCAATAATGAATTTGATAATATTGTTAAAATATTATCAACAATAATATATTATACATAAAGACTTACATTTTTAACTCTTGACATTATAATGATTTTCTACTATGTTTTGTTCACAATACTACAAGTCTAGGAATAACTTTGGACTAGATAATAAATGCAATTTATATTTGTTCTGATTTATCTTTTTTTTATATCATTATCATGAAATCATATAAGTAAAATTCAACATATCTTTTTTAAAAAAGAGCCCATATAATCTTTATTAAAACCAATTTTAGCCTTTCTCAAAACATCACAGCAAGTTTAAAAGCTTATAACCAACCAAAGATAGCTCACCCCACAGATGACAAATAATTGAGTTTAATAAATTGTTTAACTAACATACTAGTCACATTTACCACTTAGCTCATTATTTATACCTCCTAAAATTAGTAATTACATGTGCAGGTGTGTTCCTCAATACAATATTCCAAGTTTAAAAGTATTAATGACCAAATGTTTGTTATCATAGCAACAAATTAGGATAACAACCAAACTAATTTAAACGGGAAAGATTTTGGCTGTGAAAATTATAACTGAAAAAACAATAAGTGTGTGAAATATATTCAACTTATATGAGTTGTGTTTGTTCCAAAAATGTTTGATTGGATGTCTAAGTTGTTTATGGTGGATGAGAAAAAGTAAAACTCACCAAAATAGTATAATTAGGCTAATTAAACTTTTTAAAATAAATTTTATGAAAGGAAATGAGGAGGTACATTTCCAAATAAACAATTTTTTAAATAAAAGTGTGGAAAAACTTGGATAAAATATTCGAGGAAACATCATTTTAAATACACTTTAGGTTTATTTTCCTGTTTTGATTATTCTTAACTTGCTAGTTTTTTTTTCACAATTGTTTATTAATTTTATGAACTAAGAAACACCACATTGATAACAACATAAATTCACAAACTATGGTCGCTCATGATGCAATGCCTGGTGGTCAAATTGTGGTAGTAAATTGTTCATTTTCCCACTATAATATTTGTAAAGCCACAGATACACATGCTACTAATTCAGCCTTAGCATGTGAATAGCTGGCAACTAGCATGCCAGAGGCATTTGTATTGTGTGGTCACTAGTAATTTGCATAATTACTATTTTCTGGTGCTAGCAGCATGCAAAGAGTGGTGAGGGGAGGGGGGGGCGTTAGCGGCTACAAGTGGCTTGCATGGTTGAGAATACTCTGTTAGTAGCTCCGTGTACAAGGAAGTGTTTAGTTTAGTCAAAAAGTTTTTTTGGCTTTTCCTATTAGTTACACTTTTCTTTCAAACTTGCGTCTTAAATGTATACTTATCAGTTTTTTCTTGCAAATCTGTCGGTTCTAATTTTTTTTAGTTGAACTTTATTAATGAATTTTAAGCTTAATTTTATATACATTCATATTATTTATATCACACTAATCAGTCCCTTTATAAGTTCTGAAACTTACATCTATGGCAGTGGTGCTAGCAACAAGCATGACTTTAGCTAGCATGGATAGTCAGTCGTACCTACTGGAATAAAAGTAACTGGTACGCCAGTTACTCACTACTAGCATGCTTTTTCCCTGACATGCATATCTGTGGCTTTACTGTGTAGTTTGAGTAACGATTATAGTTGGTGTAATGTATGAGAATGTTTCTACAATAAAAGGTAACAAGACAAATATACAAACTTGAGAGGTTGTGTTACCTTATTTATTTAAACACCCTCATATATTGAGAGATGTTTGCTCCACTTTAAATCATATTTATTAACGATTTACTCTCAGGGAGGAAATACACAAGTATTCAAACCAGATGAAACACAAACTCCAGGGTTAGAGAAAGGAATGCTACCCACTTAAGAAGTATGTCTTCATGGTAACCAACCACAAGCCACCAATACTTGCAGAAAAGGAACATTTTATATTGATGTATTTTGAAGGTTGTGACACCAATTGTTGAAACTTTTTTTATTTGTACTGAGTTTTTGTTAACTTGTTTAATATAAATTACTGATCTAGTCTATCTAAAAATATATGTTTTTGTTTGTAAATAGTACTTTGTTTTATAACTTCCAACTTGAAAAGATATGGTTGTTTAATTTATTTTATTGTTTATTGCCCGGCCACTAGTTGTGTGCTGAGATTGAAAGTTTCAATAGCTTCAATAATATGTTGCTAAGGAAATGTTTTTATTAAATTATATTATCCTCACTATTACAATTTAGTTTATTTTTCACCCTTAATGACTTGGATCAATTCAGTGTTTTTTTTATTTCTAAAGTTACATTCTGTGTGTAATAAAAATTAAATTCAACTTATATAACTAAAATAGTGAACACTTTTGTTGTATCAGTAATGATGAGAGCAGACTCCTTACCTAATATTAAAGTAACAATGTTAGAACAAATAGGAGAGTCTTTGTCCATTATTGAAATACAAATTTTATGATGAAGAGCAGAGTTTCTACCTTGTATTGAAATAATGTTTAATGCTATTACAAAGATCACATTACTAATAATGCTAGGACACCGAGCAGAGTCTTTGTCTAGTATAAAAATATATTTTTCCATCTAAAGAATATATTTAAATGAGACTTTAACAGTGATTAACAAATACAATGCTTAGTTATCTAATACATCATAATATAAAAATAGCTATGATAGTTCAATATTCTTCTTTACTTCATATAATAAGAGTATAAGGACAAAGAATACAGTCCTTTCTTAATTTTAAAATAACATTGCATGGACAATGTGTAGAGCCTTTTACTCAAATTAAAATAATAATTTTAGGACAATGAAGAGAGTCCTTGCCTCCTGTTAGAATAACAATGCTAGGACAAAGAGCAGATGTCTTGCCTCTTATTGTAACTAGTCCCTCCAGTCCTAGAAATGAATAAGTCTTTAATAATCAGGAGAGGTATTATTTGAAAATAATGTATTAATAGTGTTGAAATATAAACACACTTGAACCAATCAGTGGTATCCTAAATTTGTATGTAATGGGTGTCTTGGAAACCCACCTAGCTCAACTGGTAGTGATGGCAAACTCACCTCAGGACCTCTAGGTTTGCTACCTTCATGAATCTTTGTCTTTTTAAAATGACTCATAATTTCAGGGATTATTATGTGTGGCGTGTACCCCCTTTTAAAACTATAAAAATAGACAATCTTTTTTGCATTATTTAAAAGTGATGCCATAAAATATAAATTCAACATTAAAAGAGTGATTTCATTAGCTTCTTTCACATCAACAACCTCTGAGCAGTGTGTTCTTTATGTCTAATAAAAGGATAAAATCACATAGTAAATAAACTCTTAAATATACATAATGCAAGTACTAATGAATACTATGAGTGGCATCTCAGAATTATGATAGCTTTATTTATTTAATTAATTTAAACAAAATACACACATATTTATCATCATATATAGGCATACTGTTGTTGTATTGTGTTAATAACTAAATAATTAAAGATGCATAAGTAGGGTTATAAGTAAACTTAGTAAACTTCCATATCAGCCTCTGCTCATAATACACACAGATCATACATAACCACTGGTGACCAGTGTTGCCACACAAACACCAAATATCTTAGAACTGTACATACATATATCACAGTGTGTGTGTGTGTTATATATATGCATGATAACCAGAATTTAATAAATTAATTTAAACAAAATACACACACACAAATATATATTATAATAAATTATGAACATAAAATTATATATATAAACATAAAAGTATATAAATAAAATTATATATATATATAGTATTTTCTTTTAATTAAATAAATCTGGCTACCATAATTCTGAGATGCCACTAATAATATTTGTTAATACTGACATTATGTATAGTTAAGAGTTTATTTACTATGTCTATATGCTACGGGTAAAGTCCAAACCAGGATAAAGTCAATATTATCCAAAATACATAGATAATGTTGAGTGAGAGATGATTAAATAATGTTTTTTGAAGTTTATCCAGATAATATTGACATTATCCACCTGCACTTGGATAGTGGCAATTTCATGTTTGAGGCTAGGTTAACTTAGATTAGGTTAGGTGAGTTTAGGCTATGTTAGATTAGTTTAAGTTATGCTAGGTCAAGCTAGGTTAGGTTAGTGGGAAATAAAACATAAAATGAGGCATTTTGAATGTTAGTTCACTGCAACGATCCAATTTATTGTCCCAACTTAGAAATATTGTTTCAAAATAAAATCTGTATTGAAACTTGCTTGATTTTACTATTATTATTCAACATTATCCAAGTCGTGATGGCTAGTGTCAATATCATCTGAATAAGGTCGTAAATGAGATAAATTACTTTCTATTTCTGACTTTATCTAATGCACTTGGATAATGTTGACATCTCCCGGCTAATCTCGAAATTATCCAGATTTCACACACTACCCATAACATATACATATTCATTGTATGTATGCATATATAAATGTGACATATGAACACCAAAACTCAGCAATGACTAGTCATAAAACTGAGGGAATACACTAATGTCAGTGGTGAGATCTGCTCAAATCAAAAACGATTAAAGTTTGATTACACTGAATTAGAGAAATAATTCCTATAGGAGAGTTGAGATAAATAATTATAGTCCATAATTAGGATGGTTAAGTAATACTCTAGTGATTTAAAAAAATTAAACTAATGTTATATAGGAAAAGACAACCCTTGGTTTACTAGCAACATACCAGCCAAATAAAATAACCAAACATTCCCAAAATGCCAAGAGGATTTCAACCTTTGATGGAAATCCCAAAACAAAACAAAAATTAAATAACTGTAAAATGTAAATCTAAGAATCTTCATAGAATAAATATTATTTTCCTCCGGCCAGAACTGAGGAAGACAAACTTACAGGTAAGAGGATTTAGAAACATAGCTTACAATAATAAGTAAGCTACTAGTTTGACTAACTGCTAACTAAGTATGTTTATTTCTTTTAAATTTGAGATGTGGATGAGGCACTGCCATAATAATGAAATAATAAGATTAGGACAAAGAGCAGATTCCTATCCTCGATTAAATTACAATGAACATATAACCCAAATGGGTATCAAGACGTGGTACTAAAAATATTACAATGTTAGGAAAAATAAGTCATATTTTCTTGTATTACATTAACTGTGTTAGTACAAAGAGCAGAAACCTTGCCTCATATTGAAATAACAATGTTAGGAAAGAAAAAAAAAACACAGTTCCTGTGTTATATTAAAGAACCGTAATAATGTTAGAACAAAGAGGAATCCTTGTCACACGTTGAAATAAAAATTCTAGAACACAACAGAGACCTTGCTTCATGTTGGAATAACACTGTTCAAACAAAGAGAAAATTACACGATACGGCATGTAATAAAGTAACTAACAATGTTTGAATATGAACAGTATTTTTACAATAATGTTAAAACAGTGGTGTTTAGTGATTTCAATAAGTTTTTTTTTTCAATTTGAACTTTGATTTGTAGGCTAGGCTAGTTACTTTAGAACAAATTAATCTGAAAAATTTAAAGTTTTCTGCATTCAAAAATATTTTACCTCATGTCATGTTAAAGTAAACTTTATACTGGTTGCCTTGCTAAGTTAAATGGGGCTTGAGAGTTTGCCAACTTTCTCAGGATTTGGATATTCTTTTATTGGTGATTCCACTAATTTTTAAGAGCCTTCCTTTTGCAATTATTTTTGTTAGTAGCTCTAGTGCATCTTTTTTAAAAATTATTCCATTTTATTTCTTTAAATGTCTAAATAAATATTTGCAAACAAAACTTAAATAAAATCTTCTCTCCACTAAAAATCTGTAAAAAGTTATTTACATTTTATTAACAAATATTTTAAAACTTGAGATGGATATCTTAGGCATTTTATTCAAAATTGAAAACAAATTCAGAAAATGGAAAGAGTTTAATTGTTTATGTGACTTAGTAAACTTCTTGACCTTTTCCTGTCAAGATTTTTCAGATTAGTCAACTAAACAGTCACTATGGGGGTGCGGACTACACCGGATGACACCAAAGAGACTGTCTTTACAAATTTTGTGTAGTGTATTGTCAGAAATTTACTATTAGAAAAAAAATACCCCTGTAATAACCACAAAAACATTTTTTGTAAGTACAGCCTACATGTACTGTATCAATATATCTACATGAAGACAAGTGTATGATAATTTACTTTTTGAACCTTCTAATGAGCATATTCTTCGGTATTTTTACTAGCCTACCCAATTACAATGACACTTAAGATTTTGCTTGTGCACACTGTTGTTTTCGTTGCTGCTGGTCTTTTTATATAGTTGTTGATTTTGTCAAATTTTGTGGTACTTAGCTACAATATTTTGAGTATATTGCCAAATGAATTTGTCTAAGTATACATTATTTGGGCCAGTGTTGATTATGCAATCTTAATCCATTAATTTATCTCATGTAGCGGTAAAGTTTAACAAGTTAAAATAAATATAATTTTGATGTAGTTCTAAAAAGATTTTATTTCAAATTTTATTGCTTTCCTATCATATTTTCACTTTAACTGCATGAAACTATGTAAATGTAAATAAGTTGTGTATATCACTATTATTATCATAGCTGTCAGTGATAAACGGGAATTACAATTTACAAGTATCATTATTACAAAAAACATCACTAATAATTCTGTATGGTCTGATACAGGAGGTGGTCCTTGTTGTTGACACCATGAGTTACCGCTCTGGGTTACACCAGTGCAACTAAATATTTACACTAGTAGTCAAGACTTTAGAATCTAATGAAATCCCACTTTCCAAAGTTTCCTGACTTGGTTTTATTACAAAGAAAAATAATTACTTAGGCCTATTTAAAAAAAAAACACTTTTGTACTAATTTTATGAAATGTGCTTAGTTCAATCATGTCTAGGACAGGAATTGTGAAGTAGTCCCCACATATATATTATATATATATATATATATATATATACCACACACACACACACACACACACACTGTGATATATGTATGTCTAGTTCTAAGATATTTGGTGTCTACTGTGTGGCAACACTGGTCACCAGTGGTTATGTATGATCTGTGTGTATTATGGGCAGAGGCTGATATGGAAGTTTACTAAGTTTACTTATAACCCTACTTATGCATCTTTAATTATTTAGTTATTAACACAATACAACAGTATGCCTATATATGATGATAAATATGTATGTGTATTTTGTTTAAATTAATTAAATAAATAAAGCTATCATAATTCTGAGATGCCACTCATAGTATTCATTAATACTTGCATTATGTATATTTAAGAGTTTATTTACTATGTGATTTTATCCTTTTATTAGACATAAAGAACACATTGCTAAGAGGTTGTTGATGTGAAAGAAGCCAATGAAATCACTCTGTTAATGTTAAATTTATATTTAATAAAATCACAGCACTTCTTTTTAGAAAATTGTATATCATCTCTGTTTTGTTTTTAACTTCTAGTTTCTACCAATATTTGGCACACAAGTGACATTGTTAGAATAGACTATAAGAGCCGTAATGATAAACCATTCCTCTCTCCTTAGTGCAGCTTTCTCTTAGCTATGCCATATAAATTGAAGGGGGTAGTTAAACATTAGGCCCCTTTCACACAGTCAGGGTGTTTGACAGCCACCTCCTGGATGATGTCTTCACACGATAAACCATATCTATCCGAGTCTCTCCCGGGCCCGGACTTTTTATCTGTATTATAAATTGATCACAACTATAGTTAAATAATGTGTGTTTATACAGCAGTCCACATATTTGAAGGAAAATATATAGAATGTTTATTTTATATAGTGTCATGTAACAAAAATACTAATGAACGCAACCAATTGAAATGTTTTAGTAACGTAGGATAGCTATAGGTTGTAAATTTATAGAATAATAATTATAATATGCTCTACAAAAATACACAAAAAAGACACATAATGGAATAGCTAATTTTAAATCGACCAAATTATTTCCTCTTCCCATCATTTAAAAGTTCAAAATCTGGCTTTAGTTAGCCACAAACACTTTTCCACACAATCTTTGTACTCTTCAATAGATTTGTAGATTTGTCACATATTTCTGGTTTTTCCTCTACTAAACTAATTAGCATTTTCACGTCTACTTCTTCTTTTGTCATGTCTTGCATGGCTACTGCAAACTACACACTCCTCAACAAACCCAAATAGCGCATCAAGAGACCACTTGGACAACTAAAACCCGGATCATGTGAAGGCATTCATTGCACGATGTGGTCCGCTAGAGCTCAATCCGGGCGAACGCCCGTCTGAGACTCGGAGGTTTGAAACAGGGAGATCCGGGCGATTTCTATGCCCGGATGGAGATTTGCCGGGTTAGAATGGTGTGAAAGAACACATGCCTGTCCATGTATTTCTATCTGGTTGGGTGCCGGGCAAACACTTGGACCGTGTGAAAGGGGTTTTAGGTAGGGTTTAACAATAAGGCTCTAAGTACTTAGTTTAGCAAACTCTAAAACAACTCATACCTCATCTGTTTAAAACCCGTGAAGATTAGATTTTGACCCACTCAGGATATGAAGTATTGAGTATTTTATTTATTAGCAGTTTATGTCACATAGAGCCATGTGTGGCTTTATTATAGGAACAGTATACAATATAATTATTTGGTTAGGCAGAGTAGGCTAATTATGTATAGATACAACTGGTATGTACTTGGAAAACTCCAAAAATTTAATTGGATTTGTTATAAATATGTTGCTAAAGTTAGAAAAATGACTTTTTTATAACAGGTGATCAATAATTACAATAAAACATAACAAATATAACACGCATGGGCTGGAATAAAATATTGAAAACAAAAAAAAATTAAAATAAGACTAGAAGATACTCCACAGTACCTAATACAATGATAATCTCTTGGAGACAGACATTATTCATGAAATAAGTGTCAGAGAAAGCATTTCAGCACTACACACTACCAAACTAAAATAGTTTCATTCATCTAAGATCATAGTTTAAACCCAGAATGGATGGCCACAACTCCAAATGTGAGATTCTCATAAGTT
Source organism: Timema cristinae (assembly GCA_039000515.1). Lineage (NCBI taxonomy): Eukaryota > Metazoa > Arthropoda > Insecta > Phasmatodea > Timematidae > Timema > Timema cristinae. Next base: position 82,754,702 of record JBCFYV010000012.1, read on the forward strand.
ACCATATGAAAGCCCGCCGACCTTATCATATCTCGGAATTCCTCCTGTGGTGGAAACTGACGAATGCTTTCCACAAGATACTGGTAGGGCTTCCACTGGCCTGCGATGAGCTGTCCCAGGACTGGGATCACTCTGAACGAATATTCGTCATATATCCACCGCATCTGTGGGCTGGTTACTTGACTAAACTCCAGGCAGAGAAAGCGACCTCCAGGTTTCAAGACCCTATGAGCTTCTTTCACAGCTTTATCCACACGAGTAACGTTCCTGAGACCAAACGCAATGGTATATGCAGTGTAGGAATTGTCCTCCACGTGAAGACACTCTGCGTCATCCTGAAGCCAGTTGATGCAAGGACCATCCAACCCTAACCTTTTCGCTCGAGTTTTACCGACCTCCAGCATAGACTTGTTAATATCACAAACTGTCACTTTAGGTGAAGCATTGATGTGATCACCAGACAGTCTCAAGTAATTCAAGAACCTGAATGCAATGTCTCCAGTACCTCCTGCCACATCCAATAGTTGTGTGTCATGTGAAGGGGCCAGTCTCTGAATAAAGATGTCTTTCCAGATTCTGTGTATTCCAAAACTCATGGCATCATTCATAGTGTCATATGATTTAGCCACATTCTCAAACACAGAGTAAACTTTTTTAGCCTTTTCACTTTCATTAACTTTCTCAAATCCAAAATGTGTCTGCTTATCTGGTGCATCTTTTATTTCATTTTGTAAAGAAGTGTATAATCTTACACGTAAAGTGTAATGACTGTTCTTAATATACTGGAAATAGTATATTGGAGATCTCAAAATAACCGACCCCATTGAACCTATTATTTTGAAAGGAAATTAACAGAACATAGGCCTAAGATTGCAAAGCAGCTCTGACATTTAAATGCAAAACATTATAAACACCCTATCTAATTTTAAAACTATAAATTTATAAAATTCAGTATGACAGAAATATAAATGTTTTAAATAACTATATTGATTAGGTAGAGTTTACTTAGACCATGGATATTAGAAAAAATTATTGCACCGATATTTTGTAAGATATCCATCAAGAAAGGAAGGATTGTTTGATAACATCCGTACTTTCATCATTAATTAAATCACCGATGGAGCGTTGAATAAAACAATTAATTATTTTATACACTTGATATGCTTAATATGTTTTATGATGCTTTGAACACTTTCAAACAGAAACCAAAGTTGTGTCTATGTACTAATCACAGATCAATGTACTCGCGATACCTTTATTATTTATGACGAATTGACAATTATTTTTTTTGTAACATAGATTAATTTAATCATAACTAATAAGTAATAACAAGTATGATTTCATTCGGTATCATGGTGGAGGCACTCTTAGAGTCTAGACCATAGATAAGGGATAGTATAGATCGATATCTCCCATGTATCGAGTATGAAAAGTTTTCAGCGCTAGTGGTGGTCTAGACTAGAACTAAATAAATATTTAAAATAGTTTGGAGCACTATTGTTGAGAGCACCTTGCAAAGATGTCACAGAGGAATGGTCTGGATGGACGTAAAGTACAAAGAAAAGGAAATATTAAGTCTATGTAAAATTCGCCAATACTGTTTTGTTGACAATTTGTCGTTTATTTCAGAGAAGAGAGTTTAGCCAAGTTTTCTACATTTTACATTTTATAACGTGGTTTAGCTATAAAAATAATAGATTGATAAAATTTGTTTGATTTATTTTATAAGAGTGAATTAATTAACATTCCTATCTAAAAAAAACGCGATGTGTTCTAAGTGTAACGTCCCACTTTGAATATGCTAGTTCGTGGCACCATAGAGAAAGGAATAACACTAGAGGGAACCAAGGATAGGGCAAAACTCAGTCCATTTTAGAACAATGGAAACTGTAGTTCTGTCGAGTCGCCGCAGAGGAGCGCTAACAAACGTACTTTCAATTTTAGACTCGCATTCTCGCGCCACAAAACCATTCATTGTAAGACTTAGTTTCCGATGTAGTGTGTGGGTTTTCTTAGAGGAACTGGCAACGTTGTAAATGACCCATCATCATTGTAAAAGATAATAAACCTGCCCCAAAAGGAGACTTGCAAGGGCGAGGAAGAAGTGCTTACAATGTCACTCAGTAGTGCCCTCCTGTCCTCCCCCCTTCCCCCAACCCGGATCAATGACCCACCACACCAAACAGCAACATTACCAATAATTACTAGAGAGAAAAAGAAATACTACCATCTATTCAATAGGTACTGTGTCTGGTAAAGGATGGATTCTAGTTTGAAGAACCAAATGACTAGTAAAGGAAGAGACAAGTGTGCTTTTAAAGGCTGTGAAAACACACGTTCTAACACTGGAAACAAATTATCAATGTTTAATTTTCCAGTTCGTGATGAAGATAGGAAAGAAGGTTTTAGTTATTTTCTTATTGTTTAGTAAACATAGAATAAATACTGTATTTGTTAAATACTCCCACACAAGATCACCTTACCGGACTAGTTTAATAGTATTTATCATATTTACAAATAATCTGATACCAAAACTGATCAATAATTTTCGAAAATTTTATTAATTTATTATTTTCAGTTGTCTGATCTTTATTAGTATCAAAATGTTCTGTATATATGTGTATTCATTTATTTAATGGCTTGATATCTTTATTAAACAAAAAAATAGGGGTTTTTTTCGTTAAACTTACGAGATATTTACAGATTAATTTAATGAGGTAATGAAGCGAAACCTAAGGCCTTTCGGAAATGTATTCGCTCTTTCTGGGAGAATAGGAAGATGGTTATGGAAAAGCCATCCCTAGTGTACATGGATCTCATTGATATTCAAAGATTCCGTCACTGGCACCTGATTAAATGAGATTATTACTGCTTTACTGGGCGTGACCCTAAGTGAGGGGAACATAATATATCAGTGCATGCTGGGTTATTGTAATCGTTATATTAATTTATATTTCTAAATTCTATTTCCCATGATCTTTTACAGTTTCAATGATAGTGTGTTCCTTTTTTATACCATAGCTACAATACCAAAATGTAAAAACGCTTATTAACGGTTCCACTCCAGATCACCATATAAAAGTCCTTCAAGTTTCAACTAACTTTGTAATGATCCTATCATATCCAACTACGACAGGTATGACCACACACAGCTTATGAAGGCATTCAATGCTAAAGTGTTTCTGGAAAAGCCTTCCTAGCCTCCAGAGGCTCACCTTATAACCAATATTTTATTTAGTGTCCCTATACTCCAAATTTAAATTATGAACGTGTTACTGAATTAACATTGGGTTATATAACATGATACACATAAAGTTGATTTTATTATCTATTAGTAATTTCTGATTTGTTTTATTTTTAGTGATTTTAATTAAATTAAATATTTGATAAATGAATTCTTATTTAGAATTATGAAAGTAAAATTTGTTTTGAACTGTGTGGGTTCTTCTTGAATGTGCCTAGTAATAACTATTATTATTAGCACCGCGTCTTACTACCCGTTCAGGTTATACGCGCTTACGCTAATGTATAATAGTAGGGTGATTGTGAGATGAAATGGAGGACCTACAGTTTAACGTGAAATCCAAACCACGGTGGAGGCTTGGCATTCCCCACATTCACAAGTTGTGATTAATACACTTCTTGTCAGAGGTGAAGGAAGGGTTTGGCAATCAGATAAATCTATGCCGAGACCGAGGATTGAACCCCGGAACCCCAGAACAGAGGTCTGACACCATACCCCTAGACCGCCAGGTCACCAGTAGTAATAACTATCTTTGCAATAAATTGTATGTGTATTTTTTTTAGAATTACCTAGGATTTGTTTTCATACATTTGGAAGAATTTAAATAACATTATATATTTAATGAACTCTTCTGTTAAAAAACTAAACTAAGTAGTTAATATGGAATATTTTTGTTTCTAATTTAAAAGTATTTGCATCAATTTTAGCTTTTGGTAATAAATTTGGTGTGGTAGATGTTAATATTTTTGCTTTCATTTAACTGCACTTATCTTAAGACTTATGTCAAATTTGAAAATAAAATTACCCGGATCAGTAGGTACATTTAATAAATATCAGGCTCATGTAGTCTGGCTAGTCAGTGACGGAGAACTCAGGGTTCAACCCCCTGTGTAGGGCGGGGTGCTATTTCTTATACTGTTTTCTAATCTGCCTGATCGTAAATATGGGTGGACTTTCTTAAAAATTCTACATTCCCCATTTCTATTCGAGTGTTGTTAATACAATGCTTATAGGCCGGTTGGGTCGTGGGGCGCAATGGAAAAACAATTTCATAAGCCTTTTAAATACTAAACATTAGAAAATATTTGGCTCGATAAAATTGGTTTGCATTGCCAAGATTTTAATATAAGAGAAAACCTCATGTAGACCTATCTACAGCCAAGTTTACATCATCACAATAATGGTGTGGATTTAAAAAAAATCTTCTTTCAACCTTGTCAGGGATTTTTAAATTCAATATAAATAAACAATTTTGGTCATTTGTAACTCTTCAAAAATAATAAAAAGATGATCGTTACAATTCTTAAGGTTAGCGTTTCATAATTGGGTAATCATATTTAGTAAAATATAAGCCTATGGAAGTAATAAAAAATGGTAATCAAAGTTATCTAAAAACCTTCAATCGTTCTAATCCTGGTTTATAGATTAATCTTTTCACTTCGTCTTAGTACCCGTCTGGCATATCCACATTTAATTACACAATTGAGGTAGAAAGGATTAAAAAAGGAAATGTACCTTTATTTTCGTGGAGGGAGATGAGAAAATAATTTAGAAAAATCACCCCTAGTACATTCGGCTGGTATTCGAATAGTGAGTGACCTCTCCATTACAAACAAACCAAACCAAACACAAGTAATGTTTAACCCGCTTGCTCACTTACACTTGTTTTAATTATATGAAATTTCTTAGTTAATGTTTACATGAAAGTGACTAAAGGGTCGCAAAAGAGAATCAATTAGCCTGGTCGATGTTTCGGAAGTTGAGCTAGCAGCGCCAATCACCCAATACATAAAAGCTTATTGCCAGAGCTGGATAACTAGCAAAAATAAAAATAAGTAACTTACAGTTGATATTATTTTAACCGCGTACATTTATATTTTAGTTTTGAACTTACTTATAATCGTTATAATAACTTAAAAATAAGTAAAAAACTAAAACCTCAAAATCATTGCGACTCCACCCTAAACACGTCGTAATCTCAAGGTTGGAAAACACTGCGCTACACATATTATTTTAAGTCAGATGACTTTGTTCCTATTGATCATATAAACCAAGCCAGGTACATCTAAAATAAAAATAAATTAAATGTATACATTTATAGTCATTTATTAAATTCTTTAAATTTTTTTAAAATACTTTGTCTCACTAACTGTTCGGTCTATACGCCCCTATGAACTAATTACACTAATGGGTTAGGGATTAATAAGGCTTAATTAGAGGAACTTCACCCACATTTGCGTGGAGCCAAAGTGAAAAACCATTTAGGAAAATCCACCCTCAGTGCACCCAACTGGGTTGAACCTCGGATCTTCCACGTCTTCAGCAGTCTAGTCCAACGATAGAGTAGCGCGTTAAATATTTGGACTTAATGCTCTTAATTGGCATGATGTTCGAGACACTAATAGGGCTAGGATTTAACGTTAGAGCTACAATCTATGATCAAGGCACTTCAAATAGGAAAGCTCTTGAGCATTTAGGAGTTACTGTAGAGCAACCATTTATTTGGTTCAATAATAGAAAGGTTTACAGTCTGTACGATGTTCCTCATTTACTTAAATGCGTGCGAAATAACTGGTTAACAAATGATTTTAAAATAGGCGATGATATTGTTTCCTGGAGCATTATAGAAAAAATGGCATCAGTTAACGCATCTTTTGTAACTTCTAGAGCATCAACAAAATTGAGTGACTGTCATATTCATCCAGGACCATTTGATAAAATGAGCGTCAAACTGGCATCTCAAGTATCTAGCAATGCTGTATATGCATCTCTAATGGCTTTAGCAAGCTCTGCCAAGGATCAAGATAGAAATATTGTGTGCGTTGCTAACTTTGTAAGTCGTATGAATGACTTGTTCGACAATTTAAACAGCAAGTCTCTATACAATTCTAACCCAAATCGAAGAGCACTTTCCAGTTCAAATCCCCAAGTGGAAGAAATCTTAACCTCATGTTTGGATTGGATAGAAAAATGGAGCTTTGCTGATAATAAAAAGAGTCTTCCACCCACTTTCAATAGCTTCCAAATTACTATTACAGGCATTTAATTACTTTGGAATGATCTTAAAAATGAAGGAATTTCCTATATGATTACATCCCACCTCCAACAGGACTCATTAGAAAACTTATTCTCTGTCTTAAGATATAGATGTGGTAATGGTAATAATCCTACTGCAGAACAATTTCAAAGAAATATGCAACACACAATGTCAATAAAATTTACAATTCCTCCTCAATCAGCTAATTGTGAAATGGATGATGATTTTAACTTTGTGTTTTCTTCCACTACAATGCAAAACAATGGCAACACATCATTAAATGACTCTTCCGATTCAAAACAAAGTACAAGCTCAAAAAAAAAGTTTTTTTTTTTACAAAGAACTCAATGTGCTATTGGCGGCTCTTGATGCTAGTGCCTTAGAAGTTGAACATTTTAGTAATACAATGAAAATATTTCCCATTACGAATCATAATGACAAGGGAAATGAAAACACAATATACAAGTCTCAGTCACAAATACCACTAAGAAACACTCGAATTTTCAGTTCAACTTCACAAACATCAGTAGGTGATGTTAATACTACTCAGGCTGCACGCGAGCTACAAAATGGTAGTTTAAAAGGAAATCCAACACCATTATCAGCAGCCAATTCTAATATAGAAAACACAACTGATATTTCTATTACTCAACTATTGGAATATAACGCCACATATTATTTTTTAGGTTATGCTGCCAAACAATGTTTGAACAAATTTCAATGCCCAACTTGCAAGGAAAAATTCCTGGATCAAAATTCTCAAGTTTATTTCAAGCCCAAATTCTTACACATTATAGAACATACAAAACTACAAAGTCTTCAACAAACTTGGACCTAGGACAACTAACTCCAGCCTCTGCTGAATTATGGAGTGTATGTAAGTTCCAGTTACGAAAATTTGTAGAAATCTTCGACAGCATTTGTCATTAAAGTCAACTTTTAGAAATTATCACAAAAGAATTGATCTTTAATACTATGAAATATTTTCCTACTAGGTTTATGGAATGTGAAAATCACAAACAATATTTACTGAATGTCTTCTAATAGCTAGAGAAAGGTATGGACTTGAGTGGCCGTCAATATCTACAAGAGACACCAAAAGAAAACTGATAAATGGTGGTAAAGAACATCCGTACTTGAAAAAACTGAGGAATAACTAATGGACAAGTAACTAGTCGGTTACTAGAATCTTACTATTTAATTTTAAATTAATTGGGTTAAATTATTGACTTAGTCATCATAGCACTAAAGCATTTATATAATATAGTAGGGGCTTGCAAAACTCCAAGAGTTTAACTTGCTTCACCAATAAACATATTGAAAGCTAAAATACTTAATGTATGTTCACTCAATGCAAGCACGAAAGAATAATTATCAACATATTTGAACTTCGTTTCGGTTCCTAGAGTATTTCATACATTCAATTCAAGATTGCTTCAAATCGGAAAACAAATTTACTTCGCACACTTTTCTAATATAGATAAGATTATGTTTATTTACTATTCTTGGACTTATTTGATGGCTGTACCAACTATATTAGCCTATAGGGTTTTTCACACGGATATTGTGTTTATTTTAATTATTCATTAATTATTTGGGAAATTGATTTTTTTAACTCTCATCCTATTAGAGGTACAATTAATTACATAATGTAGGCCTACTATTTGTAATGAAATATTTAAGTGCTAAACTTGTGTTCGTTATTGAATATTTAATTCCACTGATTTAAAATTGGGTGCATTAACAATATATATTAATATTACCTACCATGAAAATTAGGCTTATTTTAACTATTTAAGTTTCAGATTAATTAAAGTTTTGCATAAAATTAAAGACATTTCAGATTGTTTAGTTGAAAATGTTGCGAGATACAGTGAAATTAAAATATCTTGATATTTAAAAAATAATCATTCTTCATCATTGGTTTGGAGAAAGGGACCAAACGAATGGTAAGGCACAATTTTATTTTAAATAACATAAGAAAATATGAGTTTAAATCTATTTACTAATCTTTAATTAATCTATATTATATCATACATAACATGTTTAAATTATTTATTAATAATATTGTTTTAATATATTTAACAAATTTACTATGCATAGCATATAAAAAACATATTAAGTTGATATTAGTTCCAATTCTTATCAAAATTATATATTTGTCAAAATATATAATTCATAATTAAGATAACTGGACTAGAAATGTTTGGCTTAAATTTAATTTCTTATGAAAATAATGTGTACATTATAATGTTTATATATTTTTACAAATATAATTTTTAATTGAGTCTCATGTTTATTATATTTGTAAAAATTGTATTAATTCATTTTATTTATTTAGGTGTCAATATTGCTATTATGGTGCTTCAAGAAGAACATAATTAAGTTTAAGGAGCTATTTATATTTAGCCTTATAGAGAAGATGTAGGAGACGCGAGAAAAGTTGTGTTTTTCATTTTATATAGCAAAACCTTTTTGGTCAAATAAATAGAATATTGCTTTAATAGAAACATGGAGCTTAATTTCCTCCACATGGTGATATATAAGTTCTTGAATATCTGTAAATGGTGTCCTGGAATATAATTACAACTTTTTCTATTCATTTAAAAGGTTTTTTTAGGTAATACCGCCATGCTTATGACAGATATCCAACAACTATTGACATCATCATGTGAAGAAAATTAAACTACATGTTTATATTGAAGCATATTTTATTTATTTAGACCAAAAAATTGTTTTGATATAAAAACTAAACACTGTTGTTTTCTCGCGTCCCTTACATTCTCACTTCAAATGTCGTGTTTGTAATAGTTAATTAACTAATTGCCAAGGTGTTTTCATTGTAGAGCTTTTGTGTTTTTGATGTTCCACCTTATATTGACATAATCTAAGAAACCATATCTTATGTATCTTTTATTAAGTTCTTTACATTTCAAGATAAAAAGAGAACTGTAACGATAGTTTCTTCGTAATATTTGAACAAATAGATATATTTCGACTAAAATCTTAATAAACATTGGCACCCAAGAGGGACAAAATATTTTGATTTTCGATCTAACTTTAGTCTATTATTTTGGGGGTAAAGATGTCCAAAATAAAATAAAAAATCTATTTTCCTCACGTATGGTGCTATAAATCTAATTACAACGTTGAAATTATACTTATCAAAATTAGCATGTCTTTATTTGGACCCCATTCAATAAAGTATCAAAGCCAGGCCACTGTATTTTCTATGAGCCAGGCCCACAGACATGAAACTAGCTCTGCTGGTTTGTGAGGGTTTTCTTTAAAACTGTAAAGACATTAAGCTGGGACTCGTACCCCCATCCCCTACTTTAGCAAGTGGCGGTTCTCTTACCTGCGTTTATGATCCAAGTGTCTTTTGTAAGTACATTGTGAATGCCACCCCCTTCCCCACAACCTCGCAAACCACTACGGGCCAGACATACTTTAAATCAATGAATGATGAAAATGAAGGTAAATATAGACAACACTGTAAGAGATTGGTTGCCATAGTAACATGACGCTTTTAAAGAAACCAAAAGTTGAAACACTAGCGTTCGAAGCGGTCACTCGACAGAACTAAAATTTTTGAGACTCAGTGGAAAAACCACCCAAAAAAACTTGACTGAATATTTTAACCTTTGATGTCCTCTCTATAGTATACATTTCTCTATGGTGGCACTAACGCCGTGAGCGGTGGCGATATGGTAATACTTTCCAACATTAGAAGGGGGCGTTCCTGTACTAATCCCTTTGCTGTGGGTATGCTTTACATTAATCATGGATCAAATAACAATGGAGACATATTCTAAAATAAATTAAAATCTAGTTTTTATATGATAATAATAAAACACACTTGTAGTGAAATAAGATTTATCGATTTTAACCCAACAATGGAGACACATTTTAAAATAAATTAAAATTTAGTTTTTCGATTATCATAATAAGACACTCTCTTAGTGAAATAAGATTTATCGATTTTGTACCAGATAAGTTTGTGTACTGATAACGAGCCCAATGGTCTGTTCTAACCAATAGTTTCCACAGGGCTTTTGGAACAACTAGAATATTCTCCCCTGTGGTCGATTTCCTTAGAATTTTATATTAATTTGTTATAAAAATTAAAGTATTGCAAGTGAGAGTGAGTTGATTTTGAGATTTCTCAGCTCTGCGATTAGTTTTGTAGTGATCTTTTCGTGCTGCATTTATTAAAGTGTGCTATTTACATTATTATTGTTCGATAGTTTTGTTAAGTGGGAATTATTATTTTTAATTCTGTTAATAAGTGTTGAACTGATTCATAGCTGTGGATACATAACTGTGAACTATTATTTTAATTCTATAATTTTGTCTGACAATGGATATACGGAAGTTTTTTGTTCAGATCGGTAGTAAAACCGTGAAAAAGGTGAAGATAGAGCAACAGCAATCTACAAGAGAAATGTCTCCTTGTGGAATTGGTTTGAAACCATTTTTGGTGTATTCGAACGGAACAGAACATTCATTTACTCATCCCTCAACTTCAGAAAGAATAGTCGAACAAAAACATTTCACTGACGATAAAGACACTCCTAGTTGTGAAATTTTTTCTGTACTTTATGATTTAGACCAATATTTGGAAAATTAATTTTCATATGTTTCAGATTATGTAAAGTACCAACTGCTAGCAAATCCACGCGTAAAGTTTTTTACTCACGATTTTAAGAAAAATGTCAGTTTTGGTAAAGATAAACGCCAATTTCAGAAGAGTTGGTTGGACGCATATCCCTGGTTGGTATATTCTACTTCTTAAAAAGGTGGACTTTGTAAATATTGTGTGTTGTATGAACCGAATTCTAAAAGTGGTGTTTTTGGTGCCTTCATGGTTAAAGCGCAAAAGAACTTTAAGCATTTCCATGAAGATGCAAGGGCACATGCCAAATCATAGAGGCACCAAGACGCTGTGACTGAAGCAAAAAAAAATTTCTGTGATTTTGTAGGAATGAAAAGTAAAAATGTAATTGAATAATTGTGTATCAAGGATACTGTACTTGGACACCCATGGGCTTCGGGGCCTCTGACCACATCGTAAATAAATGAATACAAATTTAGGGGGAAACTGCACGTTAGTTTAATCCCGAATGTATAATTTTTAGCATACCGCGACTATTATGTCGTGTTTCCAGCCAGTCCCGTGTCCACATTCTTTTCCTGCGCTCCCACTCATAGTCATCAATATAATTATTAATAATTAATGCAACTCATGCACCCAAAATTAGTCTCTGACGTTTCATAAATATTTGCACTAGAATATAGTATCAAATTAGCAGCGTGTGAGTAGTCTAGTTCCATTTCTATAGTGCTAGCTTGCATACTGATAACTAGGTGCTAGCTAGCACACTTGATTTCTAGTACAAGCAAGTGTCGTGTAATAGTAGCTTTATTAAGAAGTAAAGAACACCATATATTGCACCAATTGAAAACTACTTCAAAATAGCTACATGCAATCTTCAAAGGTACAACATTTGTTTGTCAATTTTGAGTAATGTAACTTTTTATTTATTCGCAACTAAATGAAACAGATTTTCTTTATTATATTACTTTCTAAATGCACCTATAGATATATTCGAATTTCTCTCCTCTGGGGCGTGCGCTCCAAATTAATAACCACTACTATACTGGATTGACATAATTACAAGCGTGTCGCTCAAGTTTGTAAGTTGTGCTTGATTGTGAGGGAACAGATTTAACTATTATTTCGATATTCTTGTGGGGAAACATGTCTCTGGTGAAAATAAGTTTTATTGTTTGAAAACAGACAAGTAACAACGACACCAGCAGGGGGGCAATTGCCCCCCTGAGTTTCTGATGTTGTATAAAAATTAGAAGTTTTAAACATTTTTCTTATGTTGTATCTTGTTTTCAGGATACAAGGATTGCCTTAAAAATGTATTTTGAGGCTTCAATTTAATACATTTTCCCGGGCCCCCTGGAGAAAAATCCTGTAGTCACCCTTGTAAAGTTTTATACCACATTTAACTGTAGAAACATATTTATTAAATGATATTCAATTCAGTTTTAGAGGTAATATTGTACAAAAACAAAAAATATAATTAAATATGTTGTTATCATCTATGTTGTTTATATTCTGCCAAAACTGCAGAAACCATATTATATTGAAAGTTCGATAACTCTAATGAAATAAGGTAGATATTTTAAAACTTGGTTACATTTGGTTGGATGACTGACTTTGTATAGGTGTCTAACGTTCAAACGATCATTTAGGTAACAATGTATTAACGTTAGCTCTAAGCTTGTAAATTGCTTAAAAACCACATTATAATAATTGAAAGTTTGGTAACTAAAATGAAACAAGTTTATCGAAAATTTTATTAAATTGGTTTGAACGACATAGGCCTTCTTTGTGTATACGTTTTGTTCAAACGATTATTTAGTTTAAAGAGATGTAGGAAGTATTTATTTAGTAGCTTTTATCAACTTATTTAACTAAGCAAGTCGTAAATATAGAATTTTTTTTATGCTTTTCAAAACTTTAATTAACACATTCATATCATTTCACAAAACGAACATTTATGTTTCTAGTATATTCAATCAAATTAGTGAACAATCTAAAATGCCACCCTGCCTTGTATGTATGTAAGTGACAAAGAAATTCCTTAAAGTTTCTTTCCCTCTTTTACAATGGTTGGCAGACATCAGCTTGAAAATTTCAACCACTAATGTTCATTAGTTATTTTATATAAATCAATGGTCACTTAAAACCCTTTGAACCAATGATGTCTTATATTTTTATAGATATTATTGATGTACGTAAGTTTAGATAGATAGTCAGAGGTTCTACCTATTACTAGATAGATATAAGGGAGAGACTGTAGAGTAAATTTAAAATTATAAATACATAATATGTGAAATATAATAATAATTATTATGTCCATATCATCCTTTTATCTTAATCGTGCTATAAAAAGTGACTGCCCATAATGATAATTCATGGCTTAAACTAACCATATGAAGAGTCCAAAGGAAAAACCATCCAACCCAAGATTATTCAATTTTTGAGGAGAGCCATTTTAAAGTCTTAAGCCTAATAACTTCTTCAATTTCACACATTAATTAATTATGACGAACTTTACACTTGATTATAGATGTATGGAGAACGTTAATAGTAATGTTATCTTAGAAATAGTTTTGTTTATTTAAAAATAAATTTAATTGTAACTTAATTACAAAATATCCTCGGGAAAACAGGCTAACAACAAGGTTTATATAAGAAAAACATGACTTTCCGTAAGAACAAGTCACTTTTCAATATTACTCAAGGTAAGTTACTACTATACTAAACCAAAAGTTTTTTTTTACTTAGGCCTACTACAATAGTCCGTTAAGTTTTATTAATTTCCTTCTTTTCATATTTAAGTTTGTCAAAATAAGTTTTGGCTTCATCCCCACAAAATGTCTTCAGATGTTGAATGACTCGAAGTTTTTTCCCAGATATTTGAAGTGTTTCTGAAATAAAAAAAGAACGCTAGCTCGTCAAACAACAAAGGAAAAAAAAAACTTGAAAGAAGGAAAATGGAATTGCTCTTACCTTCATAAGCTTTGTTTGGGAAGAGGGACGTATTTTCTTCTTGCGGAGTAGGTCTTTGGAGACTTCTCTTCTCTGAAGTTGTCAGTACAGATGAAACCAATGCTGCATTGTACAATTCCCTGTGCTGAATGAAGGGAAGAGTTTCTTTGGAGATGCTGGCCTATTTGATGAGACGTGTAGGGAATGGACACTTATTCATATAGCGACATACAGTGGGCTCTCCAAGGAAGGAGTTCCAGTCTCTTACTATGGTTTGGTCCACCTGTATCATCACAAAAGGTTCTAGTTTTTCTCTGGCTTCAGATATTGTTTCAGTCCATTCACGAGGTACTTCTACTCTTTTATTTGAGTTTACTAGACCCATGTTCTTATCACACTCTAGAAATGAATGCCCTCTCCAGGAGAACGTAGAACACGCTGTCTCTAATCTCTTTAAAACATGCACTACATAGTGAAGGTAGAGAAATACAGTGTGATTATTATTTTACCCTGCATACGAATCGCAAAACAAGGTAAGGTGTTTGACTCGGGGATCTTAGAATTTTGAGATGTAGTAGTGAAGAAAGCATATTACTTGATCCTTTTTTGACATCTTCACTGTATCCAAACCAAACATATTTGCCGGTTAAAAGTACATGAATATTAAATGTGTAGTACAACTGTCTTTTGTAATAAACATCATTCACAGTGATGTTTGGTACTGGAAGGTTTCGTTAGTAATCCATGCATACATTTTCTTTCAGAACATCTTTTTGAATTTCCTTCCTTGCAGTACGTTTTCTTGTAAAGAAGATTCCTGCTCACTTCAAATGAAGCACCTGCAAAATCTTATGAGACTTGAGCTTTGATGAAATCTCATTCCTTTCCTCTTCAGTCAAACCACCCGCTACTAGTTTTTTATTTAGTGCTTCAACTTTTGCAGTGTGTTTGTCACAATTGGAACATGTGTCAGATCTTGGGTAACCATAGGCTATATTGAACTCAGCATTAAAAATCTGTCTGTTTTTTTCATGTGATTTTTTTTATTCCAAGGTACATTTCACAAAATATGTCATACAATTTTCTGACATTCAGTTATTCAGGGAGATATATTTTTGAAGACTATTTAAACCTTCAAAAGAACTAAAATAGGAAAAAATTGCTTTTTTATTTTTATCATCCAGCTGCTGCGGTCTGTTTTTATGTTTGCCCCTTTGGTCTTTCGGTGCCAAACCTGTTTTTTTTTCGGCGAAGATTGAATAGTTAATACCCTCGCCTTTGTAATGCCATGTAGACTTATGAAGCCTTACTTGCACACTACTACTTCTTGGCAGTCATAATTTTGTTTCCCTCTAATTTTGTAGTGAAACAAACAATCACGGAAATTGGCCTCTTTTTCATCTCCCTTAACGTATCTTCATTTAATAGGAACTATATTCATGAAACCAGCAACCGGCTGACCTTTGTTGTGGAGGAATTTTCCGAAAACATTGGCGAGTCTTACATTCACAGTCTGGGCCTATTTCGAAGGTTGAAGCACACAGTTTTTTTTATCACTTCCCTACCTGTTCCAAATGTATTTCTTTTCTTTGTTGATTGTGATTCTGATGGTCTGACCCTTTCATCTTGTGAAGAACTGTCGTCTTCACATTTCTCATCCATGTAGGCGTGAGAATAGAAACACAAATAACCTAACCTAAAATAAGAAGCCAGGCGATGTATCTCAAAATATAGCTAAAAAAATTGTTTAAATTAAACAAACTGAGAGTTAAATTGTATCTGAAAGAAAACCACTACTATATCTAGGAAATTGTTGGAAATCATTTTTAAAAAAGACGTAATTTGCACCAAAATAGAAAAAGTATCACAACTTAAACAATCTCACTCTAAAATGCACGCAAACACAGAACGAAACTGGGCCAATATCACTTCAACTAGATTGAAGCATGATGGTGTTTAGTCCGTTGTTCCCTAGGAGCGCTGAGGGTTAGCTGATTTATCCTTTGAACGCAAAATTTAAAATGGCTGTAACTTAGTACAAAATAAAATTAGGTTGATTTGTTACGACACATTTGTATTGGGAATATAGTAGTACTGGAAAAAATTATCAGATGGCATTGGAATCTTAGTTTTCGAAATCTTGAGTGTTAGCTGGTTTTTACTTCGGGCTCTTCAGATATCTTAGACTCTCGTTTAAACCAAACATATATTTTACTTTAAATTATCTATAATATTTATTTAAAAATTATATTAATATATTTTTAAATACTTTAATTATTGATTATAACGGTTTCAATATTCTTATAGTAGAAATGATTTTATGGAACTTTCATATTATTGGCGGAACAAGGCATATGTATATTATATTCAATATTTGAAATTTTGAATTGGCTTTGTTCTTGTTGGATAGTTTATTTCTTCATTGCGTAGTAGTTATTAGAAATTATAATTGAAATCTCTAGAAGAAAAATTTAAAGAAAATGCAGAGAAGAATGCGTACTAGCTCATCAAGTTCAAACACATCCGTCAGATCTGCAACAGTAATGATTAATTTTAAATAACTAACTTATTTTTATTTAAAAAATCTAATGAATTGATTTTTTATTCTTAGAACAATACACCCCACTTCTACACCATTGTTTATAATTTAGTGAAATCATAACTTATCATCGTTTTACATAATTTTTACACTATTTTAAACTCAACCATTGTTATAGGTCTAAGAATATATATAAAACTATCTATCAATTAATTTCAACAATGCAAATCTTAGCTTTTAGTAGGCCCTATTAGATCAACTAGCTTAATTATGTTATTTAATTTATATAATAAACATTTGAATCACCTTGTTTCAATAATAAGTTCCAGTTATACACATCTAATGATCACATTGTTGTGTTATGAACAAGGTTGCATCTAAAGGAAGTGTTCTCAAATCTAATCCACCTCATTATAACTGACCAACCCACTTCTGTGATCAAATGGTTAAGGCGTCACTCTCACAATAGGCTGGACTGTCAATGGGAATATCAGATTTTGAATCCATGTGAGGTGTATTAAAGCATATTTTTCACTCTCCCTCTATGTAAAGGTGGGCACACTTTCACTTATATACATCCTTTTTCATCCCTAGCAGATAAGCGTAACTAGTACATATTCATATAACCTGAATGAATATTAAGCTGTGGTGCAAAAGACCCAAACACCTGACTAGGATTTGAACCTTGTTCTGATCATTGGCGGTCTGGTCTTTTGTGAGGGTGACACTTTAGGACATTTTATCATCAAAATGGATCATGTAAATTCACAGGTCTAACATGTTTAGGCCTATAGTTAATTTGAGAAAGTCATTATTTTACAATAAATAATTTTATGTTAACCAAGTTATCTATAACTATTTTAATTACTGTTTGCATTATGAAATTTATGGCTCATTTTTGCTTTTGAATTAAATTATTGCTTTTCTCTCTTATTGATAAAAAAAAAAGTTGTTTGGTATAAGGAGGGATAATTTACTTAACTATTAATATGGATATAGGCCATGTGGCTTAAGTTTTATGCTTGACTGTTAACATGTATAAATTCATCCAAGAAAAACTCTTAACTACTTTGTTTATGCCTATTCTAGCACTAATAAATCAACCAAGCTCTTAGTTTAGTTCATTCAAAGTGACTGGTTGGAAGGGGGAACAATTGGTTATATCAAGTAAGTCATTTAATTTAGTGAGATTTTGTGAACTTAGTAAGCACATATTTCATATTGGTAATAATTTGAATTTGGTTTTATCACAATGATAAATAATTTCTTTGTGTGTTATTGATTAAAAAGTAAATTAAATATTGGGGCTTAGAAAAACAAGACTGAGCAAGCCTAAGGAGAGTAGGTCTATTTTGACATACTGGGCCTAGGTAAATCAGTAGCAGGCTTGGAAAATAACAGGTTTTCTTTGAAAATATTGACGGGTTAAACAACAAAAATTTTTGGAATGAATATAAACCCAGTGTTATAGGCCTTCTTCCTGCCCTGTAAATGTGCCATAGATGATGTGTTTATATCAATAAGAGATGTCCATTGTCAGGTTCTCTCATATCTGTCTTAACTTCCCCCCTATAGTTCTCGAGCGTGTTTCCCAACCCAACGAACGCCACTCTCTCGTCCCTGTTAATGCAGAAGTTGGTGGCCATATGCATTTCCAACATCACATATGTACGCAGCATCTTTCCTAAGGATGACTATGCAGACCGCTCGGTTGATGGCTCTGAGTACAAGATACTAAGGGGTAAAAACAACATGGAGATCAAACAAGTACTCAAGTGGATGAAGGGGGCATTTGATGCGCTGGAAAAGAAATATGTGAGTTTAATTAGCTATTTTTCTAAATCAATATCAATTTTTATGGTATACTGGCACACTAACCATGTGGCTAACCATTACTCCCTGGGTAGTCAGGTATGCTAGCCAAACTAACTTTTGTCTCAAAGTTAAGTTCAACATTCTTCTGTCCAATCAAATATCTATTTCCTTCTATAACATCAATTACATTTTTTCAATAAATATAAAGATTACTGATTGTTGTGTGATTCTTCAAATTTTATTGTCACAATTAGCTCCGCCAGATGATCTTTGCCGTGCACGAGGGGTCAATCAAGGATCCTGTCTTGGAGACATACACCTTCTACTTTGCCTACAAAGATGGCGGCCAGTTTGAGTACTCAGTGAAGGACAAGAGTGGCAAAGTGGCCAGGTAAGAAGGATATTTAGGGCAATGATAGGTAAGTTAGGCCCAATGTATTTTGAAAAACACAGGTAAAAATATTTCAATATAAAATTCAATTTTAGTATAAACTATTTATTTTTATCTAAAAATTAATCAAAGAAACATAAAAATAAATCTGATATGTATTTTAATGCTTCCGTAAACAAATTAGGCCTACACAAAGAAAGGAAAAGAACAATGTGGGTATGTCTAGTTTGATAAAATACCTTGGAATATAAGGCCTCAAAATGCTTATAGCAAACCTTGCATCCAGTTTAATTAACATGTTTCCACCTGATATTAGTTTTATTTGACATGTTCATCAAATTGGCAGTTCTAGTCAAAGTTTTTACATTAACAATAGCGATGTTTTCCAGTCAGATGTTCGGAACCCCAGATGCTTCACTGGATCTGTGTCAGTCAACACTGCAGCTACTGGCAAATTGTGAGAAGCTGTATTGGAGCCTAGAGCCACTTCCTGACAACAGAGTTCTCACCATGAAGCTGCTTTACTTTGATGAGGGTAAGAGCCCCAGACACTCTTTTGGGAGGGTCTGAAATATTTCACCTCAGAGAATCTCAAGTGCTAGAATCATGGTACCAAAGGTTTAACTCCAATACAGTTGGGAGCTGATAGTATCACAGGCTGGTCCTCACCTTGGAGTGTGCCTGGTTAGAATCCTGAAGGGCATACCCTCCCCCATAAGCAGCAATAATGTAAATGAAATTAAAAGGTTATGAAGTCAGATCCTGCACATTTAATGAAAACATAGCAGTCGTAGACAATCATTCCTAAAGTGATTATGACTTGAAGATGATCAAATGTCTCAATTTTTTTTACATGGTTTGATTGTTTTCTAGCAAGTGACAAATGGCTGTAAGCTTACTTTGATTTTATGTAAGTTAAAATAATAAACTTTTCATCGAAAAAATCACCAACACTGTGAAATCATTTTTAAAATTCCAGGCTAACAATTTACTTAACAGAAAAGGAATTTAAGGAAACGTTTTAGAACTTTGCAATATTTAAAAAAAAATCTGATTTCAAATTTATTGCTTCATGAATGAGATAATCTAGAATCGTGTTTAGGGTGTTAACTGGCAAACCTAATGGGAAGAAACAATGGAAGACCTTGATGAAGATGGAGGATAACATTATAATGGACCTGAAAAAAGTAGGATGTGATGAGGTGGACTGGCTAGAACTAGCTCAAGATAGGGAGAAGTGTTGTACTTCTCTAAGTGAGGCAATGAACTTTTGAGTTCCTAATGCCATAGAGTAAGTAAAAACTGTTAACATGGCTGAATTGAGTTTTATCTTGGAAACAACATGTAGGCTATAGCCTGTAAAAACCAAACTTTTGACAACTTCTTGGTTTGCAACACTTTTAAAATACTAACTTTATGCTCAATATTTGTTATATTATTATTATTATTATTATTAGCACCGCGTCTTACTACCCGTTCGGGTTATACGCACTTACGCTAATGTGGAAATGGCAGGGTGATTGTGAGATGAAATGAAGGACCTACAGTTTAACGTGGAATCCGAACCACGGTGGAGGCCTGGCATTCCCCACATTCACAAGATGTCTTGTCAGAGGTGAAGGAAGGGTTTGGTAATCAGATAAATCTGTGCCGGGACCGAGGATTGAACCCCGGCCACCAGCACAGAAGCCTGACACCTTACCCCTAGACCACCAGGTCACCTAATATTTGTTACTTATATTCATTTTTATTAAGTCATCTTTTCAATACAAGAAATAACTTTCTTTTAGTTGGTTCCCAATAGCTTGACCAGTAGTATTGTGTTTTGTTGTGAGGCAGTGACCCCACCTGACTATGAACCTCCAGGCTTCTATGCTGCTGACAGCACCAGCTATGTCTATATGGCGGAGAAGACACCATCCAAGATCAAACTGGGAGCAGTGCAGACAGCGTTCCATGCTACCAAGCTGCACGTGCAATCCACACTGTACCATCCAGCCTCAGCCTCTGAGAGAGGTAGTGTTCGGGACGATACCTCTGTCACCGGGGTGAGACACCCACAGATGGGTTTGTTTAGTGTACAATTAATGTGTCACATTCCTCCTGAAAGATAATAGGACTCTCTTTGTCTAAGAGTCGAGTCGTAACTGGTTAATCTGCTACTAAGAAACATTTCCAATAGTGCTTCTAATGTTGTCTAGGCGAGCAAGGCTTGATTTGATTGTACTAAAAAGTTGTTTCCTTCCTGTCAGTATCAAACCTGACCTTTGAAATTAATAAATATAAAATTAGTTATTACATTATTTTGTGTGTGATTGGTCAAATGGTTAGTGAGAGTAAGGGTGGGAACAGCTTGCAAGTACCGTCCCGGCAAGCCTTACTTGCTCTATTAACAACCCATAAGCCATCATTAAAAATGTGAATAGCCCTTTAAGGACTAGGTTAATAAATAAATATATGTCTTCTTGTACCATGTCATTAACTGATAGCATTACAATAGAAAATTTTAAAGTTAAAGAGTATAAAGGGGCCTGGCAGTTTTAAGTAATATAACACTATATAAAATACAGAAAGGCAGGTTCTACATACTATACAACGAGATAAGCACAGATACACACAAGAAACACAACATAATTGTTGGAAATATTTTAACTATCTTCTAAACTTGCCGACTTCACGAGAGAAAACTCTTATATATTTAAAAATTATACTTTCATTATTTACGTCGGTATAACCACTTTTTGAATATTTTAAAATGATTTCTTGTGTTAAACACCAAAACAGAAGAAAATAAAATTCATACATCACATTGCTCACAATTAACAATAGATTATTTCCCTTTCTTTCAACCAACTACTATCCTTGATAACTTTCGTTCATCAACAAATTGATTAAATTATCTCTATCACTTTTGTTGAGTTTATTTTGTAACTGTGAGTTGGTCGTGTTTTCTAGTATACAGGATCTAACTTTGTATCCTTATATATCTATATTAATATCAGCCATCAGCATCCTTTATTCTCTTATACATTATAATTAAATTAGTGAAACAATTTCAATGTGTAAAAATATTTAGTAATAAATAAAATGATAGAATATTAGGAAAATGGTAGAGCACAAATAAAAGTACAAATACTAACACATATTTGTATATTTCAATGTTATAATAGCATCCAAATATTGAAGTCTATAAATATGTGTTAGTGTTTTTAGACGTTTATTTGTGCTCTACCATTTTCCTAATATTTTATCATTTTATTTATTACTAAATGTTTTTGCTCCATACATTTGTTTATTTCAGGAACCTCTTGAGCTAGTGACAAACAGAGACCTGGTGACTTTTGATGATAACATAGTGCCAAGTTCTGATGAAATGGTGCCAAACACACCTACCCCTAAGAGAAGCGCCAACAAAAGCACAGTGTCAGAACGCGGAGATACAGCGACTCCTGCTTGTCCAGTCGAGAACACTCCCAATAAGTCCCCGACAAAACGAAAAGGGAAGAGGGTGCTCTACAACACCAACACCAGTGATGAGCAAACTACCTTCGTTGTACCCCCACAAAAGAAACTTACCAAAAATGCTGCCAACAAAGAAAACTCTGATTTCAGTGAGAGGGACATGAGAGCTCCCCTCAAGGCCAAACCCAAACAGGCTAAAAGAGTAAAGGAAAAATCTACCAAAAAGATTTCTCTGCCAGCTCTTAATGATAAAGTTAATGATGATGAGAATAACTTCCAAACAGTCACCAAGAATGGAGCAGAGAAGCAGGCAGTGAGTGTCCCAAGAGAGGAGCAGGAGAATATTGTGACTGTGCCACAGATTATGTCCGATAAAAGAGGGCACAAAGCATCCCTAGGAGCTGGAGAACAAAGCCAAGAAGTCATGGTGCCCTTCCAGAGCCCAGAGCAGCCAGGTACCATGCATCAACATAGTTTAATAGATACAGACAGACCTTGGCCATAGTTGGTAAACTCAGAGAATTGTGCTGTACTTAAAACTTTGGTTCAAATCATGGTGGCTCAGATTTTAATAGTTTTATTTAATGCGTTAGCAAGTAGGTTACAAGAGATTCATAATTTAAGCGTGGCTACAAATCCTTTATTATAAAATTCACTTACTTTTCCAGGTTTACCAGACATTCAAAAAAATTTCCGTCTTAACTTCTTTACAATTTTTCTTTTACAAAATATTTTAATATTTTTTTTTACATATTTTATAAAACAACCCTAATGGCTACTAAAGATAAAACATTATTTTAAGTTATTTTTCCAGTACCATTTTAATGTTTTAACTCAATAAGAAAAACCTCATTTCGCTTTATGAGGTGTTTTGTTATATTTGGAAGAAGGTATAGGAAAGGTGGATATAAACATATAAAAGGGGGACAAACACAATATGGCCTTTACAGTGAAAAGAAGAACACAATTCACACTTTACACTGCTGCCAATGGACAAAGAGGAAATGGTTGCCTCTTAGGTAATTGTGTTTTAAAACAAACACTCTATAACCATCTCATGTTTGTTTAAATATTTAGGTGCAGAATTAGTTAAGTATTTAAATTCCCTGATTTCTCCTTATTTTTTAAATAAATTACTTGGAATTTCTCTGTTTTTCCCCCGACATCTAAAAATTCCCTTTTTCAGGTTTACCCTGTCTGTAGCCACCATAAAATTGAACTCTTTTAGGTCCCAAATATATTAGGTATGTGAAATAACTAGGTTTTTACAATTCCACTATTTAGATATTAATATTTTGATATGAATACGACATAAATAACTAAATGAAGTTGAAATATTTAAAAAATATTTTATATTGGAAAAATGTTTAATGAATGCTGATATGTTGAGTTAATCACTACATGCAATTCATTTACTGCATTTTTTTTGTGAATCATTAATATGTAGTTTACATAACAGAACGATAAAAATTGAATATAAACATGTATTTTAGCCTTTAATATCTTTACTAGAAAAGTTCGTAATTGCTAAATTTATTTTCTGAAGCAAAATTGAAGCTTTGCACACCCATGAAATGATATTTAGGAAGTACATTTAATATGAGCTTCGTAAATGAGGTTACCAGGTCTTCTGTGGGGCCATAAGAAGCATAACTCAGACTCAAGCAATAGGCCAAGTTCACTCCTGGTAGTGTATCTGACTCTGTCCTGAAAGATAAGCTTATGCTCAATCCTGGAGGTTGTCTGACTCTGATCCAAGATATAGACTTTGGTAATATACAAGAATACACCAGACACAGCCTTACGGGAGTTTTGCTGTACTTCTTGACCTAGGTTGAGTCTTTGTGCACTGGAGACTGCTAGTTACAGTCCTAAGTGATAACAGCACTTCCAGGTGAAATATTTACAAACAACTCACAACATGTTTGGTTTAAAGGCTACAAGCTGGAAAACATTTCCAATAGTAGTGGCCTGAAACACACACAGTAGTTCTAGTACCAGCAATCCCCAACTCACCCTCTTCCAATGAACAAATCTTTTCAAACTACTAAGGGGGTCACTGCTAAGGATACAAGCCCAAGCAGCCATTATGTTTGAACGTATTCTTTTGTTTATAATTTATTCAATGACTAATTTGCTTGGCATGTTTGTGTGGGCGCCTTATAGCCCTTTAAACTTATAAAGTAATCTCATCTACCCACATCAAAGAGCACGTAAACTAACATCATGCTAATCAAGTCTAAATTGTAGTTGATAAGGTAGTGATATGAATGGGTGTAATTAAAGTATTAAACATTTTCTCCGCTATCTCTTGATGCAAATAGAGGTACACTTCCTATAAATTCTAACATCTTGACTTCAATGGTGTTATTAAATGAAGATTATCAGGGTGGGTAATGTAGAAGGAGTGAGTTGTTAAACATTAAACTAATCTCATCCAAACTTCAAATAAACGTAGGTACACAAAAGGATCAATGCGTTTGATTTTAACCTTTCCCTAGCCCACCATTTTGAGGCCCAAAATGTACAAAGTTTTCAAAACAAACAACATACATGTTTGGTGCTAGATGAGAAACAAAGCATTTTTCC
The DNA here is from genome assembly GCA_039000515.1 of Timema cristinae. Lineage (NCBI taxonomy): Eukaryota > Metazoa > Arthropoda > Insecta > Phasmatodea > Timematidae > Timema > Timema cristinae. The sequence continues at coordinate 82,779,349 of JBCFYV010000012.1, forward strand.
AAGTTAGCACGCCTTTAACATTTTGGTGGGCATGCAGACTAACTGTCATACTCATCTAGTTTGATTTGCTGGTGATGGAAAGGTCAGGGCTTGAAACCGTGCTGGGTTTATTGCCTTAAATGGTTTAAAACCTTTAAGTTTGAACTAAAACAGATTTTGACCAAACTTTATAAATTCTTTCAGAATATCTGCGAGTCACATTCTAGAGGCAGTGGAATTTGAATGATAAAATATAATAAAATGTACCAACATATTTATTGAAAAGCCATTAGTGGACATCAAACTGGATTAAAAAAAAGCATAAAAACCCAATTGTATTAGCATGTAATTAGTAATTTGATTTAGTTGGTTATTGAATAAACGTGGACTTCACTCCCTAACTTTTGATATTAATACTAAATTAATTTAATCTTAAATGTTGTCCATTGATTACAAACCTCATCTACAGTTGTCAATTTCAGTATTATAGCAATACAATCTATCAGGCACACACTTCTTTAGAAACTAGAAAATTAAAATGGATTTTTTTTAATGTATATGGTAGAGATTTAAAACAGATTATCCTAACATTTTGTCCGCGTTTCCACCCGTTTGGGTTTGTGATAGTTAAATTTTGATCTATTTTGTAAAGTCTTTGTAGCCACAATCGTCATAAGTGAACTATTCTCAAAATATGATTATTTTATGTAGACAATATTCAAAACATCTCAAATTATTAATGCCTTTGGAGATTTAAGACCTCTTTGAAAAATATCTTTAAAAAAATATTACTTGTATTATTCAAACATTAAAGGTTTTTCTTAACAATATCCCTCCTCTTTAAACCCATAAAGGGTATAAACCAGGGTTATGGAGTCTGAAGCAATTTTGGGTGGAGTAGAAGTCAGCCTCAAAATAAATGTATTTATAATTTGGATTAATAAATTTATTTGAATATAAATTCACAATGTCAAAGAAGTTTTCATGAATTAATATGTATTGGGGCATTTTACTGCCATCAATTTGTTATTATTAATTAATATACATTAGCCATTTTTGAAGGAGTCGGACAGTAGAAAACTAGAGGAGTCTTGGGTTGAAGCCTTGGCATGCTGATGTCACAGCCCTGGTATAAGTGAGGCAGTGAAGTTCAAATGTTCAATACAAAGAGCGGGTCCCGCTTAGCCTCTCCTATTGAATCCTGATCTCGCGACCAAGTGGTGTACCCCATGGCCTGATTAACCTGGTAGAGGTTGGGTTGAACCCCAGCAGAAGCCAAGTCAAGTGCAGATGATAGGCAGGGCTTAACTAACTACTTATTCCTACTCTTATAAATGTTGTTGGAATACATAATTTGAGATTGACATGCGGATCATTATTTGGTGAAATCTAACAAGTGAGGTTGGTGTATTTTAGTCCCTACTCACCAAAGATCGATTACTAAAAATGGTTAAATTTGCGCCCAAATATGTGCAATATCTGTCAGCATACAAGTGTGTTTTCACAAGGAACAAACACCCTAACAATCACATTTACCAATACACATTTGTCATCTATTTTGAACATGACCTTAAAGAGATATAAAGTCACTCAGACAATTATTGCAAATATAAAGAAAGTTTCAAATTTTAACATTAACATTAACATTTTATGTAATTTTAACTACGTTATTGTAAGGATTTTAAAATTGACATTTTTCAATTTTAGATGGCAACAATATTAAACTTTATGAAATGCAGCCTCCTAATTAAATTTCAATGTTTAATGTGGCCCTTATGGTCAATCGAGTTTGACATGCCTGTATTAGATGCATGATGTTTTATCTTGAAATTTAACCTAAGCATACATATTATTTAAATCTAGGCTTTGCTTTGAGGTGACCTTTTCACACTGGGACACAAGTGCCAGACACTGATGGAACACCAAGGTCTGACACTTGATTGCCAACAAACTGGGTAGGGTTTTATTATTTTGTATTACATTACATAAAATTGACTCAAGTGATTAGGATTGTTATTAGTGCTTCTCAACAGAAGAGAAATGATAATAAAATGTTTACATGCACATCCTCTACTAAGTGATTGGCTGGAGAAAGACTTGTTTTACACACTATTTGATGATAAGTGGCATCTCAAATGAGAGGATGACTTTCCACTTCACTTATAAAATCTTCTCTGTTAAATCTAAATTCATGTGTGGAAATATAAAAACATCAGGGTCTTAGACTTTAAATTAACAAGTGACTGCTTGCTGGTAGTCAGCAGAGCTACACACAGTGCCCGAAACTTGTGTCATAGTGTGAACGCTCCTATTGAACTAATGTATCTCAAGTGGTGACTCACCTGGACACATTGCCTATGTTCGACACATGTGTCGGAGCTCAGATACTGTCAAGACACTGACTGGTCCACACAATGTAGTATCCCAGTATGAAAGGCTCCATTCAATCCAATGTATTTTAAGACCAGACACAAGTGTTGGACACTTGTTTCCCAGTGTGAAAAGGCCCTTAGTCTTTAACCAGTTTGTAAAATATACATCTAACCCAAGTCACAGGCTGGAAACAGTCATGGATGTAAAGGTAAATATATACAGAATTTTCTTTTTAGCACCACATCTTACTACTGCTTGTGTTAAACGCTTATCTACTAATTGCACTAAAAGTTTTAGGGATTAGAAAGGCTATATTTATAGGAAGGGTAATCGCATTTGCGTGGAAGAAGAGTTGAAAACCATCTTGAAAAGAAAAACTCAGAATACCCAACCGAAATCGAACCTTGATCTCCCTGTCATCGGCAGTCTAGTCTACTGCGAGGGTAGCATGTTAGACCATGCGGCCACCAAAGTGGGTTATACGCATTAATTAGTTCAATAAGGAATTAATAGAGACTTAGTAATAGTATCTATTAAATTTTCAAAATTGAATATAAAAACCTAATTAAATACCCATATAATTAATATTTCTGGAATGTAATCAATTAATGTTAACATAACCTTTTACTTTGAGGCCTAGAAGACACACTATGTGGTGTAACATTTATATTTGTAAAGAAGTCTAAAAATCTAGAAATTCTATAATTCTCAAGGCAACCAATTTTAAACGTCGTTATAGTATGCACCTCAAATTCTTTCACAAGAAATGTCTATATCCTAGTTATTGAGTAGTGTAACAAGCTACAAACATCTGAACAGTACAATAACATGGAACTTAAAGATGTGTGAACATTATGTGCTTTATGATACAGTGTATTTCATCTTAACTTTACCGGTATTTGTAGTGTCAGCGTTGTGCTCCCTGGTGTCCTCCAATGACTATGAAGAAAGCCAGAGAGAAGTTGTGTGTCCATGTGGTCGCAATGAGGACATGGGGCTCATGATCTGCTGTGTTTACTGTGACACTTGGCAACATGCAGTGAGTAAATCTTGGAGTCCCTGTCCTTTCCCATCAGGATTAGTCTCAGAAAGCTATAATCAAAAGCTTTCAGGCAACAATCAAGACATTAATTGCTTTATTAAAAAAAACTGTCAAGGATTTAAAATAAATTTTTGAATGAGTGTTTATTTTACTTATTCCCTGACTTTATAACTGACATTAGTTCTGCACTAGCCAAAACATCAACACTAGTTACACCGACTTAAGTGGGTGGCATGACTAGCACTGGCAAATGGTTTGAGCCAGATCAACTTCACTAATGGGTGGCTTTCACTATTCCAGGCTGATACAGCTATTAAAATATCACTATTCTTCTATTTTACACTGATCACCAATAACCAACAATAAGAAACTGCCATCTAAACATCCACTTGACATTGTCACCAATGTACACACATCTGGGATGAGCTCAAAGTTCCTCCATACACTAGTGTAGCAGGTAAACGCCATTCACGGTAGGAATTACTCTGAAAGGTCTTTTTTTCTACCAATATCCTACTATATAATAGATTTATGGTAGGGACAAAGGCCTTTCAGAAGTCAATTCCTACCGTGAACAGACAATATGTTTTGTTTTGTTCTAGGTTTGCTATGGAATTCGAGGGGACAGTTTTGTCGAGAACCATTGCTGTGTGAACTGCGCAGAGGACGATAATCCTGACAAGCAGTGCTCGGACCCTGGATTAATGGACCGTGATGTCATCACTAGACAGGTCGCTGTACTGTACTGTCACTGAGGTGGTGGGATGTCATAACATATTAAAACTATTATTGTTTCTGTATTTTATTCAGGTTGGGAATTGTATTGGTGACTTTATATAGCCTTTGCATTCAAAATATTCTTTGTACTCTACATTAAAGGGTGACCTGGTGGTCGAGGGGTAAGGTGTCGGACTTCTGAGCTGGCGGCCGGGGTTCAATCCTCGGTCCCGGTACAGATTTATCTGATTACCAAACCCTTCCTTCACCTCTGACAAGACGTGTATTAATCACAACTTGTGAATGTGTGGAATGCCAGGCCTCCACCGTGGTTCGGATTCCACGTTAAACTGTAGGTCCTCCGTTTAATTTCACAATCACCCTACCATTACACATTAGCGTAAGTGCGTATAACCCAAACGGGTAGTAAGACGCGGTGCTAATAATAATAATAATCTACATTAAAACAAGGATAGAGGATGGGCATAGAATATTTTTGGCAAAACTTTGTTTTTTGGGGGTATTACAATGGTGACATAAGAGATTGGTTTGTTTGGGGAATTTTTTCTGGTCATGTGGGATTGAGTGATTGTTGGATTGTGAGGTTAACGGAAAAAAAATTGTAATAAATATGATTGATTTAAAATTTAATAAAAGTTGTCTCTTATAAAAATGATAAAGAGTTTTTCAGTAGCTTCAATAACTTCAAAAGGTAGCACAGCACATCCTAACATCCTTACAAAATATATTGTTTACAACATTTATACTTATGATTGTGGAAAACTAAGCATCTACGTCTGCTAAAAGAGTGTAATTTGTTTTTTATTTCTGCAATTTGAAGTGTTTCAATTTGAGCTGGTAGGCCACACAGGATATACTCGGGGGCTGCAAGGGGCCCCCGGGTTGGACATTCTTAATTTGTACAGTGAGGTGTAAATGGCCTGCAATCCCTTCCTCCATCCCCCATGTTGTGTTACAATATAATAATGTAAAGTAAGTGATAGTGAAGGAAGCCAAGCTGAAAGTATAGTTAGTTAGGCCTAGATATGAACAAGCACACTTATTTCTTAATTTCTTCTTACACCTATAACACTTTCCACAGTGACAAATTGTTTAAATTTTCAGAAATATTCCTTTTTCATATAGAGAAACACATATAATACAAAGTAAGATGTATTTCTAATTCTTCAAGCTTGTGGTTCCCTATAATATCTTACTTTGTATTATATGTGTTTCTCTATATGAAAAAGGAATATTTCTGAAAATTTAAACAATTTGTCACTGTGGAAAGTGTTATAGGTGTAAGAAGAAATTAAGAAAGAAGTGTGTTCATATCTAGGTCTAATATAACTATCCTTTCAGTTGGCTTCATTCACTATCACTTATTTTACATTATGATACAGTGTTTCTACACTGTTTTATTATATATTTCTAAGCCATTAGACAATCATTTATTTCATTGTTCCAATATAATTGTTGTTCCTCACATGTTTTGCATTTTTAATAAAATTATTTACTATTTGAGAAAACTTTTCCGCTTCCTCAAGTGTGCTCCAGCAGGGAACAGAACATATCAGATATGTATTACAAAATTGTTTCAAATCTGAATGACTCACCATTTAGTTTTATTCTGACCCTAACACTGTCAAAATGTATGCCTTACAGGCCATGTGTATTTATCGTCGAGCATTGATTCTATGTTCTGAGAAGTGTACCATTGGAGCAGAGATCTTATGCACGGAACTGCATCTCCAACCCGACAAAGCAGAGAAACTTCTAAAGTCACTCATAGGACTCAATGTCTTGCACAAAGGATTCAAAAACAGGTCAGGAGCTTTGTTTTATTGGCAAACACAGCATGAACACTATCAGCAACTTTGTTTGGAGATCAAGAGGGAGAGGGGAGCCAACTTTTTATGACATGTTAATAAAACAAAAACTATTATGAAAGGAAATCTCAATTTTCAAAATGTTCTAATAATGAAGGAATTCCTATACAGTTAACAGTGTTCTATATGTTGTTGTAGGTCCATGCTCAAAGTGAACAAGCAATATCTCATGGATACTGTGATTCCGGATCAATTCAAGGGATGATGTAACAGCTCATCAAATGTCATCGTATATTTGAGAAAAAACTGGGCTGCTGGGGAAAAAAAGGTTTATGATTTCATAAAAAGAGTGTCATAAAAGTTACAATACCTCTATTTAATATATGTGTTTATAATTATCAGAGCCCAGAAGTTGATGACCTTAAAAACACAAAAAATGCACTTAAAAATTGTGTATTAATGCTTTCAAAAATAAAAATATGCTCTTAAATTAATCAAATAATACAGTTAAAATTCATTTGATACCCATATTTTTTCCACACGTATACGGGTTTGTATGTTATCTATAGTTTTCTTATAGCACAGGCTAACATAACTTTCACGCAGAGTAAATTGGACCAAAAGAGAATGATTTGTTTGTCTTTATAAGAACTCGCGAAATCTAAGGTGATTTAGTTTTCCGAGCATAATATTAGCTGGTAACAATACTTTAAGCAACTCTTGATTGAAAGGAGATGATTTGATTTTAAAGGATGATGCACTTTAGAACAGCACTCATTGAATTTGTTTGTTGCTGCCCATTCTAAAGCACACTTATGTTTCTCACGACTGATATGCTGAGTAACAGAAAACTTTTTACTGCTGAAACTGTTGATTCACACAATTTAAAAAATAATACTTTCCCGTCCGTGGAAAAAACTCTTTCACCAAACTCATTGACTAACTGATATAAATGGTAGAGTTGTGATTGTTTGACTTTTGGCAATCTGCTCACTTAGAGATAGTACAAATAAATGGAAGTACATCAACTTAGATATACAATTTCAACTGACAATAATCTACTCAACTAATAAAACAATCAAGACTGTACCGCTGATGTAAATAATGCCTTACATTTTCAGTCTTTAGGAATTCCAAGCTAGCCAACCCTTTCTCCGGTATTGAGGTTTTCTATTGAAACATAAATAAGATAAGAATATAAAAATACATGCACAATTAAGTACTGTTCGGTCAGAAAACATTAAGCTATGCTCAATGTTTCATGTTTGGCCGTACTAATAATTACATGACAAAATTAATGCTACAAGTAAATGGAAATGATCAATTTGTGCATTAAAATATTACCTGTTGTGTGTTACAATTTTTATGTAATGATTCTAAAAATGACATGAAATGTATGAAACGAGTAAAAACAAGGAAAAAAAAAAAAAGAGAGATGTAGGAAAATGTAAAAAAAAAAGAGCTTAAAACGGTAACATCCTTCAAATATGTAAAAAAAAAAAACCACACACACAATAAAAGTAATGTTTTTGATATCAGGGCCCTGATAACTACTATTTAATTTGATTATACATGTGAAATTATATGCATTAAGCAAAATATAGTTTGTTAAATTAAAGAGAATTGCAGAAAAATGAAGCACAAATTAAAGTAAAAACACTAACATATATTTACAAAAACTTAGACGTTTCAATTCTTTCATGGCATCTTCAAGCATTGTTAATGAATATTTAGGGTGGGTGGTTTTCTAAACTTTGTGTGCCATTACTGTGCCAGTTCCCATCTTCTTAGCTGGGACATATTGCATTGTTGCTACCCTCCATCCCATGTACCTTTGTGTCAAGAAGGGTTTGGTGGGATGGAAAATAATTGTGCGGTTCATTTAATCTGGTTTATTGAAATAAATTAACTAAGCTACTAGTGTATAATGTGATGTAGGATTTAGAACTAATTGAAAAAGTTACTCATTATGCCAATGTCCTTACTCGGTAGTTCGTGCCCCGATCTATCTTCGTTGCTATAAATCTAGCTGGTGTCAAACACCCGACCACCTTGCGCTGTTTTTATCTAACTCTGACTTCCAAGATGGATTAGGGCGTCCTCCGCCGTGTAGAACTGGGACTCAAGCTGTAGGATATTCTCCCCACAAATTGGTTAAATTTGGAAGCCGAGTATGTAGAGTACTTTGGATTAGCCTCACTAGCAACAACATTCTTCTGTCCAGACCCCCCTCCCCTTCTTAGCTGGCACATCACTGGATAAGTCTAGAAAACTACCCAACCTAATTATTTATTAACAAGGCCTGATTCCAACCCTGTTACAACACAAATATCACCGGCCATTCAGGGAGAACAATATAACTTTTTTAAATTTCAAGTCCATTAGAAAAGCTTTATCTTTCACGACTAAGTTGGTATCACTGAAGCTAACTTTCTGTTTAGTCTTATTACTACTACTTCCTAAGGAATCTGCAATGAAAGCATCAAAATATAGATTTGTTTGTAAATTAGGCGTCTCTGCAAGCTCAAGTTTTTTTATCTGCATCGATTTCAATCGAATTTCTCATGCAGACTCAGAGTATTGAACCAAGCTGAGTTTGGGATGAATGAATATATAATTTTAAAACTTAATTATGTAAATAAAAACAAATCTGTATTAAAATTGTTTTAATTTTTTCAATGAAGTAAGACTCGTTTATTAAAAAAGTTTTAAAATCTAAATTGCTTATTTTTAAATAATTAAAAAAATTAAGTCATAATACTTTATAAGAATAAGTTTTAATATACTGTGATGGTAACCGAAAAGTTAATTATGATTCAATTTATTGTTCCTAAAGAAAGTTAAAAAAAGCATCCATGAAAATGTTTGGATTTGAAGATTTTTAAATATTAAAAAAATAACTCATTTTCCCCTGTAAATGGAGTGCAGCTCTGCATTTGGTGGTGGCCTCTCAACAGTGAGAAATTAGAGAAAACTTGATTTTTAAGATATAGTACATTTTTACACGAGGGTGTAGGGCCTACTTGTTACCATCTTGCACTAAGCTACTTGTGTTTTAATATCCCTATAGACAATGGCAGCAATGTAAAGTGTGAACTATGTCCTTTTCTGTGTAAAAAACCTATTGTGTTCATTCCTTTTATGTTTCTATTCACCTTCCTACACCTTCTTTCAAATGTACCTAATACAATTACCTCATAAAGTGAAAGATATATAAAATATATACATATATATATTTTTTCAAATCCAATGTCCATTTTGGTGTTTGTCCTTTATGTTATTATTTTTACTTGTTCCTATCATTATTTACAAATTTCCTTTTTCTTCATTTGGTCTCTGGATTCATCTTTTAGTAGGAAGTTGCGTACACGTTTCACATTCCCTTCTGATTAGTTTCAATAGAATTAAAACTAGGTCGGGGGATTGAGCGGTAACAATACATTTTCTTTAAGAGGCAGCCTTACTTTGTCCATTGGCAGCGATGTAAAGTGTCAACTGAGTTCTTTTCTTTTTGTTCCTTTTATATGTTTCCTTCCACCTTTTCTGTACCTTCTTCCAAATATAATATGATTACCTAATAAAGTGAAAAGAAGGTTTCCTTATAGAAATATCCCTACAGAGAAATTAGAGATACCTTTCTATATATCCTTTTATATAAGCCTCATAAGCTCTTAATTTCTTCAACAAAACTATTTTACCCATTTGCAGACCTTGACATTCCCATGGACATCTGGTTTACAATAGCCTCTTTATTTAAGTTTTTAGTCCCCCACCCCCGTCCTACTCTCACCCTAACCCAAAACATCAAACTTCATTTGCATAACACAGACCAAAATGTAGAGAGAAAAAGTAAACAATTAGTCATTCACTACCAGACACACAATACAAGACAAAGAAAGAACATTGTTCAGAAACCTTCAAATTGTGGCTCTAGTATCTATTTAAATCGGAGCTTGAAATCCAAATATTTGTAGAGCCCTGTTGTAAATGTGTGTGCTTTTACTTGTTTGTGCTTAATTTATCTAAAATTCTGTATTTATTTAGTTAATTAGATATTATATTCAACTATATTGTAACTATTTCACACTCTTCTTTAAAGGGAATATAATTAGTGTAAACTGTGTTCCTCAGGTCACAGGGTTGTTTCTGTTTTTATTTGTTACTGTAGCTGTATGTATTTTATGTGGTAAAAATAAAACATAATTTACAGATTGATTTTAAACTTAAGTTGATAACTACTAAAATATATATATTGCTTGTTGATATATTTGTTTTTTGTGACTTGTTCCACAATGACAATAATTAAGTGAAAGGTTCTTTCAAACATTGATTTAACATGGATTTTCTTTATACTTATTAGTTGTCTGCAAATTCGAGTTTTAAGGTGGGATTGAAGCGGACACAAGAAAAGGCCAGTTTTTATGGCAAATCATTTTTTTCGTTGCCAAAATACATAAAATATTGCTCCAATACAACTGTAAAGATTAATTATATTCACATGTTGATATCAACAGTTCCTAAATATCTGTCATTAGCATGGTGGCATTGTAACCAATTTTTAAATGAAGAGAAAAAGTTGTCATTAAAATCTAGAACACCCTTGACAGATATTCAAGACATTTTGAGGTCATCATCTGAAGAAAATTAAATACTATGTTTTTACTGGTGCAATATTTTATTTATTTTGTCCAAAAAAGGGTTTTGCCCTAAAAACTACAAAAACACTGTTTTTTCTGGCGTCTCTTTCCATCCCACCTTAAAACATTTACATAAAAAAATCTTATTGTTCTCATAATTAAGTATATAAAATAAATGCTATAGTTTTGTTAAGATACTAATACTATGTTAATTTTATAATAATGGAAAATGATAAAAAATAAAGAGCATGTTAGCGTTTTTTCCTCAGCATTCTCCATCTTTTTTATCTTTAAGGACTAGTAACAATGGTTCCTCATTGCTTTAGTCAATTTTATACAATAAAATGCTTCACAGTTTGTTAGCAATTAAGTGTCAAAACACCAGTGTCCCATCATTTTTCGCTACAAATATCAGTGACAGTCACTAGTGTTCAACACTTGTGTGCCAGTATGAAAAGGCTCTTAGATCATCACACTGTTATTTAGGTTCTGGTCTCTCTTACCAATGTCAATCTTGTCTTCTGCATTCAGACTGTTTCACTGATACAGATTTCTTGTAAAAAGGTTGTTGGTGTCAAAGATTTAAATTCAGCCAAATTACCAGCAACATAAGTTACTGGTCTTGAATTAATTATGGCCTCTCATTATCACATATTATGTTCAGCTCTTCAAAGTAAAGCGATGCTTGACCCAATGTCCATCTTAGCAGTTTCTTTACAGTTCTGGCTAGCTTCTTCCACCATACTCCCCATCAGACTAATGTTGGGGGGTGAATATTTTAATGATTTCCTTCTAATCCAATCTCTTAGAGGCGCTGTTAAATCCAACAAAATTGGTCCCATATAATACACAGATTGTAAATGGTTTTGATTCAAGTGTTAAGATAAAAATAATATTTTACATTTAAATTCAAGAGCCAATAATGAGGTTTTTTTTCACTGCTTAACTACTATAAAAATCAGTGTATCTTCAAACTACAGATTATAAACAAAACTTCAAACTGCCACATATGATTGATCCCACACAAGATGCAAATACATTCTAAAAATTGAACCCCACGAAAAAATGAACTGAACAAGATTAAGGGCCAATCTTACATATGTCTCGTCAAAGTTCTTGTAACTTAAGATTCAGATGGACATCATGGGGTTTTGCAAATCTCTCTTCCAAGTAGTTCCATGTATTATCACCTCATCAGAGGTAAGCTGCTGTAGTTATGGCAGTCACCACACTGACCCCTCTCACCCCCTCTATTTTACCCCCCTTTCAGAGTGTTCTTACATTCCGAGGCAGCCCCCCCCCCCCCAAATCCTTTCAATTTTGTTAATTGCTACTCAACAAAAGACAAGTTATCACCGTTATACTCTCCAAGGAGTGATGGCGAGTTTTGAGCCACAATCTCGGGTGTTATATTATTACGTCAAAGGACAAGGACTCGAATCCCTGTCAAAGTACAATTTTTCTGAGTTACCTTAGAAAATCATTATTTACAGTAAATTATGACATTTTTATTTTGTTTGTTTATTACTGTAGAAATATATAAAAATATTTTTTCTTACTTATATTTAAAAAAATATAGCCATTTCTTTTTGTTTTTTTTCAGTGACATAGTTTTTACGGCCACTACTTACGCTAATTATTTAAATACATGGTATAAGGAAGTTATCCTTAAAATAAGTGTACCACAATTAGTTTGTACAGAAGATAGAAAAACCAAAGTGAAAACCACACTTTTATCTAGGTGATAGCCTGATAAAATTGGAAATATCTTTAAAAAAATTAATGAGTTAGAAATAGGTGGCCAAAGTTGGTGAAAAATTGCAATTTTTTACATTTTATTTCAATTAAATATAATTTACGTACTGTACATCTACTTCACTTTACAAATAGGCCCCACTGTTAACTTTTTTTATGAACACCATACAAACAAGAACATTGTATTCTATGATCTTAAAAAAAATCAAAATTAAATAAAACTCGTTAAGCCATGTTTCCATTTAAAATCATTAATTATTATAATATAATTATAACCCATCCAAAACCAAGTTTTTTCTCTTTTATTGCCACATTCAAAACACAGGTTATCAACGGCTTAATTTGATTGGGTTGAGATGAGGAAGGTAGCTAAGAGAAAGTGAACCTACATTTGCCTGGAGTAAAGATTGGAAAACCGTTAAAGATATATAGACACACATTTAACGTAAAAACCATCTTCAGTTCACGCAGATGAAATTCAAACCTCGACCTCCCCATCAATGGCAAGCAACGGCTGTGGGTAACTAAACTTTGTAAACTAATATATACTTTGTCTCAACACCTTGGAGTGAAAATATTGTGATCGTCAACAATTTGAAATTCAGATTTTGATAAATGTCGACGTTTCATGAAACAAAAAAAGTTGTTTCCGCAATGCCACCTGACTTTGAACCTTGGTTTGGGTTAGAACAGAAACCATTTTACCGTTTGGGCTAAAACTTTGTATCTGGGGGTTACATAGCCCCCCCCCCCCCCACCTCTAAGGTGTTTTTGGAATTAAATATCTAACCCTAAATTTAAGGCTAGTTTATTGAAAGGCAAAAAGATAATAAATCTATTTTCTCGAAATGTGCTCTAATGATTTTGATTAAATTTGATATCTAAACAGTGTTTATCATTATAAACAAGATGGACATTTTCATTTTCTCATGAACATGACTTTGAGGGTACTTTACATAGGGGAGATTTTCAAATTTTCATCATTTCTTCGCAACTATTTGAGATTCGTAATAACTTATCATTTTAAAGTTGTAGTATTATTAAATGGTATTTTTTTTTATAAAACCAATAAGTTTTGAGCTTAAACAAATATATATACATTTTAGTCAGGAGTGTAGTGGAACGGGAACATAGGGAATGCCGTTCTGACACTTTTTGGGAATTTTTTTTTAAGTAAAGTTTTATACTTTGCAATTCCAAGTTAACTAATTGATTTTATATCAATATTATGTTAACACTTTTTTCATACTATTAATCAATATATTCTGATGAAATTTACAGTGCTCTATGCGAATTCCTGGAATTTTAGGGGAAGTGCGTTAAGTAAGTTTCTGTCTTGGTAATCATTAAAAAGATGCTCCAAATAGCTTCTAGAGGCACTTGTGTTCTTATGTTTGTGCAAGCCTTTCGCCTACAGCAGTTGGGGGTCCCAAAACCCCACTTATACTTTGGGATTACTACGACCTTGCTATGTTTAAGGATTATTTTCATATCACGCCCAAGCTATATTAGGTTTGAAGTTGTTAGGTTTGGGGATTATTTTCATATCACGCCCAAGCTATATTAGGTTTGGGGATTATTTTTATTTCACGCCAAGGTTACATAAGGTTTGAAGTTGTTAGTTTGAGGACTATTTAAATATCACGCTCAAGCTACGTTAGGTTTGGGGATTATTTTCATATCGCGCACAGGTTACATTGGGTTTGAGGATTTTTTTTCATATCACACCCAGGCTATTTTAGGGCATGTAGGGCAAAATCACACAGAACACACTTAAACACACTAATACACTAACCCACTGGGCACTCAAAAAACGTTTTTGTCTGACACTGTTCTACTTCGTGCGGCGCAAGGGTCAGCCCTATCGTGTTCAACAATCTGTACATCACTGACCTATTCTTATACACTCCACCTCTGACCTCAGTGGGTGCGAAGTGCCATCTATCAGTACAAATTTCAAATAGTCCACACGGTGTGATGTATGTATTACGGTTAATAGATAAATACAAACGATTTAAAATAAACCATTCTAATTGGTGTTCATTCACTTCAAGAATTTTTAAAACTTTTTTTTGTTTAAACAAAAACGTAACATAATTCTTCCTCGTTATAAAATTCCAGGAAATTCTTTCGTTCCAAGTATTGTATCTCTTCGGTATTTAAAATCTTTGGTTCCTTAGAACTTGTATCTCATTTTTAAAGTCATCATAATCGAACAATAAATCACCCATTTCACTATATAAATAAATGTAACCTCACTTTAATAATAACAATTGCCTTGAAAACAATATGGCGGAGTGTTTAACGTCGTTAATGTGGACATTATGTTTGCTAACCGTAAGGTAGATCTCACATTGACTTTACGAGGACACAAGCGCTAACCAAACATTGTAAAATCAAAAGTATTGTTTGTCATCACTTAACCTTATGTTAAGTCCTAATGAATAGACTAACATGACATTGTAAGATTGAGCCTAAGCCTACTTTCGACAAATTATTTGCACAGTGGAATCGGCCTAGTACTCATAAAATTAAGCTGTGTCTGTTCTGAACACACAATGTTATTACCAGTAAGATGTGGATGCTTTGCATTGAGTATGTGATGGTAAGGTAGTAAGGTATACTCCATTCATGGTAGGAATTACTCTCTGAAAGGTCTTTTTTCCTACCAATATTCTACTATATAATAAATTTCTAGTAGGGAAAAGGCCTTTCAGAAAACAATTCCTACCCTGAACAGACTTTAGTAATCATCAACATACACTTTCCAGGCTATGGCTGGGTCAGTTTAGTAAAATACCTTCGTCTTCCTCTATTCTTTCTGTTATCTGCTCCTCCCTTCTCCTCTTTCTTGGCCTCCCTTGCGGTCTTTTTCCTACATACTTCATTTCCAATATTTTCTTTGGCATCCTTTCCTTCTCCATCCTAATTACATGCTCAAACCATCTCAGTCTTGCTTCCTCTACTATCTCATGTACTTCTTGTACCTTTACTCTTACCCGAATAACTTCATTCCTAATCTTGTATCAGTCAGCCTGGGGAAGGGAACCCAACAACAAGACATTGGTCGGAACCTTGAGTAGAGATCAGACAGTCGGAGCCTACAGCGCAGATCGTTTTTACATGTCAAGAGCACCAGGTACCCCGTATGAAGCAGTATTAGACAAACTTTACTGTTTAGAAGAAACTAAACGTCAGCAGGAAGAGGTCCTCCCTGGCAGCAGACCGCACAATCGAAGCTCATAGCCTGGGTAGCATCACATTATACAACACCGATTCCTCACCAAATCCTTGTACAGACTTCATCGTCCAATAAGCCCAACAATCAGGATGGCTGAAGATCACTTAACTGCCCTCCTAAATCGAGTTGAAGAATCAATGGCAACTCAGGAAGAGAGATTCCGGAATATTGAACAAAGACTGGGAGGCTGTACGAGACCCAGGGTACTCTACCACAATGCTCCACCGGCCGCGGCGGCAACTCCTGCGACTGCACCGTTGATCACCCCAATGCCGACTCCAGCGACATGGGAATCCCTAAATCCAGTAGATGCCGTAGGACAGGGTATGAAATTTCAAGTCTGAAGTCACTAGCCAGACTAAAATCTTTGGTTGCCACTATTTTATATTCATGATGATTTTTTTTAAAAGTACATACTTTTAGCACGTTATATATTTTTGTATAGTGCTGCCTTTCTGCAATGAAGTACCACTTGTCAATCACAGCTGATGGGTCAAACTGACAGGGAGGGTCTATTTACAGAAATTCTGGGCAAATCATCTAGTGTCTCAATCTTAAGAGAGTTCCTTTAAGCCATCTTGAATATGTTGTAGCAGCTGAAGCCCCTCTCACATGAAGCTGTGGTAGAAAAGCACAAAATGTGAGAATCTTGAGCAAATTGTGGAATCTTGTTGAACACCTTTCACTATGAATCTTCTCCAGCATCTGATTCAATGCCAGTGAAGGGAAAAAAGTTTGTATACTGCATACTCTGCTGACAGAAGATACACTTTCTCAATAAATAGGCTTAGGTTCAAGTATAAATATATGAAGAGCTTCTTTATTTCTTCCATCTCAAATTGAAGAATTTTTTCTTTGGGAAACTAACCCAAGGTGTACGAGGAGTGAAGGAGGGAGGGAGGTGTGGCGCAGAAGTTTTTCTTCAAATGGAGGGGAAATACTATCGCCTGGAAATAGAGGTTTGAAATCGCAAGTTTCCAAGGCACTTACACATGCTGGTTTGAGATACGAAAATCTGAACCTACGTAGTTTTGCTATGTTTGAAATAAATTTAAAAAAAAAAACAAATTTTAGTCGCCAGACTCAAATGTTTGGCCGTCAATAGCCACCAAAAATCTCGAGCCTTGCCGTAGGACTCCCTGTAGACGAAGTCACAACACTGCAATTGGCCCTATCCCTCTGACCGAAAGGACTGGAACTCCCACCGAGAAGAAAGAATCACCTCATCAACTTCAGCTTCTTTTTTTTATTTATTTACAATATTTATCCCGATTCCTAGTGTGAAGCTTGGGACCTAGATCTACATCTTGAATTAACATTACATCTTTTTAGCTATGTTCCTTTTTTTTAAAGATACAATACTAAGTTTAGAATAAGCACCTAAATCTAAAAGTTCTATTTATCCTTACCTATACCTAACCTACTAGTTGGTCCGCCCCAGGTATATTATGCCCCCGGTACCCTGCCCCACTGGGTGTGCCACCACACTCTGGATCTAAAAGTCCCCAGATCGGCGAGAGCCCCAGCGGGGGTGGGTATCCCCCTCTCCGCCACCTGGAGAGGCGCCCTACCGGAGATTTCACTCCATTTAATACCCACAATATCACCACCTATAGACTTACAACTAACTTAACCTGAAGATATATAAAAATACTTAATACTAACTTAACCTAAGTACAAGTCCTTCTTATAGTTGGCTGCAGGGTCTTTCAGTTGTTATCGCCGATCCATTTTTTGAACTGAAAGCAGCCATCCGATGGATCAATGGATGGACCAGATGCCTGACAGCTCCAGCCCAGCATCACACATTTGTCGCCAAGTGGGCTGGATCCTATGAGAAGGGTGCTCGCTATCTGCTGATTGATCTGTTGAAGGACCTCCACCCTGATCCCATCTGGTCCAGGTACCTTCTTCTTTTTCATTTCAGTCACAAGTCTTATTACCTCATCCTGGGTTACTGGATCTGTCACCTAATAATTGTTGTAACTACTCGTTTAGCTTCATTCTACCTTAAGCTACCAGACCAGTGTCATCAAATTCTCATTCATTGTGCCAATCTCGTATACATTGAGGTGACACAAGGCTGGCTGGTCGAAGTTGCAGCACCGGGAGGGAACGTCGACATTGGAATATACCCTTCAGGCTTCCAAGCTCCTCAGATACTAGTCTAAAGGGACAAATCAGACGAGAAGGATGTCAACGGGCCACAGAACAAGGCGATAAGGATACTTCAGAGAAGAGTACCTCACATAGCCATAGAATATCTGCAAAACTTGTAATAACCTTGTATTACCTTGTGTACTTATTTTGTTATAAAGAGAATTGGGAGAAATCCTGGTCCTCCTTTATTGTGGTTCAGCTGTCCCCCTGGGACCTTCCTTCTTTTCATGCGAGCCCTGTCTATAGACAGGTATAAAAGTGAAGAAAGAGGAGGCCTTGGGACCGAGTCGGCCAGGGAAAGGGAACCCAACAACAAGGAGTAGTAACGAGGATCTTAATGCAAAAGTAGGAAAAGAGAGATGAGAGTTTGAGGAGGTCTTAGAGAAAAAAGTATAGGGAGAGAGAAACGAGGAGGGTAGAAGATTGTTGGAACTAAGTGCAAGAAATTAAAAAAAAAGTTAAGAGGAGAGAGAACTGTACCTAAGAAAGGCAAGAAGCTTGATACCCAAGGATGAGATGCAAAATGTAGAGGTGGAAAGGTTTAAGAACAGTTTGGTGGGAGCTGCAGAGGAGGTATGTGGAATAAAAGAAATACATATAAAAATGATCAATTTTTTATTCGTGTAAAACAAATATTCTCATCCAAAATGTAAAAGCACGGCCTTAATGACCCATTCAGTTGTCTAAGTGATCAAAACAACTTGACAATAGTTTATATGTTTTGAATGAAAGGAGTCTACACGCAGAATAAGGTTCCAGGCTCATGTTGTCTGGTTTACCAGTAACAGGGAGCTTGGGTTTGAATCTTGACCAGGTATTGTATGGTGGTTTTAAAGAAACTGTTTCTCACTCTCCTTATATTCAATAAAGAGAAAACTAAACTTTCAAACCAGTTTCTTCTGTGATTGGTCCTACAATGATCCAAAGTAGCCTCAGGATTATTTATATATATATATCTCTATACATAAAAGCTTCCATAAGAAATGTTAATTTGTAGATGAGCAAGGAGAGGTTACAAAGAACTGGTAATTCTTCTGTTCCTCATCTTTTGAAGCCAAGTCTCCAAGAGTTCTGGTCCAGACTTTGGTCTATTGTGATAGTAGTAGTGCTCGGGCGGTGTGCCCTCCTCCAGGCGCACAAAGTAATGACAATGAAAATACTCCACCTTTCCAATGCGGCCGCGTGCATGCCGTCGGATTCCCTTGACCACATGACCCTTGCCTACCAATGATTCCGCTAGGACAGACAAAACACACAAGCGGTTGGCAGCTAAATCTTAAAATAGAATAGTGATTGTTAAAACTGGTTATAGTTTGAACCTCTCAGGTTGTTTTGTTGGGGCCAGCAATTGACCTTCATAATGATCCAAGGGCAAGCATGCCAGGCATACTCTTATATATAATTTAATGTAGGATGTAATTTAATCATGTGATATGCTCTTTGAGTTTTGAAATAAAGATTGTATGTATTCTACATTAAATGCCAAAGTGAATAAAAGATTGTTCTAGAAATTAATGTACATGGAGCTTGTAATACAAACTGGCTTTGTTTAGTTTATTACGATGATGTGAATGAGGAATTTAAGTAAATAATACCAGGTGAACGTCTTTTTCTCTAAGACCAAAAGATCCATTTTGATGAATCTTCACGTTTTATATGCCACTGAACCCAAAACGTGGGTTTTACCTATCTTTTTGTCTCTAAGACCAAATATAAAACAGTTTAGTCGATTTTGTTCAAATTTGATATTTAGATGTTGTATGGCTACAGTATACCTTAAGACTTTTTTATTTTTACCATAGTCCTTAAATTTTACTGATGAGTGAGTTTTGAAATTTCTAAATGGGTATCTACTATGTTTTTTTTACAATACACATAATTTTATATAAATTTTGTTTTTCTTAAAAAAATTAATTTTTTAATAGTTTACTGATGACTGATTAAAAAAAAGCTAACAGTTTTGTTTAAAATTGGTACCGAGGGACGATTTTTTTTAAATAACCTTTTAATAGTTAGTTCAAAATAGGTATCTGGGAAGAGTTTTTAAATTATACTGGTATCGTAATTTTTTTAAATATAAATAGTTTGAGGATGATTTACAAAATTAATAAATTGATTTTGGAAAATTTGTAACCTTTTAAAAGGGTTTTTAAAAATGTATAGTTTTTATTGTGACTAACAAGACAATTTTTTTTGCACACCCTAATGAGAATGCTGTCCTTCCTTACCTGTGGCTATCAGTGCTTTACTTAGAGTTCAATGGGATTTCCCATCATCTCTTCAGGATCCCTAATTTTGAAATTTGTAAAAAAACTCGTTATTCATGATCTTGCAAACGGCAGGCTGTACCAAAATAGAGTTTATTTTAAAATCTTTCTATTGCCATACGAGTCGATGTGGCATTGTTTCGCTTACAAATGAGTTTTCAATCCGCTAACACTGTAAAACCATTACGTCCCAAAGGAGTGAGAATATGTGACAACATAAAGCGCCATTGTACAAGATATGTAAATGAAAGTAGTCACTATTATTGTATCGAGTGCCTCATGTCATATGATTTATCAGGTTTTATTAGAAAACCATATTTCATTTGTTTGCAACTAAGTTTACTTTATCAAAATTTACTCAGTTTAAGTATCAGTTAAACATATTTGTTTTTCAATAGCTTCTTTAGCCCATTTGGTAGCATGCTTGTCTGAAGCTTTGAAGTTCACAAAATTGATCACAGCTCGAATATAATATTTTAATTTTGTCTGAGTAAAAAATCACTTGTTAATAATGTGAATTCAGTACAGCGTTATTTTATTTTCACAAGTATTTTTAAGACATAAATATGCGCTAAAGGTTTTTAGTATCTTAATAATAATTAGCTTGCTTAGCCTTATTATTATGTCAGAGAAACCATTAATTTAATTTTTATTAATTTAAAAATTAATGTACTGTTTTTAATTCACCTTGTTAATTTAATTTTAAAGAATAATATGTGGTTGTCTATGTAAGCTCAAATTACCTTGTATATGTTTATAAAAATATTTAAAACAAATTGTATGCTTACTAATACTAATATTAAAGTGGTTTTTTTTTCAGTCTGGTACAATTAAAAAAAAATTCTAACAGCCAAGGTTTGAACACGAGAACTTTAGATTTTAATGATGTCACATTGCCATCTAAGTCAAATTGGCGGTTAGAAAAACTTAAAAAACTAAGATATATTATTGCTATTTCACACAAACAATTACTTTTATTAAAGGATTAAATGAAGTGTCCAAAGCAAAAATATTTTTTACCCCTGCAAACCTATCTTGTTTAATGGTATGTTTAGTTCAACAAAATCACTCTCAGAAGGTTTCCACTGAAGTGAGGGATAACATCCATTTTGTTTTTATTGTGCTTTACTCACCAGACAAGCCCTGTCTCGCACGGTGTGAGGCTGGAGGGGAGCAGGCAAAGTGATAGACAACAAAGTGGTCGACACGAGAGGACAAAGTGGTAGACAGCAAACTGCTAGACACGAAGAAACGACACGAACCAAGTGATCGACACGAGCTGGACCATGTGATAGACAACCAACCGGTAGACAAAATGAAAACATTTATTTGGAAGGCTGGGTGGGTCAAGTGGCCGACACGACTTGGACCAACTGCTAGACAAGCTCAAGTATAGGAGTACAAAGTGATAGACAACCAAGCGGTCGACACGAGAGAACAAATCTGTAAAAAGACCAACTGCTAGACACGAAGAAACGACATGGACCAAGTGATCGACACGAGCTGGACCATGTGATAGACAAGCTCCCATATAAAAGGACAAAGTGATAGACAGCCAAGCGGTCGACACGAGAGGACCAACTGCTCGACAAACATCGAGATGAATCCAGTTAAGAGTGGCTCAAGTGACAGACAAGTTATTTCAAAACTAACAAAGTGATAAACATGGGCTTAGAAAGTTGGGTATAAGGATGGTCTGGATCCTCCTAGAAATTGCTGCCCTCCCGACACCCTAGATTTAACTAGCCCAAAAAGGGTGAGGTCCACTTATATGTGTATAAACTTAAACCATCGTGTTTTTAATTTTAATAATTTACTTACACATTGCACACCTTAAAATATATTTTCTAACACTAGTTTTGTAATCATTTTGAATAAATAATAGGTTTTGATACACACAATATGATATCTGAAAATAAACAATGTTTCTCTGAATGAAACGAGTTATCGGATCTGAGGAAAGGAGACAAACGTTTTGTTATAAATGGTAAAATCATACTTTAAGAACTAACAAGATGAAATAAAATCTTATATAAAAGAGCAACTGCCAGAAACTAGGTTGGTAGCTTATGATCAGGGTTCGATTCCGCCAGGTGCAGTGAGGGTGATTTTTCTTAAAAGGTTTTCCACTTTGCCACCACGAAAATTCAAGTGCACTATATATAAATTTAATCTTCCTCATTCTCAACACATTAACGTAATTAGTAAATAAGCGTATAACCCAAACAGGTGGTAAGACACAGTGCTACAAAACAAAAATCTAATTGCACTAATGGATTAAAGAAGAAATCTTGTTATTATAAGATATGTACTCTCATTTGCATGTAGGGAGAATGTAAACCATTAATGAAATATCACCCTCCATACACCCGGCTGGATTTGAAGCCTGATATTCCCGTCAATGACAGTCCAGTCTATTTTGAGAATGACGCCTTAGACCATCAACCATCGAAGCTAAGAACATTTTGTTGACGTTGCGTTAGCACCAGGTTTATTAATAGGTTAGAATAAGGAGCTAAGTTAAGATGAAATAATCCCGCATTAGTGTAAAAGTTAGATGTAAAAATCACAAGGGTGGTAACTATCAGCACAAACCACTCAGTCGGAATGATTACTCTTATTCAAGCTACTCTAAAACCTTATTAGACCGTGTGACAAACAGCGTTATTTAGGAGGTCAAACAATACCTACACCTAGCATACAGTATTATTTAGGAGGTCAAACAATACCTACACCTAGCATACAGTATTATTTAGGAGGTCAAACAATACCTACACCTAGCATACAGTGTTATTTAGGAGGTCAAACAATACTTACACCTAGCATAATGTTATTTAGGAGGTCAAACAATACTTAGACCTAGCAAACAGTGTTATTTAGGAGGTCAGAAATACTTAGACCTAGAAAACAGTGTTATTTAGGAGGTAAAACAATACTTACACCTAGCATAAAGTGTTATTTAAGAGGTCGTACAATACTTACACCTAGCATAAAGTGTTATTTAGGAGGTCAAACAATACTTACACCTAGCATAGTGTTATTTAGGAGGTCAAACAATACTTACACCTAGCATACAGTGTTATTTAGGCAAACAATACCTACATATACATTTTAAGCAAAATCTTTAGATCCGTTAGAAAACAATTCCATTCGTGTTATTCTTTTATAAGGTTATCATTATTTCGAGTTATTTTCACCTAAATTCTTACTTTAGCAAACCCTACAAAAATATTTCAAATAGTGTATGGTTAAGTTGATGGGTGGTGGGTGGGGGGAATTATTTGAGTGTAAACAAGGACAAGCGTGTATTGAATTAACTGTTCTGTCACTTAGCCCACTCTTAACTGGATGATATCAAAGATTGTCAAGCAGTTGGTCCAAGTCGTGTCGGCCACTTGACCCACCCAGCCTTCCAAATAAATGTTTTCATTTTGTCTACCGGTTGGTTGTCTATCACATGGTTCATGTCGTTTCTTCGTGTCTAGCAGTTGGTCTTTTTACAGATTTGTTCTCTCGTGTCGATCGCTTGGTTGTCTATCACTTTGTACTCCTATACTTGAGCTTGTCTAGCAGTTGGTCCAAGTCGTGTCGGCCACTTGACCCACCCAGCCTTCCAAATATTTTTTTATAGCTTGTCGAGCAGTTTGTTGTCTAACAGTTTGTATGGTGCCAGGCTGGAGAGTAGAATCTGCTCGCTAGTTGATGACATGATGTCAGCTTTCGATGCTCAGATGTTAATAATTGGGGGTGTGTGAAATGAGAGAAATATGCTAGGGACTCACCACCTGCACATTTCAAAATTAGGATCTCAGGTGACTGTGGTGCCATATTCTTTTAATTTAGGAACACTCACCTACCCAGAGGTTGCTCTTGAATTCTACATTGTGTTTAGCGACTGCCATCTCCTGGGCCTCCTGAATGGTATCCTTCACAGCTGTGGCTCCTTTCTTGAGCACAAAGCTGAGCTGTTTGAGTGCCTCATCCACAGAGAGACCCCGCACCAGACACGCAATGTACCACATCTTCCACGGACTGTACTTGATGTTGGTCTTCATGTGGCACACATACTGCACACACAAAGGTTGGTTTATCATCCTCTTCCAGGACAAATGCTTCTAACTTAATTGCTCAATTTTGGTAGGAGTCAGAATCGGTAAAAATGTACTAACCCTGGCTTCAAAATAAAAATGTATAATATTATAACAATATTTAATAACTATATTATTTTAATTTTATACTTTTCTTCTTCTCCAGGACCAATATTTGTAATTTGAATTGACAAATTTATTTAAATACACATTCACAATGTCAAAGTTTAAGCTCTCCATGAAGTCATATGCTTTAGAGAATTCTATTGCAGTAAATTTGTTATTACTAATTAATATATTTTAGCCATTTATGTAAGAGTTTGCGTTGGAGTAAGACAATAAAAAAAATATAGGGGTGAGAATTCGATTTGAAGGCTTGGCGTACCGACTCCACAGCTCTGTCAGTAGGTAGCCTAGTTCAAATCTCAGAATATTCATTTGGAGCCTAAGTTTGTGGGGTTTAATAAAATATTAGACCCTTACAGTACCACTTGCATTAAGTGTCTACACAATGAGTTATTTCCTCACAAGTCCCTTGTAACAAGGTGGAGGAAAGATTTCAAATTTGGGAGGCAAATAAAGCAGGCTAGTAACATTGACAAGCGCTAGATTGTCACTCAAAGAACTTCAAATAAAAGTTCCAGGGCCAAGATATTAGTTTAATATTAGTGAACTAACCAAAGCATGCAGCTAGATGTGAGGGGTGGGCCTATCACAACATCACACTCAACAATTCAATTTGAATCAACACAATTCTTTATTTTTAATAGGCCTAGTTAGATAACGCAATAGAATCTAGTGGACTGTTCAGATACTTGAGCACATTGGACAATGTAGCCTATCTTATTATGTTTTGATCCAATAACTATTTTGTAGTATCTAGACCAGACTAATGGCCCCAGTAATAAAAGTTTATACTAAACCATTCATAAGAAGAGTTAATCAACAGTTTAAGACAATTTATTTTTTGTACAAATAGTTTGTAGAGTAAGAATTATTTTACAATAATTGGCTTTTTAACTATATAGGTATAGGCCTACCGTATTTATCTAGATTTTGTCCCCCAAGTTTCTTGCACAGGTTAGGTTAGGTCGATTCAGCACTGAATGTGTGTCAATTTTTAAACTAAGATAAAATAAAAAGTTGATACACCAGTTGAGAATGTTAAATCAACAATAAAAAATTAACACTGTGAAGTAATGGAAGGAGTAAAAGATTGTGTGACAGCATTTGTAACTTAAGTCAACCTCGGTGGCTTGACGAAAAGTGCTTGCCTCAAGACCAGTGTTTGTGGTTTGAAGTGCAGCTGGGGTTGATGGATTTTTTTTATTGTGCGGTAAAAATCCATAACATAACTTCCTTCGGAGGGGAAGTAAAGCCTTCAGTCCCATGTAGATTGTAGCATGTAAAAGAACTTTGGAAAGCACTAGCAAAATTGATAAGCCCTTTCGCTCTCACTCAAAGAAATTCTCATGTGCTGATATGTCAGTCTGTTTAGAAAGTGCATGTTAAATAGGTACCTCAACCAGATAAATAAAAAGTTCTAGCTTGCCTACAAGTCTGAGAGCCAACTATCCAATATCAATCAGTGTGAAGTGAATTATTGTGAGTGCTAAAAATATAAATGTGGAGTGAAAGACTCACTGCAGGCCTGCGCTCCTCAGTCGGTTCTTGCGGTGGAAAAATAGTCTTATTGTAGTTGGGCCACTTAATGGGTGTGTTATGTCCACTCCAGGCTGCCAGACCTGCACTCATGTGAACTTGTTTACACAGGGCCGGTATAGCAGCCAGATTACTCCAAGAGTCTGGGTTACTTGCTAGCACAGTGCTCCTTGCACAACGCAGCACCGCCTGCATCCTGCAAACAGTGAACATTGATAGGGATAGAAAAAGCTTAAAATATATTTAGGCACAAGAAGACCAGAACGTATATAAGCTAGCTTTGAATTTATATATTGTATACCATGAATTCCCTAAGCAATAGTGTAGATTACCGCTCAATGTCTTAATTTTTTACACATACACATTATCCTATGTTTTAACCTTGTTTTTTTAAGTTGAGGAAAAGCAAGTTTTTTTTTAACTTAGGCTCACAGTTCACTATATAATCTAAATTGCAGTAGGCCCCATTCCATGTCAAGTCAACAAGATCCTCAACCTCACATTTTTAATAACTTTTTTAATTTGGCATATTATTATATTATTATTATTATTATTATTAGCACCAGCGTCTTACTACCCGTTCGGGTTATACGCACTTACGCTAATGTGTAATGGTAGGGTGATTGTGAGATGAAATGGAGGACCTACAGTTTAACGTGGAATCCGAACCACGGTGGAGGCCTGGCATAATTTGGCATATTGAAAGAACCACTTGAGATATATGCCTATGTAAAATTTCCTGTCCCATATCGCTTTTATTTATGAAGTTATTGAGGTGCAAAATCTGTGATTTCAACCAATTTTGTCACCATCTTGTTAACTTTAACATTGAATATTTCATTAATTGGGCACCTATAGAAGCGATTCAAGTGTTGTTGTTTTTTGGAAAGGTCTTGAATAGCTCTTTCATGAGATGTTACTTGACTATATTAAGAAAAGAACCAAAAAAACACATTATGAAAATCATTTTGTCGATCATATTATCAAAAACGTTTTTGTTTTTCCTTTTCAAAAAAATATCTTTTATGTATACTATTACTTATTAACTACACAACATTTGAATATGGGATGCAAATGGTTTCAGGAGTTATGTTAAATTCAGTAAAACAAGAATTTCCATTTACATTAATTTCCTTACGTCACACAAGTTTGTTCCATTGTTCCTTGAAATTAATGACAAGAAAGCTAAAATGTTATTTGAATTTAATATTAATTAAATCTATAAATATATTACCAGTACTAAAAATAATAAACATACATGAAATTTTTTACATTTATTCTGCAAATTGAGTGAAGAATGATCCTGGGCACAGGACAATTCTTGGATAGCTCAGTGGTTATAGCATTGGCGTACTAAGCCAAAGGTCCTGGGTTTGATTCCCCTGCCCAGGTGTCATTTTTCACTTTTCAGAATATAATATCTAGATGGAGAATTCCTCACTAAAAAGCATAAATAATAGCTTGGCTATTTGATTCTTAAATATGCAATCCCTTACAATTATAATAATTGTACATGTGGCAGCATTAAGCCAACTACCAAGTCGAAGGTGACTGCGTTATCTGATAGCTCGTGAGATTAATAAAATCACACATTTGTAGTCGACGATTTCCGCACATCATCATAAACTCTGCCTTAAAATATGAGTGAAGAATTACCCTGGGCACGGGACGATTCCTGGATAGCTCAGTGTTTAGAGCAATGGCGTACTAAGCCAAAGGTCTCGGGTTTGATTTCCGTTGATTAGCTTTCTCTGAAATGTATATATTGCTGTTGTATCATGCTGAAGGCAATCTGAGAATCACAAAACTTGCATGTTTAACATTGTGTGGTTCTTTTGCCGAGTTTAAATAATAAATGGATGAATTGTGGATTGTGCGTTGTTCCAACGGAACCCTTGTACTGAGTTCTGAAGCACAAATGAGTAATTTTCTGAAAAGTTACAAACTACTAAATAATCAACCTTTTGTGGGGATTTTTTCTCCTCAAAAAAGAAATTAACTTGCTCTTTAGCAATGACAGAATGACTAAGAAGACTTTTAAGTTTTTCAAATGAGGAACCCAAGAATTCATCCACCGGTTTTGAAATGGTTTCCAAGTTTGAACGGTCCACTGTGACCCACTGCTTGTATGTTGTCATGTCAACAAAGTTACTGTCATAGATACTTTCAAACTTTATGGGTAATTCTCTATACCTTTGACAATATTCACAGTTTCCAAAGTAGCAAAGTAGCATCCACTGATCATAAGCTTCACATTCTGGTGATGTGTACATACACATACATTGTGTGTACCACTTGATCCTAGGAATACACAGTTCTTAAGTCGTAGAAAAGCAAATTTGGAGAATCCCACAGTAATTTCTGGATTATTGTTTTTGAACAGCAAGTAAGCCTCTTTAAGAGTACATAGTAGAGTCTTTTTTTGAATATGACACCTGTTCCCATCTACTTTCATTGAAACAAAGTCTTTTTCTCCCAAGCATTATTCTGCTAACAGCATAATCACAGTAAAATTGTTCAATAATGTTCACATTTTCTCTAGGTAAGCTTTTTCCTAGTTTAATTTTTTTACTCCAAACCCCTGCTGAATTTTACCCAAACTCAAACTTTTAGGTAACACTCTTAGTATCTGGACCTTAATATTTCTATCTGATGTTGATGTAAGATTGTCTTTGTGCTATCAACAGTTATTTGTTATGTTCAACTGATTTATGGATAGAGATTCTAAATACAATACCATCCTTTATGCTGCATGGAGTAAGGGTTGGGGAGAGTGAGTAGCTTGTCAACACTTCAGTGTTGTTGGTTCGTCAGCCAAAGGTGTTTGAAGCCTGGAGAACATGACTGTGTATAGTGCGGCCTTGGGAACGTATAACATGAACTAGGCAAAGGAGGTAGAAATCTAAAGTGACCCTGGGAAAAGACTTTTGATGTGGCATTGGGAATCACATATCACAGTGGAAAGGTAGGTGGAACCCTTTTTTACTGAATCTAACATAATTCCTGAACCCATTTGCATCCCATCTTCAAATGTTTAATAGTTATTGAGTAATAGTATATATACAACTTTTTTTGAAGGGGGAAAAAATAGTTTTGGAGAAAATGGGCACCAAAATATTGATTTTAATGATTTTTTTACATCCTTTATTTTTTAATACAGCCAATTAAAATCTCTTATGAAAGAGCTATTCAAGACCTTTCCAAAAACACTCAAATCTCTTTTATAGGTGCCCAGTCAATCCTTAGGCCGGTATTACACTATCATATTTCTTTGATCAAATATATGATAAAAGATTTAACGCCGTCTTTGATCAAAGATGTGTTATTACACTACATCACATTTCTTTCACAGTCGCTACAATATATGTTATTAAAAAAATGGACTCCAATGGTTTAATTCCAAGTGCAGTGACTGTGAGTGATATTGTGTTAATCTCATTGTTGCTTAGAACGAAAAGAAAACCTGTTAAACGATTGTGGATTGGGTTGGGAGACGAAATTCAAGAGGGATTAACATTTGCCTGCTAAAGGAACTTCAAACTGAAGATCCGGAATCTAATCAAAAATATTTACGTATGGATTGTGAAACTTTTAAATATTTGGTATGAAAAGTCACTCCATTAATTAAAAGAGAAAATATACACCTAAGAAATGCTAAGACTGCTTCGCACATGCAGGATAATCTTTCAGTCGCCATTTCCTTTGATCAAACCTTAGCGCATGTTCTATAACGAAAATATGTGATCAAAGATTTATAAAATATTTATGTGATCAAAGATCTTTGAGGAGTCGTCAAAGTTACATCACATTTTCTTTGATCACAGATCTTTGATCAAAGAAATTTGACAGAAATGTGATAGTGTAATACCAGCCTTAGTCCGGGCACAGATTTATCTGATTGCCAAACCCTTCCTTCACCTCTGACATGAAACGTATTAAACACAACTTGTGAATGTGTGGAATGCCAGGCCTCCACTGTGGTTCGGATCCCAAGTTAAACTGTAGGTCCTCCATTTCATCTCCCAATCACCCTACCATTACACATTAGCGTAAGTGTAAACAGGTAGTAAAACGCGGTGATAATAATATGGGTGTCCAGGTTACTGA
The DNA here is from genome assembly GCA_039000515.1 of Timema cristinae. Lineage (NCBI taxonomy): Eukaryota > Metazoa > Arthropoda > Insecta > Phasmatodea > Timematidae > Timema > Timema cristinae. The sequence goes on from JBCFYV010000012.1 coordinate 82,809,206, forward strand.
AATATTCAATGTTAAAAGTTAACAAGATGGTGACAAAATATGTCGAAATCGCAAATTTTGCACCCCTATAACTTCACAAATAGAAAAGATATTGACCTGAAATTTTTCATAGCCACATATCCTCAGTGTTTCTTTCAGTATGCCGGATTTAAAAATAAAATAAAAAATGTAAGGTTGAAAAGTGCCTCTACATTGGTTGATTTGACCTGAAATGTCCCATTTGCGCTAATGAGTTATGGATGAGTAAAGTTTAATTTAGAGGAAGTCTACCCGCATTAGCGTGGATGAGAATGAAAAACCCATTTGAAAAAAAAACCTAGTACACCTGACCAGAATTCAAGCCCTATTCCGCGTGTCATCGGCAGTCTGTCTTTTGCTAGTGATTTAATTAATATAAAATAGTAGTAAGACGCGGTGCTAATAATAATAATATAAAATAATTTTCTAAGATGAACATTTTCAACTGAATAGACAAATAAATACATTGACAGTTATATAATGCAAACTATACTCATAATATGTACCTAATTGGTAGATATTTAACTTGAATATCAAATTAAGACATACACAAATATGATAAATAAAATAATTAAAATACAATATTAACTATTATTTCAATAGAGCCTCCTTAATAGTACATCACAGAAGAATAAGTACATTTAACATGGATCATTGATCTCTGATCTCTATATTATAATTGGATGGACATCTGTGGCTGAAATTTTCAAGCTATCGTCTGCACACCATTGAATAAGAGAGAAAAAAACTTTCGGGTATCTCTTTATTTCTTACACACAAAGAATGTAAAGTGGTATTTTGGCATCGTTCATTAATTTTATTGAATATATGAGATACATCAATGTGTGATTACTTAAATGAAATAAATGTGTTAGTAAATAGTTTGAAGAGAGCAAAACAAAATTTGATACTCATGAGTATTTTATATAAATAAATTGACGTAAGCTAATATATATGATTTTTGAAGGAAGCTCATTTGAAAAGCTTTATCTCGTACCAGAATCCTACACTATAGCAGTGATTTCTATATTATACTGGATGGACATAAACATACGCATTGCCAAGGATCAAAGCGTGACGTTCAAGTTTATCGTCTGCTTCATTGTGTGGGGGACAGATTTAACGTTTATTTCAATGTCCTTTTGCGAAAACATGTCTCTGATAAATATCAGTGTTGTTGTTTGATAATAATGAAGTATTATACACCCTTGCCTGAAGAAACAATTATATTAAAGGATAAAAAAATCAGTTTTACAGGTAATACTTTACAAATACGAATACAATTTTTAACATATTTAAATATGTAGTTATCATCCATGTTGTTTACAGTATACCAAGACTACACTTATATTTAAATTTGATTATTAACTTGTATAATGGTTTCAGAAACCATGATATATTGAAAGTTCGTTAAATATAAATAATAAGATATCTTAAAACTTGATTACATTTGTTTGAATAACAAACTTTAAGTAGTTTCCATACGTTCAACGATCCCTTTGGTTATAAGCTTGTAGCAAGTATTATTATATTCCCCCCCCCCCCTTTTTTTTAAGGTTCGCTTATATCGTGTATATTGTTTTAAGAAACCATAATATGTTGAAAGTCCAATAACTATAATAATAATAATAATAATAATAATATTTAGCACTGCGTCTTACTACCCGTTCGGGTTATACGCTTTAAGTACTAATTACGCTAATGGATTAGGAATTGGGAAGGTTGAATTAGAGGAAGTGAACCTGCATTTGCGTGGAGGGAGAGTGGAAAACCATTTAGGAAAAACCACCCCCAGTTCACCCGACCGAGATTCGAACCTCGATCTCCCCGTCCTCAACAGCAATAACTATAATGCAGTAAGTTAGCTAAAACCAGTGGTGTGCAGTGACTTCTCTCAAACAGGACTAGGTTCGAAGACACCTTTCATTATGGGTCTAAAGAGGAATACTCTCCATATAATGTACAATATGTAGCTTAGCAAATACATTTTATAGGTTACTCAATTTAGCCACCTTCAACCACTTCACAATATTTAGACATGGAATAAACAAACAAATGCATAAATAAAGATATAATTTAAACAAAAACATCAATAAAAATAAATAAATAAGTAAACAAGTAAATACAAAATTAATAGTGGAATCTTATTTATATGTGTATATTAGTGCGATCCTTCTGTCACTTTTCTTAACGAATTTGTCGATAACAGCTTCATGGAATGATTTTTGACTCTACAGTTAATTTAAAAAAACTTTTTCAACTGACAACAGGGAAGTGTTGAGAGCATATTCTCCCACTGGGTGTTACGCACAGTCGCACGTTTCAAACAACAGTGGATGTGCTCATTGGTATTGTTAATACCAAACAACATAATTTTTATGTTTCTCGGAACGCTTCTTCTACTAAGTCTGTTTCCTCCAAGAACTTCATAATTTCAGTCACAGTCTTGTCTGAAAAGTCTAATAGTCTGTAAACTAATTCACTTCGTAAACTGCCAAAATTAAAAAGACTACAGGAGCTTTAATGAAGTGTCATAAATAAACTGTCAGGAAATCAAGATTAGAAGCTCTGTGTATTTTTTAATCCAGCAGCTCAATAAACTAAATCGATAGTCGAACACTTTAACACGTCACAAGATATATTTCATTAATGGGAACAATTACATAAGCTTAGCAACCACAACACTACTACTTATAAGAAGCAAACAAAAATTGCATTTACTTGTGACAGAACGCCAAACGTTTGCATATATCTTACTATACAGATGGACTAGGCTAGATTCAACTGGTCAGTTTTCCCGGTAAGAGCCGATAGGACTCAAGCGCTTCCGATGCTATTTGGGAGAGGGGAAGAGGGCCGCGCAAATATCACTGAGTATTGTGACAGCGCTTCTGATATGAGTGTATTGTAACTGCAGGGGAGGGGGAGTGCACAAATAGCGAGCATATCGTTGAGTATTGTGATGCAAATTGAGACTCAGATAGATGTTATTTCATGCTTTCATTTCCCGTGGAAATTTAATTCAAAATAGTTAAACTAAAAATGTGTGGGGACTAGCCTAGTCTTAGTAGTCCACTGCTAAAAATTGGATTATATTTGTTTGAATGACATACTTTGTGTATAGTCTTACGTTCAAACGATAATTTAGGTTATAGGCTTGTAAGAAGTATCTACTAAACCCTGATTTTAGTAGGAATCCCAATCTGTAAGACTTTATTTCTTACCAGAATACTATTATTTATTAGTATTTTGGTAGGATAAACGGTCATTTAGAACGGAGGTAGAAATTCCCTTTTGAAGGTATTTTATTCTACTTAAACACTACTCTAGAGTAGGGTTCTGGTACGAGATAAAACCCTCCGAACGAGCTTCCTTCAAAAATCATCGTATATATTAGCCTATATCAACTTATTTAAAGATAAAAACTCACCAGTTTCTAACTTTTTTATGCTCTTCAAAGCCTTTACTAATATATTTATTTCATTAAACTAAGCACACATGGTTGTATCTCATAAATTTAATCAAATTAATGAACAATTTCAAAATGCCACCTTGTCTTGTATGGGTGTCAGAGAGAAAGAGATAGCAGAAAGTTTCCTTCTTTCCTACACAATGGTATGCAGACGACAGCTCACAAATTCAAGCCACAGATGTCTATGCAGTTACAGTAGCCCCATGGCTTCTTTGGTGCTGACTGACAGCTCACAGCTGACTTCTGACAATCAACATTTAGGTATACACCTAAATGTTGACTGTCAAAAGTGACAGCTGCTAAACCCATGTTTTTGCAGTTCATATGGTTCGACGTAGGGATACATAATTTGGTCTGGTAACTTTTCAATGCCGTCAGAAGTCAGCTGTGAGCTGTCAGTCAGCACCAAAGAAGCCATGGGGATACTGTATATTATAAAGATCAATGCCCTATAGTAGTATTTAGGAAGGATACAATACCGTCCAGAAGGGAATTTTTACTTCCGTCTGTATGGGCGTGATGCAGTAGATTACTCTATAAAAATAAGGAAAATCATATCTAAAACTGTTGCAAGTAGTTTTATGCGTCATTATAGTTTATGTGAACCAAATAACACGCATCGGACTCCTTTTGGCCAGCCTCTGTGGCTCAGGAGAACAAATTTCACTTACACTGGCTACTTACTAAGCTGAAAAGAGTGGTGCTATGCATGCGTTTCTATGCGTTATTTAATAATATATACAAACTTAATAGTTCATGGAGATATATAGTAGAGATTTTAAGTTTTGATTTTTTTAAATAATAGGTAGTTTTAGCTATTTAAATATTCATGTATATTAATTTTATTATATTTATTATAATTTGTAAACGTTATCCTATATTAGACACTTTTGAGCACTATAGGATGTTAAACCAACACACGTCTGCCTTTCAACTTTTGATTTTACAGAAGTTGATAAGTTGGATTTTATTATTAAATTTTAGCCGATTCTGTTACATGACTTGCTTTAAATAAGCCTAATCTTTTATTAAAGGATTGATGTGACTAATATCCAATATTAATCTTTTGAAAACAATATTTGATAATTAATTTGTCCATATCTGTTGTGATACTGTATGTTTACTATCAACTATCATCTAAGCATTGCAAAATGTTGTCACAAGAGTGCCTCATGCGTTTTCACTAGCACCATCAAAATTATAACAAACACGCTTGCTTGAGTCTGCCTTTCCTTTTGCTTAAAATCAGCGCGTCTTTAACTTTTTCCGCTCAAGAAATTTTTACGTGAATCCGGTATTTAAAATAGTAATTCAAATCATACGTTTACTAACAATCAGGGCCGGTCTACGGCAAAAGTTTTGTGTGCATAACTCAAATGTGGCGCCCCCCTTCCCCCTCCCCATCTGAAAAAACTGTGGAAAATACTATATATGGTCATTTTAAAATTAGACCCTATTTATAAATATTTTTACTGGAGGATTTTTTTAATGACTAAAAAAAGACCATGTTTTATATCAGTCAGACGATGATGTCATTGTGTTTTCATCCTTAAGGTGCGGCAGAATAGAAGACCAAATTTCATTTTGGGTCTTATCTTCCTTCTTGAATTGAGTACCTGCTTGAGGAGAGGAAATACCCCCACCACGGCGTGTGTCAATCTTTTGGTCGATTGGTTTTCTGTATTCTGAATGACAAACAAAGCAGAGACCTTCCGGCCAACCTCCTCTTCCTGAAGTTTTGGGCTCACAAAGTGTTTGAATAAACAGTCTATATTGAATACGCTTTGTTCCTATTTCTTATATAAACTATTTAGAAAACGGTTTTATTTTTATCGTAAATTGAAACAGTTTTAAATCTGCGCTTAATGAAAACATGTCATATGCCTATTGCTTATTGCTATGTTGTTTGAAAAACAAATTTGTTATTAATCGTAGAATATAATGATTCTCTAGATTTTTAAAATCAATTGGAAGTTATTCATGCACTTTCTAAACATGCTAAAAATTGGCTATATTAGCATATGACTTAGAAACTTTAAAAAAATTATAATTGAATAATTATTTATTGTGCCCTTTCTGAAAACCTACACTGGAAAGTTACTCACAAACTCGCGTATTCCTAGGACAGAGGCTGTAAATTAATTAAAATATTATAAATATTACTCTCCCAACGTGAACTAAACAATTAACTTAGTAAGAGGACACGCTAAGTATTCGGCTCAATTATCTAGAGCAACAGTTCCCAAACCATGATACGCGTACTACCAGTGGTAGGTACCACGTACAATTATTCCATGTAGTACGCCGTGATAGGTCCAACAAAACCATTAAATTCAAGTTGTAAAAATAGAATGTTTCATCAACTAACATAAAAATATTAGGACCAAGTCAAACCAAAAGGAAAAGAGATTTAAACAGTTGTTGGAGGGGTAAATATGAGTATTTTTTAATATTTCTTTGATACGTGTGCCCATTGATCAAATATATGTTAAATAATGATAAATAAAAACTGTTAATCTATAAATGGTGTTGTGTCATTCCATTCCTGGGCGCCATTAAAATTTACCTAAATATTAAATATGTAGTAGTATCTTGGTGGTACTCCAAAATACGGAAATTGTTTGGGTGGTACGACATTCAACAAGTTTGGGAACCAATGATTTTAGAGTGTATATAAATGCATAAATTTAAAGGTGTAGGCTCTATTCATATATTCCTCATTTGATAAAAGACATAGTATATTAAGGAGATAGGCATACTCTCAAAACGGTGTGAGCCAAGCACGTCTATAAAATTTAATTTTTTACTGTGGGAGGGCATTTGGTCGGAAATGAACCGTCGCTTCTCCTATCACGTAGAAAAAGAGACGATTATTATTAGATAATTATATAAGTTATAATTGATAAAGGATAGGGAAGGAAAATGCATCACAGAAATATATAAGTTTAACAAATAAGTTTATCAAAAAGAAAAATATATATATATAATTACATATGAGTGAAAATATGTTAATTCAATTAATTAACGATAGTTGTATTCAGTTATCGAGGTAGAAAACATACTGTTGGACGAATAGATATTAACACTTTGTAGACAAGGAACTGACAGAAGTTATATAGAACATTTAGTTTAGTTTAACAACTCTAGAAATATGGATATTCGCTCTTACTCGACCGATGGAGCGTCTGCCACAACTTGGCAACAGTATTTTTATTTTATTATTATTATTATTATCATCATCATCATCATCATAATCATAATAATAATTATTATTATTATTATTATTTAGCACCGCGTCTTACTACCCGTTCCGGTTATACGCTTTAAGTACTAATTACGCTAATAGATTAGGAATTGGTAAGGTTGAATTAGAGGAAGTGAACCCGCATTTGCATTAGGAAAAACCACCCCAGTTCACCCGACCGAGATTCGAACCTCGATCTCCCCGTCCTCAGCAGTCAAGCTCAACACGACTAGCGCGTTAGCTAACTACGCCACCGAGGCGGGTTTGGCAATAGTAAAAAGGGATTAATTTCTAGGCAATATACATATTATATACAATCTAGCTGGTCTACTTGACGGATAGCATATAGTTTACGAACAATTTAAAACTATAAGATAACCCCAAAAGGTTTATTATTAATAAAGCATAAGATAATTGTGTTTTTTAGAAAAAATATTCAATCTTCAATACAAAATAAAGGTAAATAATTTAATACTTTGTGTGTCGAGAGTCATCATAAGTTGTGTCAACTTGCACAACATTCAAATTGAATCTAATTTTGGTATTGAATATTATTATACCACAGCTCTGCTTCGATTGTTATATTATTTTTTTTAAACATTTATTTAAAGTGGTTTATCATATTTTACGTTTTTCATTAGATTTTAACAGACACTTCAACTAGGTCAATAGAACGTGTGTTACAATACTAAGGGTCCCGGTTTCAATTCCAGGTAAAGTCGGTAATTTAAATTTAGTAAACTGTTATGAATGTCATAGTTAAAAGCTAGTTTGTAAGTCGTGTGCTGATATAATTCTTGTTTTCATAAATTATATGTTAAAGATCCCCATTGAAAAAGAATAAATATTTTATGAAATAATGTTGTAGGTTCACTTTCTAGCATGCGAAGATTTTTTTTTAAAACTCAGAAAAAAAACACCTTAAATATTCTAACTGGTCTTCTGGACAGGTTTCAAGGCTAATAGTGTTGTCCTGTCAAGCGAACAATATGATGACTGTCGATTGAAAAATATGACTTGGGTTGTACAGAGAAACTTCCCCTATCTCTTAGCTTGAGTAGGTGTGGTGGGTGTTGTCACTCTTATTTTGTAATAAAACTAAATTTATGTAATTAATGACCGATTTATGGCCCAGGGAATGGGTTTACGTGATTAAAAATATTATATTTGTAAATTACACACAAAACTTAAAAGAGATTATGTTTTTTTAAATCCAACCATTTAAAAAAAATGTGTTTTTTGAGTTAATTTTAAAAATATATGCATAAAAATTAATTATATAATTCAATATTAATTTATAAAACTGTCCATACAATCATCATAAGAAAATAAAAAATATACCATTATTGGTTCATCTAGAATTTCGGTCGCATATCAGTAATTTTTATTCTAAATCAGTAGCTATGCGACAGCACCTTAACATCTTTTAGTTTCTCCTTTCTTTTTTATTTTACTTGAAAAAGTTTTGTTGACTTTTTTTTTTCCTACTCTAAAGTGAGGTATACAGGATACAAAATATTCAGTGAGGTATATTAAGTATAGGCCTACTACACTTTCAAGAACTACAAAGACGTGGATTTTCATAAAGATTATGTTTGTGAAATAAAAAGAAAAGTATAATGCAATATTTGGTGTCTAAGTACATGAATCATGATATAACTTTTTTACTACTCACACAACGTAGGCCTAATCTTTTTTACAAAAAATTATCAGGTATATTTTAAATCAGGTGTCCCCAAACTACGGCCTGCGGGCCAAATCCGGCCCACGGACGCTTTGAAAAACAGAAAAAAAGACGAATACCGAAATGATGGTTTTCCTTAATGCAATGAATAAAATCCGTGCTAGCCACGTTCCAAAAAGTACATTTTGAGAGGAAGGTTCATTCCGAGGTACATTTCCGATTCGAGGAGGAAGGGGATAATTATGTTGGCTGCACAGCTTACGTTTTAGCCATGTTTAATGATGATTATAAGATATGCACGTATCGAAATGAGATCTAGAATGAAATCATACATTATATATAGAATATCCTAATGTGGCCTTCTGCTTAGTAAGTTTGGGGACCACTGTTATAAATATTAAATTTCCTAGCTTTTATAGAAGCAAAAGTGTTAATTAAATCGATATAGTCCGACGAGGATGATATTTCATTTTCAATCGATAATATTGATAAAATGTTCAACCTTTCCTGAGAAGAAGTTGATCTCAGATATGTTTTTATTAACTTCAACTTGGAAAAACTTCTCTCAGCTGAAGCAACTGACATAGGTATGGTGAGTATAATCCTTAAAGCCACCAACACGTTTATATCGGCATATTTTGAATTGGTACTTGACAATAAATCTAGTACATTCAACGGAATGCAATGGGTGCGTCGCTCTGATCAACCTTCACAATGTATTTATTTTGTTCGCGTATTCTAATGCACTAATTTGAAATAAAAAAAAGTATTATGTTTAATATGGATGTAAATATTAATTTAAGAAATAGGCATTCTTCTTACAAATTACTTTCTTTAATTATAATTAGATTTTCCCAGATAAAAAAAAATTGGGGCCATTTTGGCTTCCTCCTAAATATTTTGTGTACGCGGTTGCACATGTCGCACACGCCTTAGACCGGCCCTGCTTATAATAAGTCTTAAAACAATATTTAAAACAATTCTCTGGTATTCGTATAGTTTTACAATTTATTAGTGACCTGGTGGTCTAGGGGTAAGGTGTCAGACTTCTATGCTGGCGGCCGGGGTTCAATCCCAACTCCCGGCAAAGATTTATTTGATTACTAAACCCTTCCTTCACCTCTGACAAGACATCTTGTGAATGTGGGGAATGCCAGGTCTCCACCGTGGTTCGGATTCCACGTTAAACTGTAGGTCCTTCATTTCACAATCACCCTACCATTACACATTAGCGTAAGTGCGTATAACCCGAACGGATATTAAGACGCGGTGCTAATAATAATAATAATACAATTTATTAAAGACGAAAGAAGATTTGCATATTTATAAAATGGACGTGCTTGTTTATTTTTACATAAATAATTATTTAATTTTGGCTGAATATTTGATACAACAAGACGTAGAGCATCGTAAACGTTTTTCAGAGTTGATCGATATTTTGATTATTTAATCGTTAATGCTGAGAACGTCGCTTTTATGAATACGTAGTCCAAAATGGCAGACGTATGTTTAAGACCATTTAAGAAATTGTTGGATATTCTGTAGGCCTACTAGACCCAAGCAAAATTCTTTTAAATTTTTTTAGGAAACTCAAGTTTTAACTTGTGTCGCTTGAAAGTTAGGTAAATTCTTGTTTAACTTTTAATGGCAGATGACTGACTTTATTTTTAATTTCAATTGATTATTGTTTATGAAACCCAACTTAGTTTTGTAGAATCAAAATTAAAGGGAAGTATTTCTGAAACTGTGTCTCCAGGCACTTCAGATAATCAATTTATAAATCCTACAATTATATCTGTGGGAAGGTTATTTTCGATTATAAAATCATCCGTAGTTGTAAACATTACTAAAGAACCATTTCTTAACCTATTCTTACCTGGCAATGGGCTATGTTAACATTTTTAGTAACGTAAAACTCTCAAATCTATCTTTTAACATAAATCGATTACAATGTGTCGTGTGTTCAGAACCAAGGCTGCAGTGAAGTCACGTGATGCAACACGGGCGAGTGCTGCCAGAAACACCTCGGATTAATTACGCGTTTAATTTTGAATTACATTTTGGTCGTTGCACATTCAGAAACCTTTTACTGTTGCCAAATTGTTTACGACCCCAACATCCATTAACACGACCCATATGGGGTCACGACCCACAGATCAAGAAGTCCTGGTTTAAATGAGCATATACATATTGCAATTATCATTAAATTAAAATTAACTTTTAATTTCCATTAATTGAAAAGATAAGATCCGTATATCCTCATTTAAGGACAAACAAGTAGAATTTCCAGAGAAAATTATATTTTATGCTGATAATAATCAGTCGGAGAATCACTCCAACCTCAAAACCAGGGCCTCTTTATCTATTAGCCCGACTGGGCACAGTGCCTAGGGACTACGGACTTTTTAGGGTCTACGAACCTTTTAAGACCTACAATTTTTCAATTGAAAAAATGTACTAAGAACTCTCAAAATAAGAAAAAACATCGATTTTAATTTAAAATATTTTTTAAAATATTTGTATGACTAAAACAACAATTTAAGTCTTGGCTTTTCTCAACAGCCTCGCTGATACAATCGCAGACACAGTTTTTCAACAGCCTCGCTGATACAATCGCAGACACAGTTTCTCAACGGCCTCACTGATACAATCGCAGACACAGTTTCTCAACAGCCTCACTGATACAATCACAGACAAGTGTATGTCTAGTACAGATGCGGGCAAACTTTCCTCCCCGAGGGCAGCATGTGATAAAAATATAAGTTTACTAAATAATTAACTTTATTTTCACACAAAAATACGTTTATTAGCCATATAACTACCGTAATTACCTTACACACAAGCTTATGCTGTACACATTTAGCATTATAAAGAACTCTTTCATTTGTTCACATGTTCAAAAACTCGTAATGATTATTTATTTAGTTTTTCATTTTTATTACTAAAATCATGAAAGTATTAAATTGATGTGAGGGATCCACAAATTGATGTTATGGGCTGCAGTTTGCCCCCGGCTGGTCTAGTAGATACTTTCAGTTCAACACTACAGTACAGTACTGTACTCGATTGATAGCTCGTCAATGATCCGCATCTTTTTTTTTTACCTTACTTTCTCCCGCATGTAACAGTGTCCTGTCCAACAAATATAACAGTATGTATGACACTGCGACACGGTCTTTATTTTCTTTCACAGGAGAACAATATTAGAAAAGAAAAATTGAAATTATTTCCAGGTTTATGTTATGCGTAGTTGCATTGCATGTATCGTGAAGCATTGGCAGACACAGGATATTGTGTCAACAGAGCCGTTCACGGTGTATTCAAACTTGCGGTATTTTCAAGATTCATAAATTGTATTTTTGTGCATGCAAACGATACAATTAGCATACAAATTAGGGGTGGGCACCATTACATCGCAAGTCCATTACATCGCATGTCAATTACATCGCGTTTTAGGAATAACTACATTTCAGGTCCATCACGTCACATTTCCCCCACCTCTCTATACACAGCTAACCCTACTCTGACGTACAACCAATAGGATTGAAGGGCCTATATATACAATTACATCGCAAGTCCATTACATCGCGTTTTAGGAACAAATACATTGCAGGTCCAACACGTCGCATTTCTCCACCTCTCTAAACACAGCTAACCATATTGGCCAACACGATCCCAACAAGTTGTGTTACAATATCAAAACGCACTCCCAACTTGTTGGTGTTGGGCGAGCTGGTCAGAGCCAACAAGTTGTGTTGGGTTGTGTTGGATCATTTGTTAGAGATAATAAACGACCAACACTAACCTACGAAGGTCTTAAAACGGCCCTGCTCAAAACCAGTGCCAGAGCGTCGCTTCGCTCCAGTTCCACTGCACTCCCGCCTATTGTACTAATTACGCTAGTGAGTTAGGAGTGAGGAAGGTTGAATTTAGAGGAAATGTAACCACTTATGCGTAGAGGGAGAGTAGAAAACCACTCTGAAACAACCACTATCAGTACACCCAACCGAGATTCAAATTCCCCATTTATATAATGGTGCCGTTTAAAATAAATGCGAGCTGTGGTTTGTTAAATATGTATGCAGCTATCGCACGAGTTAAAAAATATATTTGATAAAAAGAAGCGTAGGTAAGCGCGTCAACAATTTTTTTTTTATTAAAGGCTGTCTGGCGTGTCTAGATGTCAACATGAGTCGAAGCTAGAAAACAATTATTGGGAATTAAATCCAATACAAGGTTACAAAGGGTCTCAGTGTACCGTTGAATTTAAATTTTCAATAAAAACTTTAAATAATGAAGCAGTCTAAATGAAACGGGTGTTCTGACGTTCTTTTCTTATTAATTACAAGTGATTAATGACGAGATTAATGACATGTGAGAACTGGTCTCAGCTTCTGTGCTCATTTTTAAATGACTTTTGGTAGCCATACTTGTTCGTTATTAACGAATTTTCTTTGTTTATCGTCAATGACTACGATTGTATACAATACTCGTACACACAACTTGTGAATGTGTGGAATGACAGGCCTCCACCGTGGTTTGGATCCCACGTTAAACTGTAGATCCTCCATTTCATCTCACAATCACTCTACCATTACACATTAGCGTAAGTGCGTTTAAACCGAACGGGTAGTAAAACGTGGTGCTAATAATAATAATACTCGTATAATTAAAAATAAGGGGAAATATTACATTTTTCATTCTTCTGTTACTGAGAAATAGGTCTAACAATAATGAAATCAAATTTGATTTAATTCAAAACAGACCTGGCCAATGGATGGAAATTGCCATTTCTGACAATGATGATGAGTACGGGCAAAACTTAAATTAGGCTTGTTTCAATTAGTAAAAGATACAGTTTAATTAGCGTAGTTTTTCGAGTGAACCCTTTAATGAAGTATTTTTATGTACGTTATCAAGTAGAGCAATGAGGTTAGGCTATTTTATGTTAGTAAATGACAAATCTATTTATACACTATGTTTAAATATCGACCGTTGTATTTTTATGAATAGTTAATTGTGCTCTATCCACTATTTGTTATGCATGAATATAAACCCAGCCTTACTACAAGGTATGAGATCAGCTCTGAGAGAGGGAGCGAATGAAGGCATGCAAATCTAGTCAAATATCTGTAGACAGGCATAATGTAGAGTTTTATGCACACACATCGAGCTTAGGAACATACAATTAAAACAGATTAGACTGATTCCTTTAAGAAAACAAAGCTAACTTCAATAATAATTGTTGTCGGTGACCTGGCGGTCTAGGGGTAAGGTGTCAGACTTCTGTGCTGGGGTCCGGGGTTCAATCCTCAGTCCTGACACGGATTTGTCTGATTACCAAACTCTTCCTTCACCTCTGACAAGACATCTTGTGAATGTGGGGAATACCAGGCCACCACCGTGGTTCGGATCCCACGTTAAACTGTAGGTCCTCCATTTCAACTCACAATCACCCTACCATTACACATTAGCGTAAGTGCGTATAACCCGAACGGGTAATAAGGCGCGGTGCTAAATAATCATAATTGTTGGCAGCAATGCAGTAGCGCCTTAGGTCATCCGGTCAAACCCTGATAATTATGTTCGTTGATTACGCCTGTACTTTGATTAGAAAACGGCATTGTGTCATTTTGTGTGTACTCCAACTTGTGCCATGCGTTCTCTGATGACTGGATAAAACGCACCTGCCCGATGTAAACAGATCATTCACCTGTATTGCTGGAAGTTACAGGAAGCGGCCATCGCAGACCAATCGCAAACCATGGAACTTTTTTTTTTATAGGCACGTGACGTTAGGATGGCGCTTCCTCCCTTCCCCTTTGCCGACAACTTTGTTCTTTCCCGCTTCTCCCCTCTTACTTTTTCAGTTTTTTTTTATTTAGTTAGTTGACTCGGTCAGTCGTAAGAGTCCGCTAGTGTCGAACGAGGTTTCTTCGAAGACGAAGTTAATTTTCAAACGCCCGATCATTCAAATTTACAGTTTATCGCCGAACGAAGTGTAAATAAAATTAATTGTGCGAAATTAGAAACTACGAAAAAAGATTGGATTTTTTTGTTTGTGTTTTGTGCGAGTCATTTACGAGGTTTTAACTCTCAAACTATTAGATTACAGGTGCGGCTGTGAGTTGAGAAATACCTACCTGTGGATTTAAATTCGCTGAGGTGAGTTGTTTGCAATTTAATAGCTGAATATTAAAAGTAGATGCATACTTATATACCGATAGGTCTTTATAATACATCAGAAAACTTACAACAATTAGTAAAAGAAGTTTAATTTTTTAATTCGTACAAACCACTCGTAATACATTATTAAGATAAATATATTGAAAATTGTGTTGCTTTTGTTTAGGGTTAGAAACATATTTGTATAGTCAGTTATAGACAAAATACTGACCCTAATATATCTTAAAACCACAACTCACACGAGCTATTTATTCAATTGTAAATGTATGTTCAATTATTATTAGGGTTAAATTTATTATTTTTCAAGACCCTTTTAGTGGTATAAATTGTGTTGTGTATATCTATTCAACAGTGGGAGCGGAAGAAAGGTGTTTGTAATTGACGGTTTGAGAGACAACGCAACCGCTAGCTCGTGTGGAGGAACAAAAATGAATTCACGGTGACCTTTAGACGCAGGATGCGGGCCCCTTATTCTACACACACACACATCCACTTCATGTCTAGATGTAGTTGGCTAAACAGTGGTCTGTGGACCCACGGCGGTTCACGGTAATGAGGGGCTGTTTTCCAACGATACCACGACGAGACTACGTACAGTCAAAGCACAGTTTTATGAAGTACACTTGATACTTTTTGTATTGTTTTTAGGCAACGCGTCTTACTACCCATTCGGGCTATACGCTTATGTACTAATTACGAAGAAAAGTAATGAGGAGAAAGAAAAAGAACAAGGAAGGTTGAATTTAGTGGAAGTGTACCCACATTTGGGTGCATATCGTGGGAAACCACCCAGGGAAAAACTTCCTCAGTACACCCTAACTGGGATTGAACCACAATCTCCCTGTATTTGGCATTCAAGTCAATTGCGATAGTAGTGCCTTTGGTCTTAGACTATGCGGCCACCGAAACAGGTACTAGATGATTAATCGAAATGCTAGTTTTGATTCTAATATATATATATATATATATATATATATAGAGAGAGAGAGAGAGAGAGAGAGAGAGAAAGAGAGAGAGACCTAGGCCTACATTGTTTTTGATCCGCATAGTTATTGGCAAATTCTTAACGTCTCTACGAATAGCTTTTAAAAATCGAATTCAGGTATTTTTTCTACGTGTTAAACCTTGGAGGTTAGGTTAAGTTAGTTAAATAAATTCGAGGAATTGTGACTTTGATATTTTCTTCGAGCCATTTTGGGGAAATTTTCTGGTTATAAAGTGTGTCCTGTTTCTGGCGCTATTGGCCTCTTTTGTGTTAAACACTCATAAAACTCCGTTATATAGCTTGGCTAATTACTGAACTGGGTCGGACTTGGAAACTTAACTTCTATTTTAATAATTAGGTTCCCGGCACAGATTTATCTGATTGCCAAACCCTTCCTTCGCCTCTGACAAGAAGTGTATTAATCACAACTTGTGAATGTGGGGAATGCCAGGCCTCCACCGTGGTTCGGATTCCACGTTAAACTGTAGGTCTTCCATTTCACCTCACAATCACTCCACCATTACACATTAGCGTGAGTGCGTATAGCCCGAACAGGTAGTAAGATGCGGTGCTAATAATAATAATAATAATAATAATAATAATAATAATAATAATAATAATAATAATAATAATAATAATAATAATAATAATAATAATAAAGTCAAGTTATTTAATTTTCTTTCACCGTCACCTGTTCAGGTAAAACTAATATACAACTACTCTAATGGGGTAGGATGAGGAAGGAAGCGTTTTAGAGGTAATCTACCTCCATTTGCGTGGAAGGAGCGTGGGAAACAATGTAGGGAAAACCACCTTCAGTAGACCGATCGGGACTCGAACCCCAATCTCCTCATCATCAGCAGGTCAGTCTAACACGAGAGTGACGTCCTATACCGTTCGGCCACCGAATCAGGTATTACGTTAGTTAGAAGTGACCTCTTTTTGTGGGTGTGACTGTACATACGATAAAGTAATATCTTCTGAAAGCCGCCTGTTAGAGAAAACTGATCCCCTTAAAGCAGCCCGTTAAAGCGAACTGGCCTACTGAAGCCATCTGTTATATTGAGAGGGCCTCGTGAAGCCACCTGTTACAGCGAATTGTTCCCCTGAAGCCACCCGTTACAGCGAACTGTTCCCTGAAGCCACCAGTTAGAGAGAAATGAGTGAGAACATCGCTTGTAACAAACCCAGCAATAATTTAAAACAGAAACTACTAGAGATATGAGATGTAAATATGTAAAAAAATTCCAGCATTTCAATTGAAACGAACGCAATCGAGATATTTCTAGTTTTAAAAGTTTCCACTTCAGCTTAATTTCTCCTCGAAGACGCAACACCAGAAACATCAAATGAGTTCCAATAAAGCTTACAGCGATTCCAACTCTTCCCCCCCACCCCTTATTAATCAAATACAGCGCTTGCTAGTTGAATGTATCACTGACGTTGAGTTTGATGTAATTCAGATATTATTTCAGTTATTAAGTGATTTATTTTATTATAATCAAAATGTTAACGGCTACACGATTCATTGATCTGAAAATTTCCCCGACATTATTTTCATCTCGAGGGGACCATATTTGTTTGGTTTTCTCAGTCTATCAATTATCAATAAGATAATTATAATAATTTTAAGGATTGCTCGAGTATTTTCTAACAAATTATGCTTCTCCACTTGTCCCTTAACCCACTATTTGATGGCTTTATGTATTTTATGTATTAGGCCGGTGTTGCAGGGTTTGATATTTTATTATTATTATTAGCACCGCGTCTTACTACCCGTTCGGGTTATACGCACTTACGCTAATGTGTGATGGTAGGGTGATTGTGAGATGAAATGGAGGACTTACATTTTAACGTGGAATCCGAACCACGGTGGAGGCCTGGCATTCCCCACATTCACAAGATGTCTTGTCAGAGGTGAAGGAAGGGTTTGGTAATGTTTGACATTTTCCCCAGGTAGTAAGACGAGGTGCTAAAATAAATAAATCCTAGTTTTAGATATTTTTTCTACATTGCGTCTTATAGGGCCTACCCGTCTGGGATCTCCGCATTTAATTACACAAGTGAGTCAGGTAGAATTGTGAAAAAATGTACCCTTATTTGCATGCAGGAAGATTAGTAGAAACTACCCCCAATACACCTGGCCAAAATTTAAATCATGCCCGACTTCCCTATCAGAGACAAACCAAATCAAACTAAACGAACGTGACGTTAAGCCCGCGTGCTCACCGATACTTGTTTTAACTATCACAAGTTGCTTATCTAATAATTATTCTACGAACGTTACTAAGGAGCCGTAAACGAGATTCAACAAGCCCGAGGGGGGTATTTGGATGGATGCTATGCTAACAGCTAGTGGCGTATTCTGAGAAAAATTAATAGGTATGCTGTACTCTAAAAGTGGCAGGGGAGATTTGGGGCCGAGGACCCTCAACCACCGTTGTCCAAGAACGTCAAGGGTTTATTTAAGGGATATATTTGAAGATGTGTGCCTAAAGAACAGTGGTTCTCGAACATTTATTATTTACCCTTTGCCGTATGCTATCTTAGGAAATTTTAAGCCCCCCCCCCTCCTCCCCTCTTTTATTTATCCACAACGATTATTACCATCCACTCAAAATGTAATAAAAGTAACTCCATGGTGTCAGCCCGCATTAAGGCTATACCTACCTAGTGGCTACCAAACTGTTTGGCAAATGAGTGCCAACTCTTGCGGATAGAGGGTGTCATGTAGTCAGCACAACGATGACTCCAGCCATTAAGCTCAGCTTTCTATACCGGAGCCACTACTACTTTATTATAGTAGCTCCTTATTTACCCACTCTAGGCTGAATCTAACCCATTCCAGACCCACTGCTTCCCAGATAATCTGGACGCGCCGGGACTCAACCCCGGGACCTCTTGGTCCGTAGCCAGAAGCTATTACCACTAGACCACAAAGGTGGTCCTCAAATTGTATTGATATCTACATGGTTAGAAATTTAAGTAAATATTAATGTCGGGGCTATGAATGGTATGGGCACATTCTGAATGCATAAGAGAGACAGATCCTATCAAATTAGCCTAGAGTAATTAAAAGCACACAGTTAGCAATACTCAAAGCAAACAATCATAATAAGAGTAAAATGAAGAGATACATCGATCAAGCGCCCATCAATCTTGGTGAGAGGGAATCAGGTGGATTGTCCAACTGACGTTGCAATTAAAACTATTTTATAAAGCCTAACTTATCTCACACAATGCTGCTTGGAAACAAACGAGTCTTCCAACTTGAGAATTTATGCTCCAGAAGCTATTTAGATGCGTAAACTCTGACTAACATAGGGGATATTATTTTGGACTATTAATACTCTACCGCTACGTCATTGGTTTATTGCTAAGATAGTTACACTTATCTTTTGCTGTAAGCTGTGGTGCAACCCAAGGGGGAGAGGGGCAAACAGGGTTTTTGACCCCCTCCCCCTCTTTCCCCAACACCACAAATAATGTTAGTAGAAATTTAAATAATATTAAGTATAACTAACATTGAAGATGTGTTGAATGTATATGCTACATTTTAAGACCAGGCTTCAGGCTTAAGCCTAATATTCAAAAGGTTTACCGTTACACACAAAATTAACAATTAAAAAACATACAAATAATTAGCTTCGATATAATTTGTATTATTTAAATCTCTTAATTACTATAAAACTACTACAAATGATTTATAAAAGCATTTAATATTATAAATATTCTCGGCCTTCAGGGCTTAGGAGGCTGTGCAACCCCAAACTCGTTCTCTCCATCAAAATTTATTCTTGCTACAGCCTTGATTGAATGCTCTCCCCCCCCCCTCCCTCCCCGCCAAGTAAATGGCTGGGTGCGCCACTAATTAGGTAAATTATATGAACATATATTTTATGTTACCTTTTCCTTCTAAGTTACCTTGAAATGGTGAAATCACACTCCTGACCTATGGGATTCTTTGATGTATGATTATATAAAATCACAATGACTAATAAGTCGTTAATGTAAAACAAAAACTAAAAGAACACTATTAAAACTCCACAATCCTTTTTCTAAAGAAAAACAAGAATTACCGTCAACTACGGTAAGAGTAGCCCCCCTCCCCTTTTCACCACTCTATCAGTGCTGAAATGCCTAATTTTGAAATAGTTGTTAAATGTGTTTGCCACACACATGATAATACATGTAACTAGAACATGTTTACCTAAACATAAATCCATGTATTTTATTAGTGTATAATTTAATGCTTGCTTATTTTACAATTAATTATATATTTATTTTATGTATTTTTACTTAAACTATACTAAATTAGCTTAATAAATAAACATTGTGATCTTGAATCTTTTTTCAATAGTTGGCACAATGCTGAGCTTGCTTCATAGGAACAGCATGACCTGGGGTGTAAAAAGTGAGCTCATTGGCCTTTTACTTATGGGCGAGCGGAAAGGAATGTGTTGCATGCAACCCCCTAGACATTGGGCAAGGTCATTAGAGCCTCCCTAGCTTGCCTTCCGGTTTTTAAGCAGCAAGCCCTGGGTTTCCTATTGTGCTAAGTAAAACCTCTTGGAAGAAGTATTACTTAAAACACAGTATTCTTGGAATATGAACTAATATTAGTTTTAAAATTAATAATTCATTACATGTATATTTATTAACAATTTAAACATTAGTATTTACACAGTTTGCACAGACAGCATTGAATTAAATAAAAAACGAGTTCATATTATTATGGGTATGCGGCGCAGGACTAGCATATCCAGAGAATACGTCACTGCTAACAGCGTCATAAGGCTGCCCTGGCAGTAAACTCATCAGCATGAAACTCTCAGAGTAGTGTAGCCAAAACGTACCTATGCAGTAACTTGATAGGATTCTATTAAACACATTTTAATCATTTATATTTATATTCGAATTTATCACTTTCCTGTAATCATTAAAATCACCTGAAAAAGTAAATATAAAGTTAAAATCTCACCAAGCATTGCGACCCCACCCAAAACACGCTGTGACCCCAAATGGGGCTGTGATTCCCAGGTTGGAAACCACTGTATGCCTTCTCTCCCGATCCTGTCCCTTCACCTACTTAAAAGGCAACGAGCCGCCACTGCAGAAATTTTCCCGATTGAAAATTCACTACCCATAAAACGTTCATCTGTGGACTGACAGGTTCTAAGCAGTTCGGGACCAACACTCAAGTAATGCCTCAGAAGTGAGAGGTAATTTTATTAGTTGTAAATTTAATCCCAAGGCCATTTCAGACACATTATCGATGATTACGTCACTATTCAGTTCAATTAAAACATTAGCCTGTTCTTTTTACTGACATGTGCAAAAATGCTTCTGAATTGCTATACAATAACAGAGAGTATAATTTTGAAATATTCAAGTTTGTAAATTGATCCTCCACCCACTGTTTGTGTAAAATACAAACTAGTAACAGTCATTATTCCCTTAACAAATGATTTTAGATTTGGCTTAAGAAATTGTTTATAAACATCACAAAAAAAAAAAAAAAATAGCGGTGCGGTTTTATATTTAACGCCATCGCATATCTTCACAAATGATGTATTTTGGGCACCCTAATAGACTGGTACTTTTGATTGAATTTAATAAAAATAATCATTTATGCTTGAATTAATAGTTTTACTTTAGTTTAAATTAGAAGCGGCAGCCCAAATCCAAACCGGCCCACCGGTATGTGTCCCGCCGGGCGGCCCAGTCCACACCTGTTTTTAGAGCAACGTTTTCAAACTGGGCTTCGCCATAGTCATACCAGGCTCCACGAGGCAATTTTACAATATGTTTTATTGATTTTCCCCACTATAAATTAGCATCAGTAATTAGGTTTGCCATTTTAAAAATCTGAATAAAGGATATTTGCAAAAGGGGTAGCCAGAACATGTGTTGTTTTCCATTTGTTTTATACTTTTATGCTTGTAAAATTTGACTTCCCTTACATGAATGTTCCCAATATTAGTGTAAAAAATTATATGAGGGCTCCAGCATGTTTTTTTGTTTGTTTTTTTGTGCAAGGTCTCCTTCGGTCTAAAAAGTTTGGAAACCCCTGCTTTAGAGTCTCTTTGGACGTCGGTGCATCAAGGACTATACGTAGCAAGAAGCTACTTTTGGAACAAACAGCGTACACTCGAGCTATTCGACATCCTATTATTAAGATGGGGTGGAAGAGGACGTGGGTTAAGGTCAATATTTTGACACATTTTATTACAACAAACCTTTTCGGCCAAAATAAATTAAATATCTCTTCAGAAGATATATTTAGTATAATTCTCTGCTTCTAGTAATCTCAACAGTTCTTAAATATTTGTCATGCACGGGTGTCGCGGAATTTGAACAGGACTTTTTCTTTTCATTCAAAAAATTTCCGTTAAAATTCCACTGGGATCATGGCGAATATTCAAGAACTTCTGGGATTACTACAGTGGGGAAAATTAAATTAAAATGTATTCACTGAAGCAATATTGTATATATATAAGTTGAAAGGGTTTTTGGCTGTTTTAAAAAAACTGCAAAAATACCGACCTTGTTTCTCGTCACCTTTCACTCCATCTTAAACTCGTTTAGCTGTAGTTTCATTAAGATAAAAGTAAACAAAGTGACCGCGCCCTGAAATAAACTCGAGTAGATTATCCCTGCATTCAAATACGAGTATATATATTTAACTAATTATGTTCAACTCAAACGATATTAATAACTTAGGACAGGCATGGGGGCATTTATTTAGAGGATATGAACCAGAATTAGCGTATTGAGGGTATGGGAAAACCACAGTGATTAATCACATGTAGATAAACTGAAATTAAAAAATATATTTTTTATGTATCTTTGAGGTATTGAACGCACTTTCTGAACCAACTGATTATATCTGCACACGACTTATAAACTAATTTAAATCTAGAACATACACGACATCCAGCCCTTGGCCGTCAATTCATCAATGGGAAAGGAAACAACCACATTTAACCAGTGATCCATTTTTCGGCCATGCCAGTAATCGAACCCGGGACCCTTAGATCAGTAGAAAAACACGCCACCGATTTAGCTAAGTTGCCGAATAAATTAAATAATTAAAACCAATTTAAATACTATCATTTCGTATGATTTTTTATATTAGTCGGTCTGGCCACGGCCGAGTCTGGATCATTGTAAAACAAACCACTCCTTTCCTCAATTATCTGCGCCGGTCTTTAGTTTTTGCCGGTGCACACGTGTCCATACCACATCTCACGTGTCGCGTACGTGCAAACATTCAGCCCTTACCGCAGAAGTCTTATAAGGCGTCGTCCATAAAACACGTAACGCTTCGTGGGGGGTAGGGGGGTGAGCTCTATGTTGTTACATGGGGGGAGGGTGGGGTACATAAAGTGTTACGTAACACAGGTCTTATACTCAAATTCTAATGTTAAAAAATAATATTATTGTTCATGTTTTCACCTTTAATAAATATACTTATGTATAACTTTCGAATATCTGTGGCGTTGAAAATGCAAGTTTAGCACTTACTTTTTGTTTATAAATATTTCGAATGTACTTAGGTGTTATTGTCTGCCCGAGACTATGAACATCAAGCCCATTCGAAAACACACATTTTCATGCGGATGACAGTGACATGTTATACTCAGGGCATTGTTTAGATTTGTCCAATCTACTGACCCCCTCAAGTGCTTTTAGTTGGATAGCAGATGTCAGTCGAAGCGACCTTAATTTATAAGATTTATAAGTATTGTTGAGTTTGAGTATAATTTAGATTCCTACTGCACATTCTTTTACACAGGCCGTGAATAATCGCTTTTATTTGTACAAAAAAAAATCTTCAAAAAGAAGATACTTGTTCATTGCTTGCGAGATACTTGTTCATTGATTTCGTATGAAAAGCGATATCCAGAAAAATAGCGGAGAAGTCTCAGCTGTTGTAATGAAATGGAAAGAAGCAAAAGTACAGAATTTATCTCAAGCAAGTTTGAGGAGTCCATCAATAGTGTTATTTCTTTGTACTAGCAGCATGTTATGAAAAGTAAAGCTTCAAATATCATTCATTATTTTCAAAAGATTTAAGCCTATACCTTTTCCCTTCTGATAAATTTAGTCTGTGTGTATATAAATGCAACTATTATAGATACGTTACGGTGGCTGCATCGTTTAAATTGTCGTTCTATCAGTAGATTAGATGGCTGATGTTGGGGAGATTGGGTTCGAATACCAGTCAGGTCTACTGAGGGTTGCTTTTCCTAAATGATTTCCCACTCTCCCTCCATCAAATGCTGTTAGATTTTCTTCAAAATTCCACATTTTTAGTATACATTTTGTAGGGTGGTATAGTCAAATTGTAGTTATTCTAATTATTTTTATCATATTTATTTAATGGAGTAGTAATGAGGAAGGTAGAATTGTAGAGGTAATCTACCCTCATTAACATGGAGAGAGAGTTTAAAACCATTTAGAAAAAGCCACTCTAAGTATACCCGACATATTTAAACCCCGATCTCTGCTCCATTGACCATCTAGTCTTTTTTCCAGGATCGCTTTTGGAACGAAACATGAGTCTAGGTATTGATAAGTTAACTAAAGTAAAATTGTAGATTAATCCAATAATAATTTAGAAAAGTTGAACTAGAATTCTTTAAATAGCTCTCTATATGATGATAATATGGCTATCATAAAAAGTGCACAGTATTAAGAAAGACGTCTTCCTCCAGCATCAAACTTCTGATGTGAGCACTTTAACATCATCATGTAGCGCTACTATAAAAAAAGGGCCATCCTAGTCAGCATATAGTAGTGCCATTTGGCTCTTACTCAGATCTCAAACCTGACATCCATAACATAAATATAGCAGAGGTTTTTTCTCATGAACCTGAGGAATTTGAGCTCAACGTCTTATATATAGTACTTGTCTTATCTGTTTCTATGTGTAGCTATCCATAAATAATAATACTCTCTGAAATAATTTATGTTCAGGATTTAAAATTGATTTTAAGATATCACAAAACTTCCCTATGGTATAATTACATTCATTCTTGGTGAGAAAAGTTACGTAACACGGGTTGGGGGGGGGGGGGGCTAAAAAGGTAAGAAAAAAGCGTTACGTGGTTTATGGACGACCCCTAAGAAGAAATAATAGCGTCCGGTCGCTGAGCTAAGGTGCAGCTCCTATACTCTGGGAAAAATGTGGCAACATTGCGCAATACCTTCAGACAGACATATTGATCCTGTGATGGGCACAACGACCACGCCCCAGACCGCTAATCAACCACTTTGTTAACAAAAACTGAAAAAGCTTCACGATGATACATTTCTTAAATATCGTGGTGGGAACTGAACTTGTGATCTATAAGTCGATATATAATTGGTTTCCAGCCTGGGGTTCGCGAGCCTATTGGGGAGGCACGGCATGTTTCTGGTAGAGTTGCAGTGCTTTTCGACGTTGTAGCTTTATATTTACTTTTTAAAGGATTATACTGAATGTTGTAGGTTGCAAAATTAAAATATAAACATAAGCGGTTAAAATGATAAAAACTGTTAAGTTTCTGTTAAAAGCCCTCCCAAAAAAAGTTTTTAGGCACTTGCCTTCATTCCCTCGCATCTGAAAGCTATTTGGAGTGATATTCCTTCAGAAATATTTTGAAAATTGAATGATACGAAGAAACCGTTTGGAACAGTTCTCACTTTGGAAAAAAAAATCCTTTGAAGTTATTAAAAGTTTTTAAAAATTTGGATGTTCCCTCAAATCTTTTTGGAGTGGTCCTCTCCAGCAGTTTTTTTTAAATGTTTGTCTTTATATGCTATTTGGGATGATCCTCGCCTTGCGCATTTTGAAAATTGATGCCTCCAGAAGTTATTTGCAGTTTGATATAATTATCTCAGCTTCATATTTGAGAATATCCGAAGGTGTGAAATACATTTAGAAGGGGGCTAATTTATTCCAGGAGAAACCTCCACCTACACCCCACTTCCTCTGTCAATAATTTGTCCTTCCCAGAAATTTCAGAAATTATATTCTTTTAAAAGCTATTTAGGGTAGGTAGTTCTTCTTCGGGAAGTTTTTTGAAATTGGATGCCTCTAGAAGCTATTCAAAATAGTCCTCACCCAGATTTTCTTCTAAAATCTATTTGACTAACTCCATCCCAGAAGTTGTTTGATACTTGTATGGTGGATAGAAACTATTTAGATTGATCTTCGCCGATTTTTTCTCGAAAATTAGATGCCTCTAAAAGCTATTTGAAGTGGTCTTTCTCGGGAGATTTTAGAAAAGTGAATGCATTTAGAAATCATAGTTTGATTTAAGTTAATCTTTTAGCTTCATATTTGATATCAGAAGAAGGGGAGGCAAATTTATTCCATCAGGGGAACAATTTCACTCCCCCCCCCCCTCGTCCCCTGGTTTAGGTTCCTTTTGGTTACTCAACTCTAACAGTAGGTTGCTTGCTGACTAAGTTTGCTGATCAGTCGTGTTCAGGTGAGTGGTGATGCTAGCATAACTTCCGAAATACCCACTGGGATCTATGATCTTATTTTGGATATCTTAGTCGTATTTGTATAGTTATTATTTAAGGTGCGGCCGAAGGGAGCGCGAGTAATTTTACAGTTTTTATAGCATTACATTTTTTTGACCAAAATAAATCAAATATTTCTCCAGTAGCAACATAGAGTTTAGTTTTCTGCACATGCTAGTATCAACATGTCTTGAATAACTGTCAATAGTGTCCTGAAATTTTGTCAAAACTTTTTAAATAAGGAGAAAACGTTTTGAAAAAATTTCAGGACACTATTGACAGTTATTCAAGATCTCTTGATACTAGCATGTGCAGAAAACTAAACTCTATATTGCTACTGGAGAATATTTGATTTCATTCCTATAAAAACTGTAAAAATACTACGCTCCCTTCGGTCGCACCTTAAGCAATTTATAATAAAATCAAGCGCACAAGCTTAACGTCGTGTTTGTTTGGTTTGTCGTTGATGGTGAGGTCAGGATTCAGATCCCGTAGGATGTACTGGTGATGATTTTCCCTAAATGGTTTCTCCCTTCTCCCTCTATTCAAATAAAGGTATATTTCCTCTAAATTCTTACTATTCCACAAGTGTAATAAAATTCAGATAACCTTTACGAGTAGTAAGGTTCAGTGAAAATAATAATTTTAAAAATAGGATTTGAACGCTTGTAGGTGGTTATCAACGGATCGCGATGGTCTCAAAGATGAAAATTGGTTTTGAACTAAGGAAGATATTGGAACCCACCGCAATAGACATACGTTCTATCACGCTCCTAGTGTCAGTGTATACGCTGTTATATTCTCAAGCTGAGTTGGGCACTGTGTCATGAAGTGGTGGTGACCTGGATGGTTTGACCTGTGACCTATAAATGCTCCACATATTGATGGGTGAGATAACGAGGCGCGGCAAAGACAGGCGTTTCAAGAAGAGCACTTGCAATGCTGCCCAGCAGGGCAGTTTTCCCCAGAAACATTTCTCAAGCCAGAGTCCCAAAACACATGAATCAATTTTTTTTTTTTTCTTTTACTGATTTCTCAAACCCAACTGTTTTAAAGATCACGAGCATTGGGAAGATAAGATAGTGTAGCTTAATTGAAGGACCCGCTTCCGAGGGTGAATGGCCTAAAGGTGTCACTCTAGTGTTAGACTGGCCTGCTGTTGACGAGGAGATTGGAGTTCAAATAGCAGTCGGGTTTACTGACGGTGGTTTTTCTGGTTTCCCACTCTTATTACATGCAAATGTGGGTACATTACCTCTAAAATGCTTCTTTCCTCATCCCTACCCCATTAGAGTAAATATCATGCATGCGTTTACCTGAACAGGTAGTAAGTAGACGCGGTCTAAAAATAATTTCAATTCAATTTCATTTATTATAATACTGGCCAATAGTCGTGAGACTTATGACCTAATAATAATAATAAATATAAATGATAATAATAATGATAGTAATAATGATAATAATAACAAAGGAGGGAGACATATTTTATTTATGTACACTCTGTTTACCATGAAAGGTATAAACATTAACATGATGGGTTACACTATGGTCCAGATTATAGGATAAGGCCACATTGTAATTGGTAAAGGTAAGACTGCTTGCTACCCTAGGGTAAACAGAGTGTGCGCAGTTAGAATATAATGTTAATAAAAATTAATAAAAAGCATAAAGAAAATGAACTATTTAGTGTGAGAGAAACCCACCACCCAGGCCCCTGAATCTCCTGTCTGCCTGGTATTCCCAGGATATATTTAGAAGTAAAAGCGTAAAACTATTGAAGGGTGGACAATTTATTAAACCAGTTCCAATGAGGAGTCATCTATAAACCACCTAACTTATTTTAAACATTTTGGAACCGGTACCCCCTCGTTTGACACCAAGTTTACATATTTTAGCCCAACGCCTCCCTCCTTATAACCTTTGTTAATTAATTTTTCACATCAAGAGTGAATGTCATTATTTCATAGGGTATGACACTAAGAGATTCAGATTTAATACAACTCATTATCTTTTCTAAATCCTGTATAAATGATTTCAAAGAATTTTTTAAAACAAAACATTATTATTATTATTATTATTTATGAACAGTACTATTATTTGTTCAACAGTCTTGCGCTTGCACTATTCCTACAAACCAGTATCCCCACTATAGTTACTGTCTTGCCCGTGTCACTACCACTAGGAGGTATAGCGATGCACTGACACACCAGGACACTATTTATTTAGATTTTTATTATAATTGACACTTTATGCTTACTTTGCACTTCTGTCAAGTAGTTCCGTAGTAGGGCAACAGCCGAAAGGTCAAGCACCCTGTAGTCACTTTATTAATATGAATAGGGTAGAGACTAGTAGGATAATAAAAAAGTAAGTGTAAGCGCACATTAGTGGAAGGAGATTTGGAAATCAATTAATAAAAATAGAATACTGGTCCTGGATCCGAAGCCCAACTCAAATTCACCAGCCACACAAAAGAGATGAAACAAACATATTTATTCACATACCCATTGTTGCCAATTCTTAATCCTCTAATAAGAGAATTATCAACAAGTTGAGATCAACTTAATATGTGATGTAACTTCAAAATAAATGGAACACTAACAACATTGTTATGTTAATGTAGCACTAACGAGAAATGTGTGTTTAATGAGTAGCACTGACTTAGCATTAACAATTGAACTACCTGCTTCGGTGATCGCATGGTCTAACTCTAAGAAGTTACTCCCGCAACAGACTGGTTGCCCATGACAGGGAGATCGGGGTTCGATCCTGGTCAGGTGCACTGAAGGTAGTTTTTCTTAAAAAATTTTCACCCTCATTCCACGCAAAAACTAGAGCAATTCCTCTAAATTAAATCTTCCTCATATCTAACACAGCGTAATTAGTACATAGGCATATAGGCAGAATGGGTAGTAGGAAGCGGTACTAATAATAAGATTGCATTGGGGTTTGTCATAAGTGCTGCACCGGAAGATGGTGGGCGGAGGCTAGGCTGACATTAATTTGGCCCCGCCCAATGATTTTGGCTTATTACTTTCACAAAAATGTAGCACAACGAAATATTGTTGTTAACAGATCAAAAATAACGTAGCACTAACAATTTCATTAGATCCTGTCATTGGTTATTTCATGGGCGGGTCCAAGTTTATGGACCTGGTAAACTTTTATGTTTACTAACTTTAGTTATTACACTTCCCTTGGTTCGTCTAACAGTTTACTAACTCTAGTAAAAAATGAAACTATTATACTTGTACAAACAAGCCTCGCCACCTGACACGACCATTCTACCCTTCCACTACCCCTTACGCAGTACCTGAAGTAAAAGAACCGCAGTTTAGCTTTCCCATTCTCTTAATTTCAACCACCAACAAATGCCATATGTATTGTGTAACCTTACCATAAAATCCAGCTGTTGGACTAATGCAGTAAGATAACACTTTAGGGTTAGGAAACTAGTAACATAATAAAACAAATGCTTTTACTGCTCCAAAGGAAAAATATTCGGGTGATTGGGGTGGCCCTCACACCGAGTGGGGGCCTGGGGCAAACTGCCGGCCCTGTTCAATAGTCAAGAAACAAAGATAGGATAAGGTAGACTAAGCTAAGGTATTGACAAAGGAAAAGGAAAGTGTTATTGAGTGTGGGTAGAGCTGTGGATGCGGGTAGGAAACAGCAAAACCTTTCAACTGTAAACTATTTGAACACTAGCTCAGAGAACAAGTCTCAAATGAGTTGACAAAGAAAGAATAATGAAAGGATGGGGATAAGATAAGGTGGGGAGGGTGGTCCTATATATTCAACGCCCAAACTACTTGCAGCATACAGCAGCCGTTTGAAAACACAAAACGAGGCTTTTTGCGGTCAAAATTGATAACATTTTACTATTTTATTGGTGCTATTATATGGGTATTAATCATATCTATCAAATGTGACAGCTGCAGATAACATGATTTGACGTATGAATAATTCTATGAAGCTTTTATAACTGTCACAAAGGTTTCTTCCAATCTGAATCTGACTGTAGACAGGGTAGTCTGAAGAGCGTGTTGATTTTTATTGGAAACCCAATTTCAACCACCAACATTGATTGCATTTTAATGAAATTTAACAGTGTGTATATATGTTTTATTAGATTTATTAATTTATAAACTTATCAAAATCATCCAATAGTACTTCCTTATGGATTACTGAGTAACTTCTCTTTGCATTAGCAGGGAACGGACTAAGTATATTATTTTATTTACGTCATTGTGGCAACACGAGTATCTAACTTTTACATAACGGGCTTCCTATGAAACTCAGAACATATCCAAGATACAAACAACCCCAATATTTTCCGCTTCATTCTTCTCCCGGCAATAGTTGGTAATTATTCTTAAGACTTTAGTGTTTCATTGATAAAGCTGGAAATGTCTTTATTTGACTGTAAAATTAAACTACCATCAAATTAATTAATTTTAGAAAAATCAACATACATTATTATGTATTGTATAACATAATCTTATAATACCAATTTTGGCATATTAAACTTTTTTCTAAAATCACTCAATAGTAGACTATTTAGATTATATTGATAAAGAAAAACAAATATATATAATTATCTATAATGTAAAAATCTTGGCATATATCTATTTTGAGTCACATTGTTATCGCCATTTTTAAAATATTCAAACAAACGAAAAAATCTGTTGTTAGTAAATAAAGTACTCTTTAACCAAATTTTCCTCGAAACAAAGTACACAGTTTTATTTGTTATGCCAAACTCTCTCCAGATATCCATTTAACTCATTTATACCCCCTTTATCTTCCTGCTCCCTCAAAAAGTATACACTTTTATTTGTCAGTTAAATCACTCCATAGATATCCATTCTAAACAAAATTGTTATAGCCATTTTTGAAAAATTTCGAATTAAAAAAATCACTAATTAGTAAACTATCCTTAATTTGAGGTCTAGGGTAAAAAAAAAGCCCCCATAAAATCTAAATATCAAGTTTGAACAAAATCTATCAAACTATTTCAGATTTGTGCCCAGGGACAGACAACAAAAATGGGAACATACCGAATTGTATTATTTACATTCATGTATAAGGTTCGTCTATAAAATTAAAACCATTTAATGTCCACTTGACTTTTTAAATTTCCTTTTTGGATAAATCACGCTTTGGTCTTCTTAAAAGTATGTTTAGCCAACTTGAGCAGAGATCTTTTTGTATTGACCTTTGATCTCGACCACGTGTGTGCTAAATAACTACACGTGAAGCCAGACAATGTAACAATGGGCAAGACACGCGTGTCTGTCCGTCACACTCCACCAACCTGGCAACACTGTGTCACACATCGACTCACTTGACAACACTGTACACGCAACAGGAGCTGCTACCAACCGTAACTCGATTTCATATTATTTTTATTAGTCTAAAGCATACATTTATGCAATAGGTTTGTGCTTGTCAACTTTTGAACCAATCGACAGATTTACGCCAAAATTGAAACCCCCACAAACTTTCCAAGAAAAAACATCGATTTTATTAGACTATTCCTATTCTAAGGACGAACATTATGAGGCCGACAGTGTTAAAAGTAAAACACATAGCTATTGCAAGTTTACTAAGTCCAAGCAAATAATTTGTATACAATTTACAAAGTTAGCATTATTCTATTTAGGGTTTCGCTCTCTGAGACTTATTGAAGTCCTCAACTCTGCATTCATCAGATTGTCAGGCGCTCCGAGTCCTGATTCAGATACGAGCAAGTTTGTTTGGTAGCCTACTTACAGGGGCAGGTCCTATCTTCTGCTAAACAACGCCAGTCTTTCATATTCTATCTGCCCCCGACATCATTTCAGTCACGGCCGTGGTTCGGGGTGGATCTAGAGGATGCAGGCGATACGATGAGAGTGAGAAAATGGCAAGATACGAAACAAAGGATAACTGTGAGAGTTAGACAACTCCAAATACCAAACAAAGGATACTCTGAGGGCGAGTTGAATCCCAGATACGAAACAAAGGATGCTGGGAGAGTTAGACAGCTCCGAGATATTAATCAAGGGGTACTGTGAGGGTTAGACAAATCAAATGTATGAAACAAGGGGTAATGTGAGAGTTAGACAACTCTAAGATATGAAGCAAGAGGTACTGCGAAAGTTAGACAACTCACACACACACACACACACACACACATACATACATAATTATATATATATATATATATTTATATATATATATATATATATATATATTATATATATATATATATAAAACAAGAGCTACTGTGAGAGTTAGACAACTACAAGATACGAAACAAGGGGTACTGTGAGAGCTAGACAACGCCATGATATGAAACAAGGAATACTGCTTGAGTTAGACAACGCCTAGATACGAAACAAAGGATTCTGTGAGAGTTATCAACTTATATATAAGAAACAAGGTTTACTGTGTGAGTTAGACATCGAAACAAGAGATATTGTTAGAGTTAGTCAACTTCTAGATACGAAACAAAGATATTGTGAGAGTTAAGACAACTCCAATATATGAAAAAGTGTTACTGTGAAAGTTAGACAGCTCCTAGATACGAAACAAGGGATATTGTGAGAGATAACTACAATACACGAAACAAAGGATAGTTAGTATAAGAGATAACCAACGTCAAGTTACGTAACAAGGGATACTATGAAATTTAGCTAGCTCCAAGATACGAAATAATAGGGTGCTATTCTGTAAAATGTATCCATTGTATGGGAGACTGATTGAAGATTTGTTGCCCCTCTTCTAAAAGTTCTGCGATGCCATCCCCCCTTTTTTTTCCGAAAAAATAAATAATTTAATTTGGTTATTTTACATATTCTATTTGATGATATTTGTCTACAGTTTTTTTAATTTTTTAATTTTAAATACTAATTATCTCTTTAATTTTAGAGGGAAATATTATTTTCCATTTCTTTTAGGGCTCAATTTTTGTTAATTGCTAACCATTTTTTATTATAATCTAGTTGGTGGCTACTCTTTAATGATATATTATGTAGACTAGCCTTTATTATTTCCTGTTCGTTCGTTTGAAGTGGTTGTAGTTCATTCGTTATTCAAATTCAGTTTTCTCTATTTTTATTACTATTTTATTAATATAACGTTGGAGTGAGGTAGCATATCTGTCTTCTGAATAATCTAACAGTGATGTGCCTTGGTAACCTCGCTACAACCTACATTACCACCAGTCCACCACGAAGATGATAATATAATCTGACTAATGAACTATATATATCATAACAGTGATATGACTTGAGTAACCTCGTTACAACTTACATTAGTTCTGTGAACAACTTACCTCATTCCCTTGTTTTTATTGTTATTACAGTCTTAACATTTCTCTTTGGAATTCTAGCTGGAATATCTCCTATAATTTCTTCTTGGATTTTTAATTGATATATATTTGTTTCTTGGGGGTCAAGTTATACAGAAAACAAATTATTGTAAAACTATATTCAATAGTACGTGCATTATGTTAATAAAGAATAACCGTTGTCCACATGGTTTGAGACGTTAGTCACACAACTAAATTTGTCAATTTTTTTAATACGCCTAGGTATTCGGTAGATTGCTTAGAATTACAAATTAATTCAGATCATTTGAGTTAGCTATCAAATGGAAAACATTTCAAGCGGCTGACATATTGAAACGGATAACCAGACTGAAAAGCTATGTACAGTACACACATCGTTTGGTATAGGTCAAACAGACGCATAGCTTTTTGAGTGGCCCCCATCTCAGAATGAATGTATAGATCTAAATACACTGTTCATACTTTGTTCGGCCTAAGTCAAAATAAGCTAAGTTTGGTTAAATTGTTTAAATATTTTGACACTCATCGTGCAGCCAAAATACAGACAAACACACAGAATACATGCCAAATGGTAAAGTTAAAACATAAGCTCGCTTCGCTTGGTCAATTACAATCAGTCCACCACGTTGGTGGCAACTTATATGACTAAAGAACAAACCCTAGCTACGTTAGAAGAGGTGGTGACAGCTAGCAGAAGGTTCTTTATTGCAAACATTGGTTGAAAGTAGCTAATGTCAACTTATTGGGAAATAATTATTAATTTAATAATATAATATTACTAATAAAATAACAATTATTTCCTAATAAGTTGGTTGACATAAGTTACTTTCAGGTGATGTTTGCAATAAATACCTTTCTGCTTGTCGCAACCTCTCCTACCGTAGATGGAGGATAGCAGTGACATGGCCCTGATTGGCTTCGTTACAACTTACATTGGAGATCAAAGAAACTATTAAACTACAAACAATGGTTTGTGAGAAACAAGTAAGAACAGTAATAACGAGTGGTCGGTTGGTTCAGTGACCCGATACCAGTACTACACACAGCCCACAAGACATAGTGTCTCGGGTATCTTCTACTTCCATAAAATATACTTCCCTCACATGATTCACTGGTGAGGGCGGCTTCTGATTCCATACCAAATACTTCTAGGGATGAAAAAACTTCCATTGCACGTTATTCGTTATTGAACCAGTTAGTAAAATGGAGTCTTTGTTGGGTGTAAATTGCTCATTCAGAATGTAATACCTGGAACTAGTGTTGGGTGTGGTCGGTCATTCTCTTACACAGATAGTAGAATACCTGGAACTAGTGTTAAGTGTGGTCATTCTCTTACTCAGATAGTACAATACCTGGAACTACTGTTGAGTGTGGTCATTCTCTTGCTTAGATAGTACAATACCTGGAACTAGTGTTGGGTGTGATCATTCTCTTACACAGATAGTACAATACCTGGAACTAGTGTTGGGTGTGATCATTCTCTTACTCAGATAGTACAATACCTGGAACTACTGTTGAGTGTGGTCATTCTCTTCTTAGATAGTACAATACCTGGAACTAGTGTTGGGGTGTGGATCATTCTCTTACCAGATAGTACAATACCTGGAACTAGTGTTGGGTGTGATCATTCTCTTACTCAGATAGTACAATACCTAGAACTACTGTTGAGTGTGGTCATTCTCTTGCTTAGATAGTACAATACCTGGAACTAGTGTTGGGTGTGATCATTCTCTTACTCAGATAGTACAATACCTGGAACTACTGTTGAGTGTGGTCATTCTCTTGCTTAGATAGTACAATACCTGGAACTAGTGTTGGGTGTGGTCATTCTCTTACTCAGATAGTACAATACCTGGAACTACTGTTGAGTGTGGTCATTCTCTTGCTTAGATAGTACAATACCTGGAACTACTGTTGAGTGTGGTCATTCTCTTGCTTAGATAGTACAATACCTGGAACTAGTGTTGGGTGTGGTCATTCTCTGCTTAGATAGTACAATACCTGGAAACTAGTGTTGGGTGTGGTCATTCTCTTGCTAGATAGTACAATACCTGGAACTAGTGTTGGGTGTGATCATTCTCTTACTCAGATAGTACAATACCTGGAACTACTGTTGGGTGTGGATCATTCTCTTACTCAGATAGTACAATACCTGGAACTACTGTTGAGTGTGGTCATTCTCTTGCTTAGATAGTACAATACCTGGAACTAGTGTTGGGTGTGGTCATTCTCTTACTCAGATAGTACAATACCTGGAACTAGTGTTGGGTGTGATCATTCTATTCTCAGATAGTACAATACCTGGAACTACTGTTGAGTGTGGTCATTCTCTTGCTTAGATAGTACAATACTTGGAACTAGTGTGGGTGTGGATCATTCTCTTACTCAGATAGTACAATACCTGGAACTACTGTTGGTGTGGTCATTCTCTTGCTTAGATAGTACAATACCTGGAACTAGTGTTGGGTGTGATCATTCTCTTACTCAGATAGTACAATACCTGGAACTAGTGTTTGGTGTGATCATTCTCTTACTCACATAGTACAATACCTGGAACTAGTGTTGGGTGGATCATTCTCTTACTCAGATAGTACAATACCTAGAACTACTGTTAAGTGTGGTCATTCTCTTGCTTAGATAGTACAATACCTGGAACTAGTGTTGGGTGTGATCATTCTCTTACACTGATAGTACAATACCTGAAACTAGTGTTGGCTGTGATCATTCTCTTACACAGATAGTACAATACCTGGAACTAGTGTTAGGTGTGATCATTCTCTTACTTAGATAGTATAATACCTGGAACTAGGGTTGGGTGTGGTCATTCACTTACTTAGATAGTACAATACCTGGAACTAGTGTTGGGTGTGGTCATTCTCTTACTCAGATAGTACAATACCTGGAACTAGTGTTGGGTGTGATCATTCTCTTACTCAGATAGTACAATACCTGGAACTACTGTTGAGTGTGGTCATTCTCTTGCTTAGATAGTACAATACCTGGAACTAGTGTTGGGTGTGATCATTCTCTTACTTAGATAGTACAATACCTGGAACTAGGTGGGTGTGGTCATTCTCTTACTCGGATAGTATATTACTTGGAACTAGTGTTGGGTGTGATCATTCTCTTACTCAGATAGTACAATACCTGGAACTAGTGTTGGGTGTGATCATTCTCTTACTCAGATAGTACAATACCTGAAACTAGTATTGGGTGAGATCATTCTCTTACTTAGATAGTACAATACCTGGAACTAGTGTTGGATGTCGTCATTCTCTTACTCGGATAGTACAATACCTGGAACTAGTTTTAGGTGTAATCATTCTCTTACTTAGATAGTACAATACCTGGAACTAGGGTCGGGTGTGGTCATTCTCTTACTCGAATAGTATATTACTTGGAACTAGTGTTGGGTGTGATCATTCTCTTACTCAGATAGTACAATACCTGGAACTAGTGTTGGGTGTGATCATTCTCTTACACAGATAGTACAATACCTGGAACTAGTGTTGGGTGTGGTCATTCTCTTACACAGATAGTACAATACCTGGAACTAGTGTTGGGTGTGGTCATTCTCTTACTCAGATAGTTCAATACCTGGAACTAGTGTTGGGTGTGGTCATTCTCTTATTCAGATAGTACAATACCTGGAACTAGTGTTAGGTGTGGTCATTCTATTAAAGATAATGAATACCTATAACCAGTATTAGCTATAAGGTGGTCATTCTGATTTCTCAGAAACTCTATAACTGAAGGGATATTGAGTGTGGATATAATGTTTGTCTCTTTATAATCCCTTACGGAATAGTCAGAGAAGCTGACACCCGAACGACTTTATTCTGTAGCTGCAACATCACCGTTATACTGGTCCTATAAGGCTGCGGCAAAACCGGTCACACGCTTACAATTTGGTTTCTTTCTCTGTCACACACAACTTGGCCTCTCTCTCTGTCACATATGTACACTCTAAACTCTCTCTTTGTCACACATATGCAACTGGGTCTCTCTTTATCTCTGTCACACATGTACATCTTAGCTTTTCTTTCACAGATGTACAGCCTCTCTCTCTTAGGCAAGTACAGCCTGGCCTCTGACACGCAAGTACAGCTAGACCTCTCTCACCATTGATCTCTATAATATAACTGGATGGACATCTGTGGCTTAAATTTGCGAGCTGTCGTCTGCATACCATAGTGTAAGAGAGAAAGAAACTTTCGGGTATTTCTTTCTCTACTACACCCATACAAGGCAATGTGGCATTTTGACATAGTTCATTAATTTGATTGAATATATGAAATACATCAATGTCTGATTAGTTAAATGAAATAAATATATTAGTAAATGCTTTGAAGAGCATGACAAAGTTCGAAACTGATTAGTTTTTTCTTTAAATAAGTTGATGTAAGCTAATACATACGGTGATTTTTGAAGGAAGCTCGTTTGTAAGGCTTTATCTCATACCAGAAGCCTGCCCTATAGTAGTATTTAGGTAGAATAAAAGACCTTCCTAAAGGGAATCCATACGTCCATTCTAAATGGCCGTTTATCCTACCAAAATACTAATATATGATAGTATTCTGGTACGGAATAAATCCTTACAGATTGGGATTATTACTAAAATCGTGTTTTAGTAGATACCGTAATTCATACAAGCCTATAACCTATTATCGTTTGAACGTAAAGCTTCAACACAAAGTATATCATTAGAACAGATTTAATACAGTTTTTAGCTAACTTCTTTCACTATAGTTATCGAACTTTTAACATAATATGGTTTCTGAAGGTCATACACCAAAATGAGCCAAATAAAAAAACTGTAATATAATACTTTCTATAAGCCCATAACCTTTATGGTCGTTTGAACGAATGGCAACTACACAAAGTTTGACATTCAAACAAATTAATACTTCACTATTTTCAAACAATAACACTCTAATCCACCAGATACATGTTTTCGCATAATAACATTGAAAGAAACCGTTTAATCTTTCCTCCCACAATGTAGTAGACGATAAACTTGAGCGCACGCTTTGGACCTTGGTATGTTTATGTCCATCCAGTATAATTAGAGATCACTGTATCTCCCACACCTAAAGGCTAGTATTATTTCCCTCATCCACGCATTCATTTAGAACAACCGCCCTAAGATTGTCTTCACCACATCTAATTATATCTAGATGAGTATTGCAAGCGTAGCTCAATTTGAGTGATGTCACCACGTGACTTACAAATCAACGGCACCACATCTTAGTCTGGGCACCAGGAGTAGAATAGAACTGAATAAAGTCTGGTACGATAAATACCTTTGCAGCAGACTTTTGTAGTATGCGAGGCAAGCGACGGGGTCTTCATGGTGTGGGATCGTGGTACTAACATCCGGTCACTCAGGTAGCGATTCTAGCGCCGCGAGCTCTCTAGTGATCGTGCGCTTGGGCTTTGTTTGAAATATATACCGCCGTGCAAGGCCGTAGCCAATAGTAAGGGTGGGGTGCGGGGCTCAAACCAATCCCCAACCCCTTGAAAATTGACGAAAAATATTATTAATACTGCCTTATTTATGGTTTAAACAGTAAGACGGTATTTCAGCTATGTTTAACTACATAAAAAAAAGTTTGTGATAGTGTCCATTATCAGTCAACAAAGTTGGGTAGACTGAGATAAAGTATTGACAAAGGAAATATGAAGTATTAGTGAATGTGGGTAGACTGTGGAAGCGAGTAGTTCTTTGAGATTAGGAAACAAAACATTTTAACTGGAAACTATTTGAACGGAAGTTCCGAGATCACGTCGCAAAGGAGTCAACAAAGAAAGAAGAATAAGAACTTTGGACAGGATAAGGTCGTTCAAATATTTGGGAAGTCTGATGACTTGAATGGATGCTTTACTGAGGAGGTTTAAAGCAGGATAGCTATGGGGAAGGAAGAATATGGAAGGGTGAGGGGATTACTGACAGTGGGAAGATTCCCGAGTGAGTTAAGTAAGAGGTTTGCAAAGTGTTTTGCTTGGAGTGTGGTGGCATATGGATCTTAGACGTGGACAATCAAAAATAGGGAACAAAAATATTTGGAGAATTTTGAAATGTGGTTGCATAGAAGAGTAGAGAAGGATAAATGGATGGACAGGGTGAGGAATGGGAAGTGTTGAGGAGGGTAGGAGAGGAAAGGAGCCCGATAAGGAGGATAACGAAGAGAAAAAGTCTTGGTTGGGCCACGCACTACGAAGGTATTGTTTAATGAAGAGGATCAAGAAGGGGAAGAGAGAGGGAAAAAAGGAATAAGTAGGTTTGGAATGCTAACATATATCAGGAAAGGAAGAAGCTACAAAAGTATTAAAGAAGACGCTCAAGACTGAAGAAAATGGAATATATCCAGTTGACACCAGTCTCAGGGCAGATTCACAGAAGGAGTGGTATGGCCGGGGGAGGAAGGGAGTAGCTATGAACGCCCAACTTCATGCAGTTTGAGAAGATATTATAATTTGCGGCAGTTTGAGAACGGCCTACCTGGAGATAAATGTGGGTTATTGACTCATGAATGCTTTTAGTTTTGCTAATTTAATGTGTAGTAAAGAGTGAAGACTATTTTAAAATAGTTATTGTGTAGATTAAACTGGTATACTTATCACGAATGCTAAATTTAGTTTTCTAAGCTAACAATATGCATTCCGGCAAACGAACAAAACAATCTAGTCTTCTTTCGGTTTTAGTGCAGTCTTTTAGAGAATTCAATTTTCTTTTTTGCTGTCAAAATTGATATCATTTTACTATTTTAATAGTGTAATTTTATGGGTTGAGTATTCATAATATTTAATATCAATTGTGACTGCTGTAGATTACATGACTTGACGTATGAATATTGGATTTTTTTTTGTAACTTATGTAACAGTCAAAAAAGTGTGTTCCTATCCGATTTAGACTGTTGACGCTTGATGGAGTCACCATAAGGGTGGGTTGACTTCCCAGGGCACAAACCACTCCGACCTCTTCCCCTTCATCCTTCTGGCGATTCTTGACAATCTTCAGTACCTCTGTGTCTCACAGATATATATATATATGAGTATTTAAAACATTTGAGTAAGATAGAAATGCATTTATATGAAAACGATACAATTTTCGACTATGCGGCCGGGTTAACTCAAACTTTTCTTAAAGCACAGATTCTTAAACCTCTAACTTTATTAGAGAAGTACAGAATCATTTAAAACCATCCAGGTCAGGTCAGCGACGGCGAAACCTTATTTGTGTAGCGGAGTGGGGGGCAATCAACCAAAAGGGGGTTTTGAGCGACTTGGCTATCCCCCATACTCCCATCCCGGCACAAAGTGTTCCTGAGGGCCTGCACCTCTAAACGTTTTACATTTGGATGCTTTCAATCAATTGAAGAGGTTCTCACCTGGAATATTTAAAAAATATATACTCCTCTAGAATCTATTTATAATGGTCTCCATGCAAATTTTATATTAAATTTTGATGCCTTTAGAAGCTATTTGAAATTTGTTTTTAATTGTATAAAATTCGAAAATATACAGTATAAAGGTAGTGAAATACATTTAGAGGGAGGAAAATTTATTCCAGGAAGGAATTTTTTCAGGGGACATTCCCTCCTCCCTCGGTTATTCCACCCCTCATACCTTTATTTAAGAAGTTCTCAATGTAACTGTTTGGATTCAAAGAAACGAGGCTGTAAGTTTTTAAATGCTAAACAAATTTATAGCAATTAATGTATTTAATCCCTGCCGTTAATTACCATAAAAATAAGCTCAAGATATATTCTATAGGCATTTAATTTTCGTAATTTTTCTTTGCTTATGACAGTTGGAGGTCTGTGCCCGCTTAACCCCTCTGAAATGTTCACCTGGATACGACCTTACTACCATATTTGTATGCTTCTGAGCTATTTTCACAACCTTTGCCATCGTAGCTTGTGTGTCTGATAGTCGCTACTGGCTTATACACCCTCATCACTCTATTATAATATAGCGAACTGCTCATAGTCTCTATTGTCTCTGGCACTGACGGTGACGGATAATAAAAGTATTTATTATGCATGCAGTTCTGACCTGGTTTGTGCCACCTCGGACCTTGTGGCCTTGGCTTCCAGTGATGAAATAACGAGCGCTCTACCATAATGGATGTCTTGGGCTCCGCAACTTCTATACCCTATTACGTTAGAAGAGGTGGTGACAGCTAGCACAAGGATCTTTGTTGCAAACATTGGCTAAAAGTAACTAATTTCAACTTATTTGGATATCATTATTGATAATATAGTGTTACTAAGAAAATAAGAGTTATTTCCGAATAGGTTGAAATGAGTTATTTTCAGCCAATGTTTCCAATACACAATCTTCTGTTGGCTGTCGTTACCTGGGGTATAGCTGGTTATCAACTCGTGGCCCTTGAGACACTGCTGTAACTATTACTAGTTCTATCACTACTTGTTTTGTCATCGCATCTCACCTATCGTTCGGGTTTTTCACATATGTAATAATTACATTAATTTGTTAGGAACGAGTAAGGTTTAATTTAGAGGAAAAAAACAACTTTATTTGAATGGAGAGAGAGAGAGAGAGCGAGAGAGAGTTTAAAACCATTTAGGGAGAAAAAACCTCAGTCCGCACGACCGGGACTCGAACTCCGATATATCCGTCTTCGTTAGCTTAGTCCAGCGTTTTTTAAACTGTGCTCAGCCATAGCTATCTGAGGTTTCATGAAGAAATTTTAAAATATTATTTATTGGTTTTCACATTATAAAATAGCATAAGTAATTAGGATTGCCAATTTTTTTTTTCTAATCTGAATAAAGGACGTTTGCCAAAGTTGAACCCAGAACATGTGAGGTTTGTACGTTAGTTTTATACTGGTAAGATTCAACTGTCTTTATTGAATTTTCATAATATCAGCGTGAACAAATTGTATGAAGGCTCTGGCACGTATTTTTTCTGGCGCATGGTCTACAAGGTTTGGAAACCCCTGGCCTAGTCTATTCCAACAGCACCCCATGGATAACACCAAACTTAGGTAGATAATAAATACAGCTAGAACCGGACGTCGCATCGTGTCACGGTTTTCTCTGTATTCTACTTGAGGAAACACTAAGACCAGAGAAACTGATTTACCGTATTTAGAAATTCAACTAAATTGAGTAATAACTACTTTGAAATGAAAAATCTACCAAACAGATTCCAATTTGCTATTATCAAACGAAGAACGTAGGAAACCACTATTCGATAAGTTTTCTGTTTCGAGAGTCATCTTATATTTAATATACCGGTTAATCGACCGTAAGATGGGCTCTAAGGACTCCCACAGCTAGGTGAATGTAATCGAAGAGGAGAGAATTCTTCGCGGATAATTTTTTTATTCGATTCGACAACGTCGATAGGCGAAGTTTTAAGTACGCTCTTCTCAGCTTATGTGATTGATTCACTTTTAATGTGGGAAATGGTAGGCCTAAGCCTGACGAAAACCTTTTCTTAAAATTTAGCGTATACATTTGACACATGTTCAGTGTTTTATATTTTAGTTGTACTTTAGTTTTAGTTATTTGAGTTCTTGCGCGGGTCTACCCCTCCACCCGCACCCGTTTGAAGTATCACTGGTAGCCAGTACACGTGCCATCCTGCTAACAAGTGTTAACAAACCCTCTTAGCACACTCAAGTCCTCACTAGCACGTCTAGCCCTAGTGTCACGTTATTACCTGGTAAACATAGGTACTTTACTAGACGGGTGCTGTACAGTTTATAACTACCCACAAAGGTGGCGTAGCGGTCTCGTTGCTAATGGTCCCCTCTCGGGCGAGCTATTCTCCCTCATGGGATTTATCCCCGTGGTCGATCCGTTTATCCCCTTTGGATCAAGTTGTAGTCCTTCGGG
Source organism: Timema cristinae (assembly GCA_039000515.1). NCBI lineage: Eukaryota > Metazoa > Arthropoda > Insecta > Phasmatodea > Timematidae > Timema > Timema cristinae. Next base: position 82,852,521 of record JBCFYV010000012.1, read on the forward strand.
TGGAATGTGTCAGATGAAGTATTGACCCACTCGCTCTCAAGCGGTCAAGCTATCAGATACCGGTTGTATAAATACCACGATGAGGATATGTCTGACAGGGAACAGGAGTTTGCGCATGCGTGGGGAGACACACTCTTCGATCATCTATAAATATAGAACCCGCTGTGATCATTCAGCACGTGGGAGAGAAAGAGAGAGAGAGAGGCGCGAACAAAGATCTGGAGCTTGAATTGTTGATCAAACAAGCGTCGAGATTTAGACCCAACATCCTCTAGAAGCCTCTGGTTTGGATCCTGGCCACGTCAACATTTATCAAACAAGTGTGGTTTCAGATTGCTACAAAACCATCACTATCTATAAAATAACGCTAATAATACAATAAAATATTATCATTATTGACCGCCTAGAAATATTTTGTATTTTACAAACGTGTCCTACCAAAAACTTACTATTCCTCTCCGGATCTCAGTTTGGGAACCCCCGCTCTAAATGGAGGAAAATACTTAACACTACTCTTTGAGACTGATGTACGAACCTGACTAAAAAGGCGATCAGTTTGGAAATATTAATAACGGTGGTAGTACATGCGTTTTTGTCCATTGTCATGTTGGCGATGTGACCACCTCTCTTGGGGCAGGAAGCCTTCACTAGTCATAGTAATTTAAGGATGGCTGAAGGTGCCTTATGGAGATTTACTGTTCTGTGACGTAACTGTTCAAACAATGACGTCAAAGTTATTACATACTATGAAAAGCGAACTATAAATATTTCCGATAAAATGGAAGTGTTGGGTGAAGCAACGTCTCGTCTGAATCTGTGGCGGATTTGTTACTCCCTTCTACTTAGGTAGGGATTAATAAGTGTTCTGTCTTTTGACAGGTCTGTTGCCTTGTCTAAATTGAGTCCTATAGCATGTTCTAGCTGCATCTTCCTTTTTTAAAACCTGAAACTTCATCTTCTTTCCTGGTTTGAGGTCATCAATCGGTTGCATTCGTGGTCTTGGTTACTTTCCCCTACCATTTGTCCTTATTTCATTTCACTCAATAAGCCATTTCTTATAATGTGACCCATCCAGTTGGCTTTTCTTCGTATAATCACCTGCAGAATCTTTTCCTTCTATTTACTATTCTAAGAACTCCTTCCATTAGTCACCTAATCCGTCCAATGTATTCTCCTCCACCACCACATCTCATAGATTTTTCTAATATTTACTCACTTTTTCCCCTTATGGTCAATGTTTCAGCTTCATACAAAGTTATGTAGCACTTCACCAGTTTCTTCCTCATCGTCAAGTTCAGTTTTATAGTCATTATCTCACTATCTTTGATTTCTCAATGTTAATTTAACTTCCACCATCAGAGACATACAGATTGCTAGAGTGTCACCTCTATACAGATTGCTAGATTATTATTATTATTATTATTATTATTATTATCACCGCGTCTTACTACCCGTTCGAGTTATACGCACGTACGCTAATGTGTAATGTTAGGGTGATTATGAGATGAAATGGAGGACCTACAGTTTAACGTGGAATCCGAACCACAGTGGAGGCCTGGCATTCCACACACAGATTGCTAGAGTATCACCACTATACAAATTGCTAGAGTGTCGCCACTATACAGATTGTTAGAGTGTCGCCACTATACAGATTGTTAGAGTGTCGTCACTATACTGATTGCTAGAGTGTCGTCACTATACTGATTGCTAGAGTGTTGTCACTAAACAGATTGTTAGAGTATCGTCACTATACAGATTGATAGTGTGTCGACACTATATAGATTGCTAGAGTGTCGCCACTATACAGCTATTGTTGACTGCAGTTTATTGAAGTCCCAGAACCGGATGTTTAGCCAACTCTCAGAACAAACTAGACTCCTCTGAATCGAGATTAACCAGTATTAGATCGTAGCTGGGCGCGTCCTACACTAGGCATGTAGCTAAGAATCGGTTTCAGGGATTACCCTCTAACCCCTCCTCGCGGTGAAGTGCCTGACAGGTACTGACTGACCAATGAACTACTTGGATGTGGCACCAATAATACTAGTGTTTCAATCACTCAACCACCAAGCAGGAGTGTTCTGGTATTTGTTTGTGGCTACGATCAGTCTTTCACCCCCCTTGAACATATACTAGCTGAAGGCGTCTCTGTTACACCCGTAGTACACGGGGACGCAAACCCTGGCCCGTGGATCTCTTTCCTGTGGTCCGCACTATAAGTGAGACTTGACATATCCTCGCAACATCTCATAGCTTGTAATACAAGTAATGCTCTAAAATCAATTTCCCTGATCTGTATGAGTGGTTATCACTCCCTGAATCTAGTCCAGTTTACCAGGATTCGATCATATACACGCTCAACTATTTTAAACATTGTGGTTTTACATTTCCTATCGTTAGCTCAGCGATTTTCAACCTTGTTTAACTCACGGCACTCTGAAAAAAAGCGCTAAATGTTTCATCAATTTTTTCTAAGCAGAGCTTTTCTATAAAAAAAACTCCCTAATATTACGATTGTGTTTAAAATGGCACACCTACTGACCCTTTGCAGCACACCAGTGTGTCACGGTACAACGGTTGAAAAACGCTGCTCTAAGTGAATTCTAGTCCGGCTTATAATAACATTACTCATACTTTACCCCCAGTTGAAATAATTAAAGAAGTTGATATCCAATACTCGGATCAAACTATTTGAACAACATTAGTAGAGCTATTTAAAAGCAAACATGGCCGTGTCTACTCGGCTGGGGGTAAAAGTAGGTTGGCAAGCTCTAGCTGTGTATAGTGTGCACACCTCGCGTAGTCAGGCAGATATCACTGAGTAAGTAGACTGACAAGACTCCCAGGAGGTCCCCGGTTCCATTCTCGCAATATAGGCTCTAGTCTGAAGTTTGACACGTCTTAGGTCAGGCTGGTATTAGTGTGGAAATGTTTAAGGTAATTCGATCAACATTTTATTGCATTATTTTAATAAGGATATAAATATAATCTATAAATATTGATTCATTGATTTCAAATAATTACAGTTCTCGAGTTGTAAGCAGTCAAACTTACTATTTTATCAATTTTACGTAGAGGTAAAGTAGTTAATGCATGGGGATTACATTTATTATAGCTAGACATCCATATGAAGTGTATGCAATGAAGTATTTACAATATTTTAAATAAAAATAGTTTTTAACTTATAACATATTTAATAGTTGTAAAATTACATCTTTTTTTATCTTATAAAAGTACTTTTCGTTTTATACCCCGATACTTTTATGTTATATCATTTTGTAGTATATAATGTCGTTATTTCAAATTTGTTTGGTTTATTAGCCTAACTCTACTATTTTGTTTTATTATGGACACCGCGTTGATCAATGCAAACGTAAATTTGTTATGTCCATTTCCTGAAACTTCATGCTTTGACTGTACCTACAATAACACAAATTAGTCGACCAAGGAAAGCTCGGGCTACCCTGGTGTCCGACTAATGACTCAGCCTTAAGTGTGTTTTTTTTTTAGCCCCGCGTCTTACTACCTGAGCGACGAGTTGTGACTCTTATTTTGTCCGTTTTTCCTTCCTATAGTAATTTGGAACTTGGATAGTATTTTACTGTGTAGGTTTTATTCTTCAACTCAGTGTCAAAGGAACTCATCTCTTGGTACATCAAGACGCGTATTGATTTTAAACTTATTAATATATATGAGTTTCACTTTTATTATTGGTTGTAAATTGAACATTAAAAAATATATAAAATCTTACAAGTTTTGAAAATATATCTAATGTCACATGAGTACTGCATTTCTTTAGGCATTTTCTACAAAAAAATCATAATTTTGCGTGTTTATTGAACATGGCTAAGTTCAACCCTGAAAAGCAACTCCATCAAGACCAAGAAAACGAAACAAAAAGGCGAAATCGAACAAAAATCGGTATAAACTTAAAACAATGAAAGATTTGATCTACGATGTTTTCAGGTATGTAATAAACTCATAATAGGAGATATATGTGGCGAATATATCATTTACTAAATATATAGTAGCTCCCTACTTGTTGGAGTTGGTAAGAAACTATATCATACATTTAAATTCACCACAAAGAATTTTGGTTTGAATTACGGCTTCCTTCAATAATTACTAATGAATATCAACACACAAGCTACAAATCATTTTAATTGTGGGAATGTCCGTATGGAGGAGAATACAATTTAATTAATTTAAATTTGTTGAAAAATGACACCTTGACAATAGAATAAAATTGAACCCTGAATGTTAGCGCGGTAATGTTCTAGCACTGAGCTATCCAGGATTCGTCCCTCGCTCACGTGCACTCATGATATAAAAGTGTAGTCAGTTTAGTCAGTTCAGATTATAACTTAAATAAATATTATAGTATAGGCCTTTATCAAAGTTACAGCTGTAGATCACATGATTTGACGTATGAATTAGTGAACCCATTTCTAGTTACTTTTCTAGTTGTCAATTAATGTTATTCATATTAAAATCAGAGTCTAAATCCTACATTCTTAGTTTTAATTACAGCTTCCGCTCGAAACCCACTGTTGTTTGTTGTTCCGGGGCCTGGTTACCAGTGGTTCATTATTTGATATTCCGGTGTCTTGTTACCACTGGTTCATAATATTATATTTTATGTCCCAGGGACTTGTTACCATGGGTTCATAATATTATAGTTTATGTCCCAGGGCCTTGTTACCACAGGTTCATAATCTGCTATTATTTGATGTCCCAGGGCCTGGTTACCAGTGGTTCATAATCTGCTATTATTTGATGTTACAGGGCCTTGCTACCAGTGGTTCGTAATATTCTATTGTTTCATGCCCCGGAGCCTGGCTACCAGTGGTTTAATAAAATATTTTATGTCCCAGGGCCTTGGTACCAGTGGTTCATAATATTCTATTGTTCATTCCATGGGGACTGGCTACCAGTGGTTCATAATATTATATTTATGTGTCAGGGCCTTGTTACCACTGGTTCATAATATTATAGTTTATGTCCCGGGGCCTTGTTAGCACGGGTTCACAATCTGCTATTGTTTTATGTCCCGGGGCCTGGTTACACGAGTAGGACATGACTTGTACCAACTGGTTGAACTCATGTGTATGCGGACAAAATGATCGACAGCCAACTGGTTAACCCAAAAAAAAAACACTTAGAAAATTGATCCCATACTAATGATGATTTTAATCCACAAAATTAGCGTATAACCAAAACGTATAGTAAGACGCGGTGCTAAAAGAAATTCACTAAATTGGTATTTCCCCCCCTTAGCTTTTCATTCCCCGTTTGAGCTATACGCAGAATAAGGAATGTGTATGACGCATTGGACCATGTGACCATAAATGTGGGTATTTATTAGAGTTATAAATTTTATTTAAAATATTATTTCCGTTTATGATTCTGTTGTCGATCAAGATGTTTGCAATGTATTAACTTGTCGGTCAATTGGTTCATTGAATCCATCTCGACTTTGGTATCCCAGCAGGTCTTCCTTCTCATGTCAAACAGTTGAATATCTTATCACATGGTCCTAAACGTGTCGATCACTTGACACACTCAAGCTTTGAAATAGTTGTATTTATTTGGTCAACCAGTTGGCTGTCCATCACTTTACCTTCTTATGCATAAGCTTGTCGTTAGTTCTAGTCTTGTACACCACGTGGCATTCGAACATTTTTACAACTTTTCGGCCGGTTTGTAAGGTTCCAATCATGAGCTCTGTTAACTAATTTAATAATAATGAAAAGTAATACTTTTTTTTACTACAAATAAATAACTCTAAAACCAGCTCCGGTGCTAGTATGGTCTCTAAGGCGTCACTCTCATCGTAGACTAGATCGTTAAAGACCGGAAGATCGGGGTTCGATCTCGGTCAAATGTACGGGAGGTAGTTTTATTATAAAGACTCGGTGCTAGGAGAATAATAAAAGAACCCTTAAGCTTTCACCACTCAAAGTATTTCATTAAATTGCTTAGTAATACATATTTTTTCTTCTAAGAACACATTTTGTAAATATAGGCCTAGTAGTATTCGGTAAAATAAATACTTTGCGACACGTGTAGTAAGTTAATTATTTTAAATTAATAATATTCTATGAATCTTATTAGCCAGAGTTCAAACTCAAGAACACAACTCTCGGGTGAGCCATGCAGTGACCATTCACTAAATAAGTGAAGTTCCTTATCGGAAAAAAAGAGGTAGAGGAGCTATGACAACATTGTTAGGAACAAAGAGCTGGCAATCCCAGCTTACCTTCACACTCCACTTGCCAATCTCCCCCTTTAACCATTTTAAAATTTCCCAGTCAAAGTGTTATAGCCTATTCATTCTAGAAGAAGCTTGTTAGACGAATCACCTTAACCCCCCCCCCCCCCCCTCATCCTAGTTTGCGGTCACTATGACATCACCATATGATGTCGGGCGCCTTTTAAGGTGCTCTTGCTTCATTTGGATACTTGGTGGCGTGGACAATGTTCCGTGCAGGTTACGTCACATCAAACAATAAGTTGGACCGAACACCGAGTGCGATGTATTAACGAAACCTTAGTAAATGTTGCTATTGAGCTTATATTATATAATTATATGTAAGATGGCGAATTAGCCACGGAAAATATACCTTGATTTGTTCCAGAAATTTATCCCACCTATTTAAATGGAACAAATCCACTTGAGATACCCCAAACCTTAAAGTTTCCACCCTAGTTTAATTTATCGTAAAGACGTGAACCCATAAATATGAAATGTATTCCATTAAGGTGATAACCGCGACTCCAGCTCTCTTCCCCCACTCACGTATAAGCCACGTCCTGCTGGTAGATCCAATATGTATTGGTGCTTCAACACTATGATTAATGTACTACAAATACTCTTCCCCTGAGATTAAATCATCCATCATTTTTACCGGGACATTTGCCTCGCTTGGTCTCTCTGCGAGGGAGTGGCCATACTACGAGACTACAGTCTAGCGACCGCGAGGGTATAGCGAGGTTGTGACTGACTCTGGAAACAAGTAACATATCCCTTGGAATGTCTGGTCCAAAGCTCGTTGCTACCTCATGGGCACAAGACGGCTCAATCGTGTGACATCACCTTCTAGAACTGTCTGAAGTAACACGTTCCGACACTAACCTTCTGCTTCGTCATGCATGCTGTTGCATGCCGTCTGGTAGAGCTCTACTGCAGTGGTTCTCAAACTTCCTGGTCACGCGGACCCTCTAACCAGGGCACAGCAGATTCGTGGACCCCTTGTTGTAGGATGGTTTATTAAAACAGAATTATTATCATAAATGTATAGTATGTTATAGCAATAAATTATTTAGAATATATTTTTATTGTAAATTTAATTACAATAAAAATGAAAATAAAATAAATGTAGATATTATATTTGTACATTTTTATACATTTTTTTTCAATAAATGTAAAAAAGAATTACAATAAAAATGGAAAGAAAATATATTATTTATTATATTTGTACATTTATAATTACTGGTCATTTATGCGAAGAATAAAACAGCTCATGTAATTTTAAAATATCATTGAAATCCGTATCAATTTTAATGGCCATATCATTAAGTCTCATTATACACTAAGATCATTTCATTTAACATTTTTTCATACCATAAATAGCAAAAAAAATGCTTGCTCACACAAACAAGTTGTTGGAAAAGGCATAAAATGTTTCAGTGCTTTTTATGAAAGTGTTTTGTGCTGGATAACGAGCAAACTATTATTAAAATGAATTTACAAATTCGCCTCTAAAAGATTTGGGCAAAAGGGGCGTAACCAACGCTCTACTTTTCAGCCTAAATTTCTCGCCAGGATATAATATGGGAAAACATCTCCATTGTGTTTAGTAGATAACAGCACTTTACTATTTTATATAACCTTTTATAATATCTAAAATTATATAAAGTTATGCCACGGATTTCCTGGACGATCTCGCGGACCCTACTTTGAGAACCACCGCAGTCTACTGTATCTGTCGCCTGGCGTATACACCAACCGCTGTGCTTGACTGTACGGCTGGTTGCTTTCCTGTGTCTGAAGGGTTCATTTCCCAAATATTTGTTTGTATTAGTTAATGAGCTCTTTTTAAACATTTTTACACAATCTGATGACACCCCCTACAATCCTCAAAAATAGGCGTACTCTTATATACAATGCTATCCCTCTGTTCCAGAGCTAGCGGTGATTTGACAGATGCTGCAGCTGAAGATGTGAGCAACATTGACAACTCCATTTGACTAGAAATAAAATGGCCACCAAACTAATCAACACTTATTTGATATCTCTGAAATGCCTCCTCTTCTTATTCTTCGGGGGTAAGTAATATAACTATGAACATTAACATGCCTGCACTGGACTACTCCGCAACAGTGAAAATACATCCTGATTGCGTTAACAGCTACATGGATTATATCATACATTTATAAAACACAATCAAATGCAGCTTGTCTGAATTTTACTTCACTCTTGGATTCATTGTACAGTGTATTCATGTAAGGACATGTCTTGATAAGGAAATTAATCAGTAAGCTTCGGATTTAGATGCACGAAAATCTGGCAAAATATTCATACAATTATGCAATTAACGTGGGAATGTAAAGTTTCAAGATAAGCTGGTGTTTTGCAGTTTGATATTATAAATTTTTTTTGTTAAAAGAATTCAAATATTTCCTTAGTAAAGACATAAGAGTTTAATTTTCTTCCCATAGTAATCTCAACAGTTCTTGAATATCTGTCAAGGGTGTCCTGGAATTTAATAACAAATTTTTCTCTTAATTTAAAAAGTTTGTCATCTAATACCGCTATGCACATGAGAGATATTAAACAACTGTTTATATCGCCATGTGAAGAAAATTAAACGCTAAGCTTCTTCTGGATTTTTTTATTTTGGTCAAAAAAAGTTTTGCTATAAAAACTGAAGAAAACAATGAACTTTTCTCGAGACCACTATACTACCACCTTAAAACTGTAGAAATACGCGCAGTAAAAAAGACAAGGATCGCAAATAAAATTATATTATACATTTATGTTAAAACAGCTTAATGATTGTAGTTCTAATTGCAATACACAACGATATTATTCAAGTCAAGAGTGAATCCCTTCCGATTATCGCTTAAAAAGTTCTCATACATTAAATAATAATAATAATATTTAGAACCGTGTCTTACTACCCGTTCGGGTTATACGCTTAAAGTACTAATTACGCTAATTGATTAGGAATTGGGAAGGTCAAATTATAGGAAGTGAACCCGCATTTGCATGGAGGGAGAGTGGAAAACCATTTTAGTAACCCCCCCCCCTAGTTCACCCGACCGAGATTCGAACCTTGATCTCCCCGTCCTCAGCAGTCGAGCTCAACACGACAAGCGCTCTAATACATTAAAAAGTTCCTCTACACATCACACGTAGTGATGGGTCAATACTTGAAGCTGGTCCTCTCTCTATGCCACTTTCTCTGTGTTCTCTGAAGAACTTGACTGATTCTGTCCTAAACACTGAGGCCTGCATTCCTCCTCAAGATGTTTTGAAATTTTTACACCATGACTGTCCCAACTGTACTATCTGATTAGTGATTATTATTTTTGGAACATCTCCAAAGATTCCGATAGTTGTAAGCCGCGTTTCAAACTTGATGATGGTATCAGGAAATGTTCCAAAGTGTGATTGTATGAATACAAGAACACTCAACACCTCCTTCATTTTACTAGTGCTGGGTGTAGATTTGATGCTAGCCGCCTCTTCAGTTCAGCCAACACAAGACATACTGCCACCCAGTAACAACCATTCCCCCTTCCACTCCTGTCTCCACTGACCCTCTCTAGTTTTGTCACCAGGAATATTAGTAACAGTCGGACAGCTTGCCCTGTTGCAAATAGCTTACATAAATGGAGTTAAAACTACTTCTACTTGCTAAGGGGTCCACATTTTTCTACAGAGGTTAGGAAATGTTCTTTTACGATGGTTAAACTAGCATCTTTATGCATTTATATGCATATTTACGAAAATATGGACACATATATGAAATATACATTAATATTTAATATATACCATAAAATGGTTTTATTTTGTTAGTTATTGTATTTATATATATATATATACAACGTGTATCTAAAACATTGCATCAAATTTTGGCAGGCTATTCCTTGGGTGAAACTAGAATAATTCACATCAGCAACCTAGGGTACATATTGAATATTAAGGGTGGTATACACCCCTAAACATAGAGCTAAAAACGACTATTGTGTGAAATATTATGAAAACTGATTAAGTTATTAAAACGAATATTTGTATACCACTTATTGAAACCTTGATCATTAATAAACTAAATGTGCTGTTACCGTAACCCACCCCCATCATGTAAAAAAGGGGAGGTTGTAAAACTTTTTTCTGCAATAAAATGTGTCAGATTATTTATTACTAATTTTTACTTAAGATTACAAAACAAGGATTAAAATTAACAAAAAAAGGTACCTTGGAGAAACTGTCTAGCTTTTTCCGTTTTCGAGATAAGCACACAAGTTTGAGCTCAGAGACAAGTGTAAATGCCTGCCAGGTAGGCAACCAGAATCGCAGTGTTACTTCGCACTGCAGTCGTTTAACCATTTTTACCGGCACGTGTGACTGTATCACGTAAATTTGGTAAACAAGGCTGGTTTGTGTGTAATTATGGAGAGACTCGGATACTTTTCCTTCTTCATAACCTCCGATGTGTTGCTATTTATCACATTAGAAAGTTATGCTTACACAGTTCACACTTGGGTGGGATTTTAATCATTACACTCACTGAACTATTGAAAGATGAGTTAAGAAATACTAACCGTAGTTCTTGTATGTTTTAATGCCTAGCTTCAAAAGCAGATTCATAGCAAGTGTTCAAAATATCGGCCCCTAACGTCATCGCAATAATTGAGGTGGCGTATCAATGATTGGCGTAATCTATCGAAAACATGTGGTGTTTCTTGAACCTTATCACATGCAGCACCTAGCCTGGCTAACAGGTCTTCCTCGGATTCAATGGCTGTCTCGTACACCAAAGCTTTGAAAAAGCCCCACAGAAATAAGTCTAACGGATTAAGGTAAGGAGAGCGTGGTGGCTACGCAACAGCTATAATGGTTGACTACCTGGCAGGAAATAACACTTGTCTTTGAAATCAAACATGCATGATTATCTCGGAAACGGGAAAAAATAGACGTTTTCTCCAAGACACCTATTTTTGTTAATTTTAATCCTTGTTTTGTAATCTTAAGTCAAAATTAGTAATAATTACTCTGGCACATTTTATTGCAGAAAAAAGTGTTATAACCCCCCTTTTTTAAATGATGGGGGTGGGTAACGGTAACAGCACATTTAGTTTATTAACGATCAAGGTTTCAATAAGTGGTATACAAAGATTCGTTGTAATACCTTAATCAGTTTTCATAATATTTCACACAATAGTCGTTTTTAGCTCTATGTTTAGGGGTGTATACCACCCTTAATATCCAAGATGGACCCTAGGTTGCTGATGTGAATTATTCTATTTTCACCCAATGAATAGCCTGCCAAAGTTTGATGCAATGTTTTAGATACACGTTGTATATATATATGTAAAGCTGGCTTATCAATATCAACAAAACCCCGCTTCAGTGACCACGTGGTCTAACGCGCTACTCTCGCAGTAGATTAGACTGCCATTGACGGGGAGATCGAGGTTCGAATTTCGGTCGGGTGTACTGAGGTTTTTTTCCAAAACTGTTTTCCAATCTCCCTCCGTGCAAATGCGGGTACACTTCTTCTGGATATAACCTTCCTAATCTCTAAAACCTTTAGCGTAATTAATACATAAGCATGTAACCAGAACGGATAGTAAGACGCTGTGCTAATTAAAAATCAATGAAAAAAAACATATGCATAGGCCTACATGCAAAATTGATAGCCTACAAATCAGTCACCACCTTTCAAAAATATACTGCAAAAGGCCATCTTGAGATTAAAGTGCTTGATATCACAAAATACCTGGCTCAATCCTGTTTTCCTCTCCTCTCCTGGCGAATGCTAGCGCAGATATTTGAAATTCATGCAGCTCTTGGTATTTGTTGGAGTGTGGTTAAGACAGCGCTGACCATGGGTGTATCTCCTCCCTTCCCCCCAAAATTTATGCTTTAAGAAATAGTCCCCTTCAATATATAACTTAATACAATTGATTTATT